>MU120916.1:182357-250750 GCA_014904835.1 Paxillus ammoniavirescens
TTTGGTAAGGTCTTGTTGTGGGATAAAGGTGCCTACGAGGGCATGGACTTCTGTCTTATGTGTGTCGACATCGTGAACCAGTCCAGCGCGGTTTCCATCTCTGATTCGAGCACATCTACACAGGTGTCACCCAGGCCCAGGCCCACCCCTTTTTGCCAGCCTGGGCAGCTGCCTAGCTATGGTACATCTTCAAGTGGACTACTCTGGACATACGTAAGAAAAGGATCGCATTCTCCAGTTTGACTCGGTGACCCACACTACAATGCCTTTAGCGCACATGCAGGTCTAAGCCCTTGGGAAGGACAGAACGCGCTCGATGCTGCCGTCCTTGCCTACACAAATATCGGGCTGATGCGTCAACAAATCAAGCCCACTCATCGTGTACACGGAGTATTCCATGGTAAAGATTGGACACCTAACAGTCCGTATCTTCTTTCCTTGCCTTGATATGCGTCATTGGCTCTGAACTGGTTTTTGTAGTCATCCCGGACAATTCTACGATGCAGTAAGTCTCTGTCATGGTTGTCGTTCCGAAGAGTCTTTTCAATAAGGATTAACCGTGAAGGTGGTTCGTTCGTGCGCCTACGACCAAAGAGGCGCTCGAGACTGTAACTCGAGTCAAGGCATGTTTCGAGTACGTCAATTCGTCATCAGTGTTTTCCCGTACTCTCCGCAACTGAAGTACATACCTAACAGAGCTGCAGCTACTGCTACTGGATGTACCGTGAAAATCACCCCTAGGTCTATCGGGAATGAGCTCGTCCAGAACGTGGCACTTGGTGCGTTCGTGCATCTCTCTCCTGGAGGTCTCATCAAAATGGGTTTTTCAGGAGAGGAGTTTGTAGATGTCGTTCGCAAGCGGTACGGTGACACGGCCTGGGGTCGTCGGGGCATTGCATACGGGTCAACGGATTTCGTACGTTGCATCTGATAACGACCGATTGGTTCACAGTCTGAAGCTAAGGTTTCGTAGGGAAATATCTCATACTGTGCGTGTGCTCCAAGGTTCCCCTCGGGCTCCATTCGCTGAAATGTCCTAGTGATGCCTGGGCTTCACCCTTACTTCTGTATGTTCACTCGCTTTTCTGCGAAAAAATCTGGCCGATGGGAATTTGACTTGTTTCTACAAATAATTCGATAGCCATACCTACTTTGCCCGGAGGGGCAAACCACACGCGCGCGTTCACAGATGCCGCTGCTAGCGATGCTGCCCACGAAGCATGTTACAACATCTCAAAGGCGCTAGCTCATGTAGGCATGAGGGCGTTGACGGACGAGACATTTTTAACGAAGGTTAGTTTCATGTCGCTATTGGGCGGCACTACCAAATGCTGATGCGGTTCATTCAGGTGAAGCTTGAATTTAAGGAGTGGAAACAAGCTCAGGGAAACTGAAGGAGGGAAAGCGGTTATGATAAACCGCGGTACAACAAAACGTCCAAGTGGATGAACTCGAAAACGTGGCATGAGCCAACATTCGATGACAAACAGGGATCTCATTGCACGTTGTACATCATCTAAGAATATACATTGCCTGGGAGGGCTGTCCAATCGCTCAACTGCTCTTGAGCAGGGCGCACTGCAAGAACATCAGATCACCGACTTTCCGGGGAACAGAATGAGAGCTCACAACTGATCTCCCAACTCTAAGCCGCGCTGTCTTGTCAACAAGGTGCAGATGAACTAAGTGTATCATGATGGGGTTAGGCGGCTTTGTGACTTGTCACGCTGGCCTTCGCGATGGAATCAAGGTGAAGACGGACGTCGGCGATAGTCTGCCCGACAGAACTGTCACAGCATCCTTTGGTGCGGTCAGTAACAATAACTCCGCCGATGATGCAGAGAAGGGAGGTCAATAGCCCGACTCTACCAGTGACAAAAAGCACAAGACGATCAGCTCCGGCACGTCTGCCCACCCCAGACACGCCTCGATTGCCAGGGAATGAGATGTCTCCCAGACTTCTCCCAGTGAGTGTGGTTCTGTAGCACCGTCGCATTCGAACGGATTATAAATTACGTGCGGTTGAGCGTCAATTCCCGCGTCAACCGTGACTGTTTAAAACTGGGATTTCATTTGACAGTGGGAGAATAAACCATCTATGTGTATCGAATCGCTTAATGATATCGAACGGGTGGATGATACAGGAAATTGGGGTTGTATACTACGCGTGATAGAGGGGAGAAAAGGCTACTGAGGGTGTTGAGGACTTGGGCGAAAACCCGGAGGGTTTTCCGGCCCGAAACCAGGCTCGAAAGCTGAGGGGACAAGGTGAGCTGTGATGGGCGGGTGGGCGCCGAACAGGTCAGCTTGTGCGAGACCACTCAAGTGTCGAGCGACGAGCGTCGGACAAATGGTACTTGACAGTACTTGAAGTAGGGAGCTGTTTGACTCTCGAAAGAGCGGGAAAACATTTGTTCGAAACCTGAGAGTGGGAGAGGCGGGTGGGTGCAACGAGAAAGAGAGAACTTGGGACGGGAGGGCGAGTTCTCTTGCTCAGGAAAGTGTGCGAGGTGGGCAGAAGCAAAAAAGCACCACCTCGCTTTACTCACGCATAGACTAAATTAATTCTACGTGTGCCTCGTGCCTCGGCTAAACGTAGAAAACGATCCCGGCAAATTGCTGGCCGTGCCAGGGGAACGGCCCGTAGCGGTCCCCGATCTTGATCATGCCAGTGACTCCGATCAACTCAGCGAATAGTACTTAGTAGCGTCTGTCTCTAGTATCACCAGTCTCTGAGCCTACCATTCGCAGCCATGACTGACATTATGTGGAGACCCGACACTGATCAGGCCAAATTCCCCATCCCATCACAAGGGGATGTTTACAGACCAGACATCCTGGCTGAGATCGAGAGCTCGATCGACTCACTCAGCCCGAAACTGCGAGTGTTGAGCGACAAAATCCAGGGTAAGGTCACCATTGATCTCCGAAAACGACTGATGGTGTTCATACGGTGTTGTACTACTAGCTCACCCTGAACTCAAGTTCGAAGAACAGTGCGCACTCTAAAGTCAGCTGACCTCACACAGGCGATTCTGAACCTATGTCTATCACTAGTTACGCTCACGATGAGTACACCAAGTTCATGGAGGAACAAGGATTCGTAGTTCAGAAACACTACCTTTTGGAGACCGCGTGGGTCGCAACCTATACACACGGTCAGGGAGGACATGTTCTCGGCGTGAACTCTGAGATGGACGCGCTACCTGGAATCGGTCATGCATGCGGGCACAACCTGATCGGTGTATCAGGTGTGGCCGTCGCTTGTGCTGCTAAAGCTGCGATGGAGAAGTTGGGTATCGATGGGAAGGTCATCTTACTTGGCACCCCCGGTAAGCTTCCACTCGAGCTGTTGTTCGATGCTGGCGACTGAGCAAGAGCGTCCAGGTGAAGAGGGCGGGTTTGGTAAGGTGCGATTGTGGGATAAAGGTGCTTATGAGGGCATGGACGTCTGTCTTATGTGTGTCAACGTTGCAAACAGGTCCAGCACGGTTTCCATCGCTGATTCAAGTATCCATACAGGTGTCACCCAGCCCCAGGTCCACCCCTTTCCGCCAGCTTAAGCAGCTCCTTAGCTCTAATCCGCCTTCAAGTGGACTACTCTGGACATACGTAAGAAAATGGTCGCACTTCCTCGATTGACTCGATTATCTATGCGTTGCGTTTAGCGCACATGCAGGTCTGAGCCCTTGGGAAGGGCAGAACGCGCTCGATGCTGCCGTCCTTGCCTACACAAACATCGGACTGATGCGCCAGCAAATCAAGCCCACACATCGTGTACACGGAATATTCGAGGGCAAAGATTGGGTACCTAACAGTCCGTATCCTCCTTTGTTTTAATGTACTTCGTTGGCTCTGAACTTGATTTTGTAGTCATCCCTGACAATTCTACAATGTAGTGAGTCTCCGTTACGGTCGTCGTTCCGAAGAGTCTCGCCGATGAGGATTAACCGACACCGCTTAAAGCTGGTACGTCCGTGCGCCTACGACCAAAGAGGCGCTTGAGACTGCAACCCGAGTCAAGGCATGTTTCGAGTGTGTCATTTCGTTATCAGCGCTCTCCCGTACTGTCCGCAGCTGAATCATCGTTTTACCCTAACAGAGCTGCTGCTACTGCTGCTGGATGTACCGTGAAAATCACCCATGGGAATATGGGGAATGAGCTCGTCCAGAACGCGGCACTTGGTGTGTTCGTGCGTCTCTCTCCTGGAGGTCTCATTGATAGGGCTTTTTAGGAGAGGAGCTAGTAGACGTCGTTCGCAAGCGGTACGGCGACGTTGACTACGAGTGGGGTATCTCGAGCGCGTCGACAGATTTCGTACGTCATATCCCATCCTGAGCTGATTGGTGCACAGACTGAAGCTGAGATTTCGTAGGGAAATATCTCATACTGTGCGTTTGCTCCAAGGATTTCTCCAGGTTCCATTCGCTGAGGTTTCTTAGTGATGCCTGGGCTCCACCCTGGCTTCTGTAGGTTCACTTACCCTCTGCGAATAAATCTCGCTGATGACCTGTTTCTATAAATTACTCGATAGCCATACCTACTTTACCTGGAGGGGGAAACCACACGCAAGCGTTCACAGATGCCGCTGCTAGCGATGCTGCCCACGAAGCATGTTACAACATCTCAAAGGCGCTAGCGCATGTAGGGATGAGGGTGTTGACGGATGAGGCATTTTTGACGAAGGTGGGTTTCATGTTATTGGGCGGTACTACAGGGGTGCTGATGCGGTGAACTCAGGTGAAGCTTGCATTTGAAGAATGGAAGAAGACTCGGGGATGAGCACCAAAGGAGGGAAAGCGATCGAGCAGGAATATCAGACAGAAGAACTCAAAAACGTGGCATGAACCAACATTCGAACAGGGATCTCATACACGGTGTACATACTAAAAATACACATTGAACCTGTACGCTTCGATTGGAGTGTTTGAGTGGACCTGGGAGGGCTGTCCAGTCGCTCACCACTTCTCCTGAGCAGGGCGCACTACAAGAACATTAGATCACCATCACGGTAAGGGAACAGAATCGGAGCTCACAATCGATTTCCCAGCTCCAAGCCGTGCTGTCTTGTTCGACAAGGTGCAGGTAGGACTATGTGCATATGGCTACAAGTCAGGTGGCTTTGTGACAGAGATACTTGCCCGCACACTGACCTTGGCGATGGAATCGGGGTGAAGACGCGTGTCGGGAATAGTCTCCCCGGTAGAACCGTTGCCGGATCCTCTAGTACGGTCAGTGATGATAGCTCCGTCGATGATGCTCTACGTTGCAGAGAACAGCGGTCAGCACAGAGCCCTTGATGCACAAAATTAAATAAAAAAGAACCTACATGTGCGACCTGCCAGCCCACCGTACGTCAACACAAGGCAACCAATGACGCAAGATATTAAACCACGAACATGGATATTCTGCTTCCCAAACTCTTTCGCCAAGCTCTGAGAAAGAGCTCTAACGCCGAATTTACCAGCGGCAAATGCGCTCGTCGTGGTGTTCCCCCTGATCGCAGCCGTAGCCCCCGTGAAGATCAACGTGCCTCTCTTCGACGAACCACCTTTTCCACCCTCACTTGCAGTCTCCGGGTCGTTCTTTGTGAACTCAAGGAGGGCCTCTCTGGAGAAGGCAAAGGCAGCCACAACGTGGGTGTCCAATGACTCTCGGACTTCCTCGTCGGTGATTTCCAGGAAGGGCTTCCAGATCCCGTACCCAGCGTTGAATACCGCGACGCGGAGGGGAGAGGTGGATGCAGGGAAGTGGGACCTAATAGTGGAGAATGCAGATCGAATAGAGTTTGGAGTGTACTCTGAGACCGGGAACGCTGCAGCCTGGTGACAGAACCGATTTGTCAGGTCTGAATGTTTGACACGACGCTAATCGGCTAACCTCTCCACCATTCTGATTGATTTCGTTGGCGACCTTGTTGAGATGCTCAGGGCTACGGGAAATGAGAGCGACTCTGTAGCCCAGCCTTCCAAACAGACGACTGGAGGTTTGGTTATTATCGATTGTTGGTATGACTGAGACATTCCTTACGCTGAAGCAGCCCCTGTGCCTGTGAGAAAGGGTGAGGACCATCACGCAAACCAGCGCCATAACTGTCGCTCACCTGTACCGTTTCCAACACCAGCAACAACGAACAATGGACGAATGGAAGACATTTTTTGTGAAGGAGTTAGTATGTAAGAGCCCTAGCGAGCGTGGAACGTCTTGGTCGAAGGCGTATTTATGCATCGAATCAGGTATATTACTCAGTGGCTCAGTCAGCTAAGCACGGTCTTACTCATGGGGCCACGTAACCACTTTGCTCGACTTCGCATCACGCAATGGATGGTGAAAGTTCCGTCGTAGTCGATGCTGAGCATATTTCCAGTTCTCAAACTCTCAGATCCCATCTCATCACCCTAGTATGTGGTCGCTTCTTCTTACCACCTCTACGCCACGGTGCCCTGGTCGACATCGATCAACTTGCATCTATGTTGTCGGTCAAGAGGCGGCAAGGTAACTAACTGAACTACCTGATCAGTGGGAACCGTGAAGCGCAAGGTGCCCCGCCTTGCTGTTCTGCCAGACATCATAACGCTTTGCCCATGTGTAAGTACCATAGGCTGAAATACACGTCAGGGAAGGCTCGGTGGATATGGAAACAAAGAATGGGCACGCACCGATTGCGAATGGAACAATCCAGTAAGGTACTTGAGAAGCAATGCGTTTATAGCCGTTGAACATCCAGCCTTGGAAAATGTTCTTGGAACCACGTTGACGGAATGGAGACACAGCTGCATGACGGGGAGACATGTGGTTGAACGTTTTGTAGAAAGCACGTCGAATCGGGTTTCAATGTCGAATACGCGTGAAGGGCGCACAGTGAAGTCTCGATGAGTATAGGAAGGTGCAGCGAGCAAGGACTTACTGTAGGTAACGATGCCTTTTTGCTTCAAGTTACTGGTATCACCCCACCAAACGTTCTAACAGCACAAGCACGCATCACTTTCACTATGCTGGGTGCCCTCGGTGCAAAAACTCACATAGGTTTTGGCTGCATAGCAAATGTAAAAATAAGCGGAGATAGTCAGTGTGCTGTCAACGCTGGTCATAGAGATGAACACTCACGTCCAGGCATGCCATCGGAGCGAACTGCAGTCGGCCGCATGATAGATAACAAAAAGAAAGCCCTGCGGTACTGAAAGTTATGGAAGTTGAGCTGAGTGCAGCAAGTTTGGGACGTCCGAGTCCGAGGTTGTCCGTGTGGACCAAACAAGGCACAAACAACAACAACACCACGTCAGGCTCACCTTCACATTCACCACCATCCAATCCACAAAACGAAAGGTTTGAATTTGTAACAACATCCTCAGCGGTGTGTCGGCTAATCCATTTGCTAGACGCCTGTCTCACATCACTCATTCACCACGAAAATGATCAACCACCAAACACTTTACAACCTCGCCAACTACCTTGGCGCACTTGCCATGATCACAGTGGTTGCATACCACTTCGTAGCGGTGAACTCACGGTATATCGCAAAGAACGGACATGCATAATAAGTCTTGATACCACGGGTGTTTCTGTAGAGGACGTGTCCCGAGGACTGTGTACATAATGTGAGTATGCTACATGCTCAGTCCGAATCTCTTGGTGATCCATCGAGAAACGCAGCTATGACATTATACAGCCATTTTGAACCATGTTGGGTGATCCGGCATGTCGTCCCAAACCAGCTGGAACCCATAGCGAGGATGCACCTTGAACTAACCTCGAACTACCACGAACTATCCCCCTGGCATGTCACTACCCTCTTGTTTTTGGTTCACTGCCATGACCCTCCCACCCCTGCCCTGCAAAATTTCCGGCGTCTTGTACGTTGTAAATGTTGTCTGCAAACCGCCCTCGTACTATCATAGCATCCGTATTGTGTGGCTGGTCCTGCACAAGCTCGGGATCATTTCCCAACGGTACATCGAGGTCATGATCCCGCTTACTGCAGCAATTGCAGGGGGTCGGTTCTAAGAGCGCAAAAGACACTGGTGAGTTTACTCGAAATAATTCAAGTTATTGGGGGAACATACCACATATTGTGCAAAGGGCTGAACGTGACCCGGTGAGTTTCGGTCCAGAAACTGATAGGCGAAGGAATGTACATACAACAACATGAGATGATTCCACAAAGTATGTCGCAACAGTCCATGTTATTGGTATGTTTTCGAAGTTGCGATACGCCTCCTTTTGTGCTGTCAATGGTTGAATCCTTGCCTGATGTCGCGTTGGTCCAACGGTGAGAGCAAAAGCCAGTCTTAAGTGATATGCCAGGAGCACAGCTTTGGATGGATATTATTCCTTTGTTACCACGCAGTGCGGTTGCGTCGCTGATTGAACGAGCTTGTTACGACCATCAGAAAGATCCAACTTCGTGTGATGGTGGGTATTGCTTTCCTCGGGAATGTGAATGCGTGTACGGTGTTCTGTCGGGTGGTCGCCATTCTGAAAAGGTTCTTCCGAAAGCGATTAATCTTGTGATCACACAACTTGCCTGGAAGGTGCATGCACAAATAATAAATATGCATTCAGAGATAGGTCCATGAAATGGTCGGTTGTGAATTTGACTGCGCCGAGCGGGCACTCAGTTAGACATTAAACGTTGAATAAACGAGTAACTCAATAAGCCTACCCTAACTTTGTAGAAACTTCGGAACGACCTCTCACTTAGGAGAAATTATCACTAGCAAAGACCTCAAGTACTAAGTTTACTCTGAACTCAGACAACACGACTCGGAGTGGCACCGTCATTCTTGAAGATCATCACAGTATTGACCTCCAAGCAGTCACCATCGTCCTGGAAAGCCATGGCCTCCGATCCATCTGTGAACATAGAATCAGCCGTCAGGGCTTTCATCGCACGGCACCGCACTCTTTTAGCCCTTGAACGCGGAGCAGAGATAGAGCGTACCTCTCTGCTTCTGACCAATTGTGCGCCAAGGCTCCTCGAACAGCGGGGGCTTGCGCTGGGTGGACTGGGAGTAGTATCGGCAGGGGTGGGACTTGGTGGAAAAACGTAAGTGATCCGATAGGGTGTGACTGCACGCTAAATCGGCGAAGCGCAGATTGGTAGAACTCGAGAGACCCGTGGCGCATCATTCCTCTCCGCTATTCCCACCTCACACCTTCAGGTGCATAGCTGCTAGCATCAAATCATCATGTTTCAGAGCAAACCAGATGTTCAATTTCCAGGCCTGGCGATCTTGCTCGTATCGAAGAGAACATATCATCAGGACCCCAGAAAAAGACAGGAGGTAAAGGGAAGAAGGCACAGGACACTGATTCAGATGGAAAGAACTCCAGAGCTGCCGAAGGTGTAGTATACAAGGTAAGTGTCGGTGCATGACCTCTTTTCTCATCGGAA
The DNA here is from genome assembly GCA_014904835.1 of Paxillus ammoniavirescens. Lineage (NCBI taxonomy): Eukaryota > Fungi > Basidiomycota > Agaricomycetes > Boletales > Paxillaceae > Paxillus > Paxillus ammoniavirescens. Next base: position 191,753 of record MU120916.1, read on the forward strand.
TCTACCCCTTCATTGCGACTCTCCTGCAGGTTACAGATGCGCGTATCGTTATTGCCGTCGACCCACCTGATTCGACTGATGTTGATCTCGATTTGCCTGAGCGCTGTCGCGTCGTCAAGCTAGCCAATAATGTCACCTACGACCGGTAAGGAAAACAGGGTTTCGCATGAAACGGTCTTCTGAATCAGTACTTCCAGCATGGACAAAGCGCTCGATCACCTGGAGAAAATCGTAATACCCTCTACCCGAAAGGTTACTTTCTTTGTGGGGTTCTCCTGGTACTCCTATGAAATTCACCGGTTTTCTGCTTTCATCAGCCAGACGATAAGACGAACTACGAACTCACTCCCCTCATTCGCGTATTGCTCGCTATGTCGCCCCCGTCCAAGCCTCTAGACCTTGGTGGTGTCACCTTCTTTGACGAATCACTCAACACAAGCCAGAAGCAAGCCGTTAAATTTGCACTAGGAGCTGCAGAAGTTGCGTGTATCCATGGACCTCCAGGTAGTACACCTCCGCTATTGCCGCATTCAGTGCACTTAACTGATACCTAACCAGGCACAGGCAAAACGCACACCCTTATTGAGATCATACGCCAAGTAACATCTACCTTGCATGATAATGCAGCTCAGAAACCCGCCCGCGTTCTCGTTTGTGGTGCCTCCAATCTTTCCGTCGATAACATCCTCGAAAGACTTCTGGCCCTCCCTCCTCCTGAGAAAGGAAGAGGAACACCGCTGAAAGTTACACGCATAGGCCACCCAGCGAGAGTGATGGCACGTGAGGGGGTCCTGGAGGCGACGTTAGAAGTCAAGGCAGGCCGAAGCGACCAGGTTCGCGGGTTTCCATCTCGATCTTAACTTTTAAAACCTAAGTCGGTTGGCACTATACCAGGCGGCGCTTGCCAAGGACGTGAAGGTCGAGCTTGATGCTGCTCTTGACATCCTTGCTGGCAAAGGGAAGGGGAAGGGAGCGAAGAAGCCGCGTGGGTTGGAACGGAAGAAGATGTGGGAGGATGTACGCGCATTGAGAAAAGAGTAGGTTTATTTATTGGCGGTGTATTGTCGCCCCTCATCCACGCGTGTGTTAGGTATCGACAACGAGAAGGTGGGGTTGTAAAAGCTGTCCTCTCAGAGTCCCAGGTGCGTACGCTCCCCGAATTTCGAACATCGCCTCGAAGAATCCACAACTGTTTGCAATGGCTGTAGATCGTCCTCGCGACATGTCATTCAGCGGGCGGGAGACAACTTCGAGATCATGTCTTCGATGTGGTCATCATTGACGAGGCTACTCAGGCACTCGAAGCGGTATGTTGATATTATTTTGGTTACCTAACATACAGTCACTAAGCCCTTGCTGTATCTCAGGTGTGCTGGATTCCTATATTCAAGGCCAAGAAGCTGATACTTGCGGGTGATCCGATGCAGCTACCCCCTACCATCTTGTCTCTGGACAAGCGCGAAAAGAAGAGCAAGCAAGCAAAGTCGTCCGAGAGAACAACCAAGGCAAGTCTCCAAGGAAATAAAGCGCCAAAACCAAGTGCAGGAGACGAAAAGAGAACTGTTCCTGCGAACGATGATGGCAAGGAGAACCCTCTCAGTTCCGGCACGGAAACTGGCTCTGAATCTGAATCCGAGTCGGTACGAGGGGACACGGTTATCGCGGAAGATGTTACGGTACTTGCAACCGATGGTGGGGAGAGATCAAGCGAACCGCCCAAGCAGAAGCCTGTAAAACGATCTAGGCTTCGTCCGCCACGAACGCTGGAGATCACCCTCTTCGACCGCCTGGAGAGAATATATGGCCCTGGAATCAAGCGCTTGCTCAATGTACAATATCGGTGCGCATTATTCCCAGATTCCGTTTGATATTTCCGTTGATCGACTCACTCGTTCTGTATTCAGGATGCATGCTCAAATTTGCCAGTTTCCCTCGAAAACGCTTTATGCCTCCAAACTAAAATCGCACGATTCGGTATCCTCACACCTCCTACGCGATATGCCAAACACAACGCCATTCATTGAGACAAATGATGAGGACACCGTCAAAGAGATCCTAGGTACCCCTGTCGTATTCTTTGATACGGCAGGCTGCGAGTATTACGAGCGGTTGGAAGGAGACGGAGATGAAGGCAGTCGGTGCAACGAAAACGAAGCTACAGTGGTAAAGGGATGGGCAGAAAAGCTCGTGCGTCGGTCTAGCATCGCTCACTGGATCCTGCCTCACATCGATACTTACATGCCAGGTCGAAGCCGGGCTACTTCCCTCCCAAATAGCTATAATCACCCCGTAAGTCACGTCGCGGTAGATCTCTGACGACTATCCCCGACTCCCTTTGCAGATATCAAGCTCAGGTTACGCTCCTTACTTCTTTGCTGCGTCCTGGATATGGCGCCGAGCTCGAGATTGGAACTGTCGACGGTATGCAAGGTCGTGAGAAGGATGCAGTGATCATCAGTCTAGTGCGCAGCAACGATAAGGTTTGTCATCTATGTTTGCCATGAAAGTGATCTCGTTCTCAGTAGTTCCACCAGCGCGAAGTTGGTTTTTTGAAAGAGAAACGTCGGTTGAATGGTAAGTCCGCTCATGATATGCATATTCGTATGTCGGAATTGACGAGTTCAGTGGCAATGACACGAGCAAAGAGACATCTGGTACGTTGCAATCGAGTTTGGCATGTCTTCGCTCTGACCATCATTGGTAAGTGCATTGTCGGAGACTCGTCAACAGTCCGGCATGGCGGTGCATACTTGAAAAAGTGGCTCGCGTGGCTGGAGGTGAATGCAGATGTCAGATTCGCAGAGGCATAGATAACTACAGGATAGATTCCGCACAAGTGGACGACACGAAGACTACAGTGGTGTATAATGAGCGTCAGGACGACTTGGTATACAAACGAACGTGGTAACCTCGTGCAAAGTAAATAATAACACAATTCATGCATGGGACCCATATCACAAACAACAATATAACCAGAAAGACACGAGACCAGCTCTGGGGAATCAATATTCGTCGGGGTCGTTGAGGGAGGCGTATTCTGAGACTGTCCGAACGTCTTCGTATTCCTGGACAACCTCGCGCATGGCATAGCGCATGATAGGTGTTAAAGGCGTCAGCTTCGGTCCAACGATTTCTTGCTCATCGCCTTCGTCAATCTGCCCAAGATCCCTGGTGGAAAGGTTGACGGGATGGACCATAACCATGTCACCATCTTCTGACGACTCCACTCCAACTGTTCCACTGGCTCCGCCAGCGTAAGAGTTGTTGCTCAAGACGCGAGTTGTCATTGGGACAGGCGACACTGGCGCGCTGATCACAGGTATCTCCACCTCCTTCCCAATGGCCTCGGTCCAATGCAGATTCAACACCCGTCCTTTGATCATCCCATCGACCGCACGTACGCCGAGTTCTCGACAAAGCAAGAAGTAAGGAAGATGTTGAGTCCCCGGCTGGCTCAGTTTGCTCATTACTTTCAGGAGCTGCATGGCGCTGAAGTCTGCTGAGTGTTCTTCGATACCATAACTGTCGCGGTGAGATGTGTAGGATCTGAACCCAGCGGGGCCGAGACCGGCGTGGAGAGCGTCTGGGCCACTGGACCGTGGTCTGGGAGCTGGCGTGGATGGTGTGGTGGGGTCGCGTGCTCCGGTAGCGGAGACCACTTGGGAAGAGTGGATGATGTGAAGATTAAGAACAGAGTGCGCCTGAAGGAAGTGGGAGCTTTGCTTGACTAGTTCAAAAGGTCAGCAATCGATCTCGCAAGTTGTATCAACAACACGCACCATCGAAGTTGCCGCCAGCAGTTACTGCGAGAGTTGAAGGAGATAAGAAAAACGTACAATGAGGAACTCGCCGTTGAAATTGCTTACCATACTCGTTGATATAGTCTTGCCAGTGTGCCAATTTACCACCGAAGGCCTCGTATAATAGCTCGAAAGATAATGCATGCCGCAATGCTTCTGGGACGCGGAGCAACATGCGCTCAAAGAAGAACGTCCGCGTCTCGCTTTTTGAGCAGTCGCCGATCGTAAGAATCTTGCAATGTTGCATTACATTAAGTTGGCGGAGCCAGGTCTGGTAAAACGGATCACTGGTCGCATGAATGACATGACAAAGGCGGTCCTGCTTCGTCAACACAAGCATAGAATCGAGTAAACATTTCATGGTATCCGTCGACTGGATCAAAGATGGTCTACATCAAATGTCGAATCAGAACAAGTTCAAGATTATTTTGTAATCGTGGCTTACAACTTATGGGCTTCGTCAAAGAACAGCACTGGCATCTTTTTCGAAAGCTTTTCAGGCTCCTTGATTACGGAAGACGACATCCCGCGAGCACCGTCGCTTGCCTTGCGATCTTTGCGCTTGAAGAACCACCGGTGCTGGTGTGGCGGTGGTGAGTTGTTCACTTGAGTTCGCTCAGAGGATATGTCTGACTCCTTCCGGCCTTGGTGGGTGAACTCACTGATATCTTCTGGGGGCTCAAATTCTGCGTATTTAAGAAGGGACGTCTGCGTTGGTTAGGACATGAGCGCGCCGTCGAGGAAAACCAGCAATACTCTCACCTGGAAGAGCTCCATAAGCCGAGCCACGTCACTTGTCCTTACTTGTGACCCAATACTCCCGACGGGTGCCTCCGACAGCCTGCGTTCAACATTGAGGCGGTCATGCTGTTAGGATGCCAATCGATCAGCACATCCTTCATCACTCACTTCCGTTTTACACTAGAGCCCAAACACGCACCTTAAATCCACAAGCCTCCTTTCGAAAATCCTCAAAACCAGGCATTTTACTCGAAATCTCCTCAAAGTACTGTCCCATCTGTTGGCTCAGACTCATGTAGAGACTGCTGACGTCAGCGAATCCAGGGATCCGGAGATCAAAGTGGAGAACATGGTATCTCTCTCGCGAAAGAACTTCTCGGAGAAGTGCCGTCTGATTGGGTGGAACGGAACATGTGTCAGATTTTCCAGAATAGAGACGAAGGCATTGGAACGGAGACATGCCTTTCCAACGGAACTTGCACCAAAAAGTACCGTAAATGATGGCTCGCCTTCCAAGGCGCGCTCGAGAGCGCGCATCTCCGCTTCTCGGGGCAGAAAGCTGGGCAGACGTGAAAATGCGTGCTTGGTGCGCAGCTGCGAAGGCTCGCGCTCTTCGCTGATCTCTTGACGTGCTTGCTCTAGCAGACGTCTGGACTCTGTCAGCGACCGCGCAGTTTCAGAGGGCTAATTGTATCGTGGTGACAGACGTCGATTCAAACTTGAGTGCAAAGACGCAATATGAAATCGACCTACGTTGAGGAGAACGCCGAATACCTCACTCATCCCGAAAACGTTTCTGCGGCGAATGTCAGCACTGAGTGCTGCAGAGCTCCTGCGATGAGGTAGATTTGATGAAAAGAGCCACTGGATCGCGTCAGCGCGTGGTGGTCGCGGATTTGGTCCAACAGATGGGTTCCGTTGGATCCTGTTGTTCCTTGTTCGCATCGAATAGGGTGTATGTAAAGCAACCAAGCCTATATTATCAACGTAGAGGCTACGCAATCAAGTTGCGTTGTTGGTCTGGCAAGGATTGGAAAAGTCGGGTCACGGTAAGGAGCAGAATGAAGCAGCTCAAAAGAATGGCACGCGAATGATTCTTATACATGGCCGAGTCCGTGCGTTGCACAGCACGGGCACGAGTGTGCAGCGTGAAGGTGCGGAGGAATGAGACACGTTGCCCGCGTGAGGTGCCAGTGAGTCCTACACGCGATTCCAACAAGTGGGCCAGGCTGAATTCAAGTTATCGTTAGCCTCATGATTTGATTGATCATTGCTTGGACGCACCATCATGATGTATGGACAAGACCAAGATCCTGGCAAAGCCTTTGAAAGCGGACCCACAGTCCGCGAGGTTGTGGCACTCCGAGAGTATTTGATCAATATCAAAATGCCACGGCCTCCTCCAGTGCGTTCTCTGTATGCACAACCCACAACGTTCCGCTGTACATAAGTTATAAGGGTTGTGAATTCTGACGACGTAGTGTACTTTGTCATTACCAGCGCGACATACACGTATTAAGTCAGGTGCAAGAATGCAAGTCCCATAACCTGAACGAGACTCCCGTATCTATTCGTCACTGAGAAACTCGACCTCCGAATCATCAGATTCGATGATACCACGGCCCCGTCGTGAACGTCCGCCTCCGCTGCCGCCACCACCACCAAGCCTTCGTGTCCTCGGGGCGACCTCACTGTCCAGTGCATCCTCCTCGTCTGACCAAATGGTCATGGCGAATTCCGCCTGTCTGGGCCCGGGGACCTGATACTCACCATCCCCATGATCGTCCTCGTCCGAAGCTATTTCGCCGACAGGGTAAAGACGGTTCGTGAGGTAATCTTCGCCTTCGCCGTCATCTGAAATTTCGTATATGCGGGGTCCATCCTCGATAACAGCGATTGCAGCGTCGTCCTCGTCGTCAATGAAACTGCTCTCATAGCCACCCTCGTCGTCACCCTCGTCGTCATCATCTCTATCTCTACTCCTCTCTCCCTCACCATCTGAGACATGCAAGTCATCTCCTTCGCCTTCTTCGTCGTCGTCGTCGTCCCCGTCCTCGCCCATATGAACGGCCCCGATGAATCCGAAGGGTCCTCCAAACATATGCATCCGATGCCGCCAAGGTGCACCAAAGTGGCCAGGCCAATTGTCGTCATCCCCATCCCCATCGTCATCCCCGTCTCCGCCTTCTAACCCCATCCAACCAGGATCGTCTGCCATGTCAACCTCCTCAGCGCCCATCTGCTCTTCCCACCACCCAATGACGTCGTCTTCGTCGTCGTCATGACCATCATCCACATCTGGTCTGTGCCCTGGATACACGCGCCCACAGCTTGTGCATATACCATCCCAGATCTCGTGCATACAGTCGAGGCAGCGGTAGACGCCGCCGTCTTCCAGATCGAGCATCCCGACGTCCTCGCCGCGCGGTGCGATATCAGCGATAGGAATGTCATCGTCATCGTCGATATCAGCGCCTGGGAAGAACCAGGGAAAACGACGGCGACCTGTACCCCCCTCGTTGGGGAAAATATCTTTCCAGGGATCAGGGTTCGCGTTCACACTTTCAGAAGGATCGATGTGGGTGGGAATCTGTATCGGCGCGAGTCCGCTTTTGCCAACGGATTGCGCGATACCTTTCACAGCCCATACTTCTATAGGGCGTTCTCGCACGACAGCACGACAGTGTGGACATGTTTTCTTGCGTATGATGGCTGGAGGAGCTGGGCGATTGTCGGGTGGGGGGGCTCTGAACCATTGGACGAGGCAGCTGTAGCATGCGAGATGACCACAGGGAGCTAGTGCGTAGGGTTTGTACATGAGGTCCAGGCAGATTTGGCAGGTGACCGCTTGCTGCACTTGATTCAAGAGCGTTCGGTGGGACGCGATCAACTTAGAAGGGGTTCAGTATATGATTAGGTCATCGGGTTCTCACTCACCTCATTCTTGCATTTGAGCTCTTGTGTGAGTTGAGCCACCGTATCTTCTAATGAATTACACGGTGGCTTGGGGACAGGTTCGTCCAGTGGAACGACAGTCTTCTTGCCCATCTATATGAAGGAATAGGCATCATGTTAGGCAATTTGCTTCGCGACAGGGCGTACCGGACTAGATAGCACGGTTTCACCTCCATGTTCAACATTTGGATTGTCGTTCAAACTTCGCGAAGAACTTTCGCCATTCTTGATAGGTAGGGTAGGTGACGGGCCTTGCATTGGCACTTCCGCAGCGCTCATGGCGCTGGTCGATGGATCAACTTCGGGAGCCGGCGAAGAGAACCTGATAATCTCGCTTCGTGCCGACAGCGGAGCACGCTGAGACAGTGGTCGTTCTTCGGTTCTACTCGGTGTAGACTCCTTCCTGGCCCCACCTGCTATCGGAGCTTTCTTCTTCTTCCTCCTCCGTCGCTTTGTGTCACGACTGGAATCACGTTTGTTGTGGGCGTCGGGCAGTGATTCTATGCGCGGTTTCTTTGGATTTTTGGGAGCGGATTCTGCGTCTGAGATAGGCCGTTTGGGACCTTGGGTCAGATTACTAGGCCCCGGCGTAGCTGTACGCGTCGAGGACGGCATATAATGTTGCTGTGAGGGCTAGCAACCTAGCACTAGTTGACAAGGAGCCTGAAACGACTGAGTTCCCTCAGCCGGACGAAGCCGCCAAAACTCACACGCCACAGGCCCCTCAGTGCTACAGGTTTGAGCCATGCCGCGGCCCGTCGGGGCCACTCCATGCAGCCTGCAACTGCATAGGGTGGATTGCGTGGGGGCTGCCCTTGGCCCCGGGGAAAATTGAGTCTGAGTGTTTGCGAGGAAACAAGGGTCATCATAATTAATATGTTTACTTGGGAAATGCCGACTTTGTAGACAACAACCTTGCTTCGTCAACGATTCTAGATTCAACCAAAATTTTGGGAACCGCGATGACCCGCACGCACTGACTGACTTAGCAAATAATAGGTCTACGTGTTCTAAAGGTAAAGATCCAAAAGATACGAGGAATGCCGGAATGTGAGATTTCGTTAAGGAACAACGCAGCGCTCGTCACACCTTCTTGAAGTCTCACTGATATTAATGCAATGACACTAGCTGTTGAATCACTAGAATGAGGTACGACGTTCAGTTTTTTGCTGCGAAGTGGGTGATAACATCGAAGCTAATCTCCAAGAGCGCTGTACAGTCGCCTCACGAGCGACGAGCAGTACAGGGAAACAGCGGGAGCTCGGCGACCGCCGACAGCACTATCGAAAACCGCTATCGAAATCAAGGTTATGGTAACCCAAGATATAATTATAGCAGAATTAAACTGACATCACCACCGAGTATAGGTACAGGTCCTAGGCCTGCATGTGGAGGATGCCGATACACAACGGCCATCTTAAAATTATTCCGAGTCGAACATCCTGGCTTGAGCGCTGAGCGGCCACGGGGAATGTTTGTGAGGAGGTGACACAGTTTAAATGAACCAGGGTTATATGATTTTCATATCAAAACTCACAGACAGCCAAAGTGGTCGACAGTACTAGCACGTTTTAATGTGATGCATTATCAGACAATAATCTCATAGAAATATTACAACAGGGTTATTCCGGATCCGCCCTCCATATGTGTAGCGTCAGGTGGGTTCGGTATTCTCCGGTGAGATACGCGGAGGGGAAGACAGTCGCTACCAGTCCCAAGGCCTGGGATGTTTCTCAAGAGGCGGGTGTTTTCATTCAAGCTCTTGGACGGTAGCCAGCGATTTGCTTTCAGCAACAAAAATTTATGGGCTAAGAATATGAATTTCTCTGTCCAAGATTTCCTTCCTGTACATATGTTCTAAGTATGATGTATGTATAAAGTGTTAACTTGCCCCTGTTCCCGGTGCTATCTCCGTAGTACTACTAAGTTGTTTGACTCTCGATTCAATTCCCTCTCACACGGGCCGTTGGAGATATCATTTTTAGTATCAGATGATGATCTAACAAGATTTCATTGCCCAGAGAATCGGTTGAACGTTGAACGTTGGATAATCTGATAACAAATATCTAACGAAAAGAAGACGGGTAATTAGTAATATTAATGCCGGTGAACGCCGTGAGCACTCTGACCAGCGTATTTACACTCCAGAGCCGCCGGAAGAAACGCAGGGATGGTGGGTGTGAGGAGACTCGATAAACAAACGACAACTGCCTGTGAATTTAACGAAATGCGGGGATAAGTGCGAAGAGTCGAAGACAGCCTAGACAGGCGATTGAAAGACGAGACAACCAGCCAAGACAACTGTTTCAGCGCAGAGCATGATTTATCAAGTAAGTCACGTCAGAGTTCAACGTTCATCAGAGCACTGATCTGAAGAGGCTCAAGCTGGCGCGGACCTGTTGGATTGTGCCACGTGGCGACATCTTTTGATGATCTGAGCGGCCAGGTTGTTGTGGAAGTCATTAGAAGTCCTTATCTGATTGGCAACGGAAGTTAGCAAGGCTAGTGGTGATGCATTGATGCGGCATGAGAAGGTCGATTCTACCCATCGAATAGCGTACGTATCGGTGAAAAGTACCGCTAGCCATATGGATGAGTTTGGAAGACATCTGATGGAGTACTTCAACTTGGCGGGCGCAGGCTGTTTTTTAACCCGAATTTGGCTCTGTTACCAAACTACCAATGTCAAGTTTCAACGTCAACCGCCACCGCGCCATCATACTGTTACTAAATATTAATTATTGTCGGCCGTGTTTCAGCTCGTCTCCCAGAGTCATACCGTAGAGTCGGTTCCACCTTTTCTATCCCGTTTATTTTTCCTTCCGTGACAGCCCTGCTGCAGCAAGTCCTTCCTTTCATATCAGATTCCCCACTTCGGGTGTCCATTCCTTACCCCTGGACTCAGGCTAGCCATTTATCGTTCCATTTATACCATCGAGGATGATGACATTCCATCGCAGTATGCACCTCCAGGCTCCGTTACTCCTCTCTCATTCCATGTCCTCGCCAATCGCCTGTAACGAGCAGGATGTGGTTAAGGTCACACAGGGTGGCCGCCGTTCCCATTCGACTTCCATTTCACTGGCACTGCAAGACACCGCTGAACTTGAAAATGATCTGTCCCCCCAAATAGAAAATGGAGCAGAGATTTTACCCCAACGGCACGAGCTTGCTGAACAGCATACAACTATCTCGCCGCCCCCTTCACCCTTCGGCCACCAGCCCAGACTCGACGGAGATTATGCACAGTCATCAAATCATCTCCACGCTCCTGTCAGCAGGGAGAGGAAGAGTTCGCGTCGCACGTATTTCGATTATGGACTCACCACGTCTTCCCATGCAGGCAGCCGTTCTCCCTCACCAAATTCAGTAGAGTTCGAAACTACCCAAGATCTGCTGGTCACACGACTTCCTCTTTTCCGCTCTCACAGTCGTTCGACCTCTCCGACCCCCTACTCACCTTGGGAGCTACTGCCTCCCTCTCATGCCCGAACCTCTATGTACGACCACACTGCCCCTTACGACAAAGATTTTCGCACGGAATCCTTCTCATTCTACCATTCGCAGCCTTTTTGGCTCGTGCTCTACTTCTTCTTCAATCTCGGCCTTACGCTGTACAACAAAGGAGTGCTCATCCGCTTTCCGTTCGCGTACACGCTCACCGCACTACATGCCTTGTGTGGCTCCATTGGTGGTTTTGTCCTACTAAAGCTCGGCGTGTATGTCCCAGCAAAATTAACCGATGCAGACAACCTGGCATTGGTCGCATTCAGCATCCTGTATACCATTAACATTGCAGTCAGCAACTTATCACTCCAACTAGTTACCATCCCTGTGAGCCCCAGCAACGGTTGCTTCATCTCTAACTCCTTACACTAGTGTTGCCCCATTTATATAGCTCCATCAAGTCGTTCGAGCGGCAACCCCCATTTTTACGATCCTGCTTTCGATGTTTCTGTTTGGCACTCGGAGCAGTAGACAGAAAATTGCTTCTCTGGTTCCTGTCATCGTCGGTGTGGGATTAGCGTACGTCATCTCTTCGTCCTCGTGAAACGCTTCTCATCTCCCTTTAATAGCACTTATGGCGACTATTATTGCACCACCTCAGGATTCCTTCTTACTCTCCTCGGGACTCTCCTAGCTGCTATTAAGACGATCTATACCAATATCCTTCAATCCCCGCCCTCGCCATCAAATACATCATCGGCGTTCCGCTATCTCGTTCCTCCGCGACTTCATCTAAACCCCCTTGATCTCCTCACACGTATGGCGCCTCTGGCATTTATTCAGTGTGTGACGCTAGCACATGTGAGCGGGGAGCTAGAGCGCGTGCGACATTGGACTGCACTTGAGATGACCTCGTGGAGAGCCGTTGCATTGGGCTTGAACGGGGCAATTGCTTTTGGGCTCAATATCGTCAGCTTTACGGCAAACAAGAAGGCAGGGCCACTAAGTATGACTGTTGCGGGTAAGCTTGTTTCTCGAGGATGGGAAAAAAATTCTGATGCCAGTCGATTTGGACAGCGAACGTAAAGCAGGTTCTGTCTATCATTTTAGCAGTCCTCATCTTCAATCTGTCGATATCGGGGGTGAATGCAGGGGGTATCTTGCTTACTCTTGTAGGTGGTGCATGGTACGCCGGTGTGGAGTATCAGGAGAAGAAAGCACGGGGACGAACACGGTGACACAGCACACGGCGCAACATTCATCATGCATGATGGCGTGTCTTCTTGGGATCGCATTCAAGAAGTCGGGACCGGTTGAGGTAATCGACTCGCGAGAATTGTCCTCTTTGCAACTTCTTTAGGCCTCTTTTTCACCTCGATCTTCAGCACACTGATCGATTCACTTGTTATCCAATATTTGGGCTGGCCTCAGTACAACACTTTTCATTTTTCACTCACCCATAATCGTGCATCAGAACATATAGAATCCGAGTCCTCCCGCTTTGCATTATTGCGTATGTACTTTATCGTCGTTCGTTAGAACTGCTGGAGCCAAACCCTTGTATATATATACCCACCCATTGCTCTGACTCAGTTGTCACCGTTAACTCCTGAGGGCCTGAGGCCTGACTAGTAATGTGTATCATAAGCTTACATCATGAGTGCCACCATGCATTGATATTGCAGATGTTTTTATTGTTCCCCTAGGTCCTGGAACTTGAAGGTGTCACGGTTCGTCGCCTGTGCATTGGCGGCTTAGCTATCGTGAAAGGTATGCTTCCGACGAGACTCGGCTGATCTCCATTCCGACAACCGAGTCGATGCTTCCCATGACCACTTCAAGTTTTGCATCCGAGGACCGAGGACCCGCGACCGTCGAAACTGCCAACTCGTACTAAGTACAGTACTACCCGGTATGTACCGCAGCTTCTTTAAAGCTTTAACCCTGACATTTTTTGCGTTCCTAGCTTCCTTTCAAACCTCTCGATACCCTAGACACGGGACTATGTCATTGTCAGCACCCCTGAAAGATGTTCTTGTCGTGGGACTTGGTGCAGTCGGCTCCATCTGTGAGATCTTCTGCGTTGGGGGTTACTTCCGTTCACAGTGACCACCATTCGTCTCATACTACATAGACTCTCACATCCTCAAGCGCAGTGGGCTTGCACGTGTCACTGTGGTCGCCCGGAGCAACTATGATGCCGTCCAGGGTAAGCTGATGCCACTCGCCAATTCAATCGCATTGGGATTTAATTCTAATCCCCTCATGGTGACCCAGAACATGGAATGCACATCGACAGCAAGAAATATGGCGACGTCCCAGCGTGGCGGCCGGATCGGCGTAGGCTACCCTCTTGCCATGCACTGCGTGCGTTCTAGGTCTGGGTGTGAACTGATACTCCCTTGTGACAGTATTCAAGTCCGTAGCGGAGGCTGCTGACAGACCATACTCTTACGTTGTACTCACCACCAAAGCTGTTCCGGAGGTCATGAGGACCCCATCAGTGCTCGCTGCGCTCTTATCGTCCCCTTACACGGATAAGCATCCCCAGCCCACATACGTGTTGCTTCAGAACGGCTTGGGCGTCGAACGGGACCTTTATGCTAGTATCAAGACACTCGCTCAGGGGGATCCTAAGATTATCAGCACCGTCGTATGGATTGCAACGAACCTTGAAAGTAAGAGCAAGGTTACACACAATCACTTTGTAGGTATCGGCTTGACGAGTTACTTTATCCCTTCCCTCCTCACCATATGCTATCCTCAGGATAGAGTGACACTTGGGATGTACAGACATGGGAATCATCTGGCGACTTCCAACACGGCAGAGGAGTCCGTGACTCTGGACGACTTCGGTGCCATGTTGAAAGCGGGGGGCACCGAGCTGACTATCGTACCTGAAATTCAACGTCACAAGTTCGCCAAGACCTTTTGGAACATCGCCTTCTCGTCCTTTTCGACGCTCACGAACTCGCCTCTCACAGCGATATTCCGCCCACCACCTAACGCTGAGGAGGGCCAGTCGTACGCGCCCTACTTAGCACCTGTGACCGAGAAATTTGTGCGGGAGGAAACATTGCCGGTGTTACAATCGATCTTGGAGGAAATGGTTGCATTAGGTCAGTGGGGGTGACAACCTGACCATACCCCGTCAATCTAACATCCTAGTAAGGTCGTGCGATGGGCTTCCCCGACGCAGAAGACGGCCTTCCGTCCCGCTTGGCGGCGGACACTATCTCGAACACAGCTGCTCTTCACCGCAATCCAGCCGCAATCCATCTCCCTAGCATGCTTCTCGACTATAGAAATGCAACCCCGATTGAGGTAGAGGTCATTTTCGGCGAAGTTGTTAGGATGGCGCGTGAGAGAAACGTTCCGATCCCGGTGAGCTTTAGTGTTGGCCTTGCTTGGAGAATTTCAGGGGATTAACGCGGCTCGCACACTTTATAGCGCATCGAGACGTTGTATGCGCTTCTGATCGTGATACAGAATCAGATCCTGGGGGGGTTCAAGAAGCCGATGGATGGATGATATCAGTTGTGTAATTCTCGAAGAAGCGGAGCAGGACATAGCCTGAGATAGCGATGATAATTTCGACCATTCAGTATTTAGTATGGTCAGATAGGCGGCCGACTTCATTAAATAATGTAAGGCCACGCGGGTTACTACATGAATCCTTCACGTTCGAGTGGAGAAGGAACGACTACACCGATTCTACGGCGAAGATCGTGACCAAGCCGTAGTTAGGCATGGAGATTACCTAATATTTTGGGCAATAATATAATTTACGTAAGCCCGCTTTCAAGTTTTGAACTCGTTCCGGTGGTTGAGTCCTACCAAAATTTCGTCCAACATCTATTCCTTATCGATGGGCGGAATACAGGCGTTGAAACATGTCAAGGCCTCCATGCCAGTAGGGTACGCAGAATCCGCGCCAACGTGGTAGATGTCAGCTCCGGGATCCATCCAACGCGTCTAGCGTGGGCACCAGATCCGATGCTGGTGCGGATTACCCACAGGTGAAATTCCGTAAAAAAAAAAACCCATATTCGACTGTGTCTACGACGATTTGAAGGTAGCCTAGGTTGAAGGATCCCAAAGAGAAGGCGAACCGTTATCTGGGCCGCAATCACTTTGCTACTCATTGGGGGCATTGCGGCCCTAGTTAGCAGGCCGGGATATGGTAACTTGGTTGTCAGCTTGCGCCCAAAGTCACTGACAGTGAGATCAGAGACTCCAGGCAAGTCGTCTCAACTTTCGAAGGCTATTTTGTGCGATTTGGGTGTCAAGATCATTGTCAGGGGTGTAGTGTTGAAGTTCGTCAGCAAGGCCCCTGACAATAATCTTGATGGTGGCAAAAGTTAGATAAGATAAGATAACACAATGCAGCATGATCCTATTTGGAAGGGCACACAGCAACACACAGCATAAACGTGTTCCTGGAAACGAGGGTGAAGAGAGGCAGCACTGAGGTAGTCGTGTTCCTTCCCTTACCCAACGCTCTACCACAACGATGAGTAACAGAGGACGAGGTTTCGACAGAGGAAGAGGTGGCCCCCGTGGAGGCGCTGGAGGAGGAGGTGGGCGGGGATCCCCTGACTCATTCCGTGGGCGTGGCGGTCCCCCTCCACCTTTCCGAGGTGGCGACCGTGGTGGCAGAGGCGGTTACGACCGCGGAGGGCAAAGAGGCCGTGGCCCCCCTAGGGCTCGAGGAGGGTACGCACTTCGATTACCGCTCTAGCTCTGTTAATTAACCCAATGGCCACAGTGTCTTTATGCAAGGACGACGAGCGGACATAGACCAACGTATTGCGGACAACTCGGACAAGGCGCTCGTTGCGTCGTTCCAGGCAGCTATCAAAAAGGCCGACCACGACAGCATGCCATTCCGACCCGACTTCGGGACCGATGGAAGAGAAATCAAACTTCGCACTAATTTCTTCCCAGTGCGGGTCCCCAAAGGCCCGCTATACGAGTACGATGTAGCCATTACGCCGGTGGCAGGCACTGCTGTCGCTCGGGTGAAGCGCCGTATCTACCAGCTTGCTGAGAAAACAACTGCCTGGGAACAGGCTGGGATGGCTGGGGCAGTAGCGCATGATAGCAGCGCCAAACTCATTGCCTCCCGTATATTGCCTCAGCCCCTGACAATAAAGGTTCCGTACTACGATGACGACGAAAGTGGTCCGCCTCAGAAAGGCGCTAAAGAGTACACTCTCACCATCAAGTTCATCCAAGAGATCAACACTGGAAATCTCGTAAGGTGCTTGGCATATCACGCTCTAAATTGAGTAATTTCCTGACATCCTATCAGCTACCTTGAGGGCCAACCTCAGTATCGCAATTATGATATACTCCCTATCATTGCTGCCTTGAACATTATTTTGGCTGCTGCACCCGGCAGGACGGGCATCATGGTCGGTAGAAACCGGTATTTCTTCCGCTCAGCTGCCCAGCCCTATAGGCTGGGTGGTGGCCTTGAAGCGTGGAAAGGTTTTTATTCGTCTGTGCGGCCTGCTCACAAGCAGTTGATGGTCAATGTCAATGTTTGCACCACGGCCTTTTATGTCCCCGGGAACCTGGCGATTGCAATGATGGAGTTCCGCGACTCGACCTTTGGTGCGCGGATGGATGCGTTCTGCAGGGGTGTCAGGGTCAAAGCGACACATCTTGGTTACCGAAAGACCGTGAAGAAGCTTGCGCACCACACCGCGAGAACATATTCATTTGACACCCCTGATTACGGGCGCGTCACTGTCCAAGCTTACTTCGAACGCAGTAAGTCTGTTTGCTTCTCCTGCTTCTCTCCACTCATTCTCGCCATTTCCAAAGAATATAAAATTTCTCTGAAGTATCCTGACATGCAATTGGTCGATGTTGGTGGTCAAAAGACGAACTATCTACCTGCCGAAGTTTGCGAAATACTCGCCGATCAGCCCTTCCGCGGAAAACTCACCGATGAACATACCGCAGCCATGATTACGGTGGCGTGTCAACCCCCGAATGTCAATGGGGAAGCCATTGTTAACCAGGGTCTCGCACAACTCGGGCTGAAAACTGCGGGGCCAGAACTGCAGTCCTTCGGTGTCAGCATTGGCCCTGAGATGGCCGTCGTTCCTGGGCGTATCTTGCCAAAACCTAGTGTCAGGTACTCCACTACTCCCGCCAGTATAGACGAGAAGGCGTCGTGGAACCTAAGAGGTGTCAAGTTCGCCGTCGGGGCTCGCCTCGACAAGTGGGCCGTTCTTGTAATAAAGGATGGTTTCTCCAGGGACGAGTTCGCTGGTGCTCAGGACCCATTGCTCTTTGATGTCGTAGGCGGCTTCCGCCAAATGTGCAACACTAGCGGGATGCACGTCACCAGCGACCCAACATACACTGAAGCCCAGTTGCCGCGCAAGGATCAGTCCGATCCTATGAGAAGGGCTGCTATCGAAGTCATAAGGGGCTCGCTCTTGAAACTGAAATCAAAGCCTGATCTAATCCTGGTCATGCTGGCTAGTGGTGACAAGGCAGTATATGAGGGATTAAAGCATCTCTGCGATGTCTACTTGGATGTCGCCACTGTATGTGTTCATTCCTCCAAGATCCGCAAGAGTAGTCCGCAGTACTTTGCGAACGTGGCGTTGAAGGTCAACATGAAGAGGGGCGGCATTAACCATAAACTGGATCCAAGCAGCTCGAAGTGGCTGGCTGCTGCTCCTACTATGGTTGTCGGCATGGACGTCACGCATCCCAGTCCAGGCAGTGCTAGGGGTACTCGTAAGTGTATGTTCGCGGTCCCTCATGCACCATTTTCATGACTTTTGTATCACAGCATCCATTGCGGCCGTTGTGGCAAGCGTCGACAGTCACTTTGCACAGTACCCGGCTAGCTTGGAAATCCAGGAGACGAGGAAAGAGGTTATACAGTCCCTCGTACGATCACACCTAATTACTGACTCGCATATTCTCCCTGGATAGATGGTCACAAATCTCAAGAACATGATGATCGACCGCCTCAAACTCTTC
Source organism: Paxillus ammoniavirescens (assembly GCA_014904835.1). Taxonomy (NCBI): domain Eukaryota; kingdom Fungi; phylum Basidiomycota; class Agaricomycetes; order Boletales; family Paxillaceae; genus Paxillus; species Paxillus ammoniavirescens. The sequence continues at coordinate 209,707 of MU120916.1, forward strand.
CAGAGCAAAAACAATGGAAAGCTGCCTGAGCGCGTCCTTGTCTACCGCGACGGTGTGTCAGAGGTGCGTATTTCTCTCTGTCCTGTTTATCAGGCCCTAGATCTTATCCGCTCGCAGGGACAATTTAATATCGTCCGAGTCGATGAGCGTCCCCAGATGTTCGCGGCTTTCCAAACCTTCAGCACCCCCAAGACCCAATACAAGCCGAAACTGACTATAATCATCTGTGGCAAACGCCACCACACCCGATTCTTTCCCACTGAAGAGGACGCCGCTGCAGGCGATGGAAACCCTCGACCCGGGACCGTGGTTGATCGCGGTGTCACTGCCGTATACGATTTTGATTTCTTCTTACAAGGTTCGTGATTCACCCACGATTATGAGCATTGGATCTAAATTCCGCCACAGCACATGGTGGATTACAGGGAACCACCCGCCCTACTCACTATTACGTCGTTCACGATGACATCGGGTTCAAGGCGAATGAAATCCAAGGACTTACCAACTCTCTGAGCTACATGTTCGCCCGCGCGACGAAGGCTGTGAGCTTGGTCTCCCCTGCCTATTACGCAGACGTAGCCTGCGAGCGCGGACGGTGTTATTTGCGGAAGTTGCTACACGGGTATGCCGGCGATGGAACGACGAGTGGCACTGGAAGTGGGAGTGCTGCAGAAGAGGAAATTATGAACGAAGCTAAGAAGCTTTGGAACAACGGAGTCTCGAAGAAGAACCTTAAGGATACTATGTTCTACCTCTAAGCCCCCTGGCCTGGACCTTGGCTCCGTGCATCCTGCATCCTTGTTCTCTGTCGTGGAAGAGAAGTACTTGGGTTGATCTGCTAATGTTGGATTTGTTCTTGAACTAAAATTTTTGGTTTCATCTACGTGACGTTGTATGGTTTAGGTTGTGTTCCTCGAGCTGTGCTTTAGGTTCATCGTCCCATTCACCTCATTTCTCTCGCCACTCCACGTAACCTGCAATGTACAAATATCTTATCCTGCATCTTGTTGTATATTCTAGCCCAAATGAACCTGATTTCTTGTGTATATGTATCTCAATCGAAGACATACACTGGAATGCCGATGCAATGGTGACCAAATATCCTGCTAGTATTTCGAGACATGGATCTCATGATTAGTAATCCGCATCAAGCACCACGCTGGCTTGGGTTGTGCCATTTTCAAACATAATGTAAGATTCTATTCCATCGCCAGGTATCGCGGAGCGGAATACAAGAGAGCGAATCCCTCTCCCCCATCCTGGACTGCTATAGCCTCCGTACCTGTTCAAGGAGACTGAGCCACTTTCTGAGCCACGACTTTATGTGCTTACCCTGAATGTTTATTGAAACAAAAGATCACGTTGTACGTTGGCTCACGAGCGCACCACTCGTTCCCGTGGTCTAAAATAGCTTGGACCTTGGACCGCCTCCATTTATGGATAAACTCACCGTGACCAGATATGACTGCGCGTAGGTTTATGATGTGACTGTTCAGCGACTGCCAAAATGCGTTGTCTTTGCCCAAGGATGCAGGATCATCAGTGGCTTGTGTTGACCCTTGGCCGAGTTGATCCGCTTGAAATTGAAAGTATGCAGGCCCCGAACTAAGAGAGATAGATGTAAAAAGACATACCGTTCAAGCCAGGGTTAACAGAACTATCCAAATTTTCCTGGACAGCTTGGATAGCGTGTCTATGGCTGTCAGTGGGAATTTGCCTCTTACTGAGTAGAGGACCTACGGGGGGATGTGTACAAAGGCGAGCGCACTCCTCAATTCCGGGGGCCCCCAGATATCATTCATCATCTCAGTCTCGCTCGCAATCCACTCGGCAACGGTTGAATCGACCCAGTCTGGCATTTGACTTCCGTCAGCATAAACGCCGCCTGGAATTCATATGAGCATCCATCAATTCGCATCCACCTTCACGCGTACCTCGCGAGTCGAAGAACCATAACACCAAAGCGGGAGCGCTGTCTGCGGAAAGTTAGGTTTCTGGAGGAACCACTGAAGCTAGGCTGGCTTGTTTACCTGTTGTTTTCTCGTACACGGGAACCCAGTAATTCGCCGGGCCGCCAACGCCTCCTACTCCGGGTGGGGAGAAACGGGTATAACTTAGGGGAGATATAGAAATCTCTCGAGCGATCTCTTCGGCACGTGTTATGTTAATATGTGTGTCATGATTCTGCAATTCCTCGGAGGTGAGAAGCCTCCTGCCGGCAGATGAAGGAAAAGACACAGACCCCAGAGGTAGAAGAAAACGGGACTTTCACAGCATTTAACGGGCGAACTATTTCATCAATCAAAGATGTAGAGTTCTCGCGGAAAGTATCTGTCCATCGCCGCTACTAAGTTTCTAGGATCCAGGGTGAATGAAATTACTGACTCACTCTCTCCCGTGATGAGGTCTCCGTTGATCACGCTGTGTCACCACGGTCAGCATCATTTTTGGCACAGAAAGCCACGCCTACACATAGTCAGGTTCCTCAATGTCCAACAGCGATTGCATCAGCGCATTGGTGTCAATATCTTGCACTGGGCCCCATGAATCCCATGGATTCTCTCCGAAGTGCACGTCGGAGAAAATCGTCAGCTTGAACGAGCCGTCTTGCCTGAACGTGACACGTGGTTTATCGGGATAAGGATTAAGTTGGCCGGTAGAAGTGGTGAACAAGGTTTGTTCGCTATGTTGCGGGTCAATTTCGGATAGGGTGGCAAGGCGGTGTGGTTGGGTGTCGGTGGGGTGTGCATTTATTACGAATGCGCGTGTAAAAAGACCAGAAACAAGGCTGAATATGACAGGGAAATGCGTTGAGAGCATCATGAATGAACGCGTTAATCCTCGTCGGACGCGTCTGACGGTGAGGCAGACTCGACGGCGAGGATCGCAACTCTCACGTTAAATAATACTTATAAGTAAGTAGTACGGCATGATGATGTGAAAGCAGATCTAAGTTTCGAAGAACTCCAATTGCAATGCTAATCATTCATGGCTGTTGCCCCTAAAGTAATTCAAGCTCAGTGCGTCGAGATCCTCGACCGCCAATTTCTCTTTCATGCAGCCTGCAGTTGTATGCTCGTACTCCCATACACGAAACACGGTTCGCGGCTGTTCATCTGGAGAAACTATTACCTAGTACCCACTGAAACATCATACAATGTGTTTTCGCGTTTAATGAAGAGCCCCACTGCAATCCAGTAACTCAGCAACTCAGCATAGGTTCGCAGGTGGTCATACACAGAGGGAATAATACAGTGAGCGGCACTTTCCACTGCACAATGTGGGAAGCAGATACTTGACCGAAACCTCGAACGCATGAAGTCTAGGCGGGAGAATGGGAATTTCAGTGCTCTTCTTCCTCTTCCTCTACCTTGATCTTTTTGGAGCTAGGACCATCGTGATCGACGAGGACGGTAGACTCATCGGATCCTTCGTTCGTTTCCAAGCTTTTTGCACGAGAGAAATGCTGCCTGGTCTCGCACGCCCATTCCTTGACCCCCGAGCGGCCCTCCGAGCTGACAAGCACCCCGAGACGCACGAGCAAGTAGGCAAAGCCGATAAACGTTGTCGCGAAAATGGCAAAAATGGACAGCGACCATAGAGTGAAGGCTAAACAGGCCACTTTTGGAATGCTCACTGAGAAATGCCACTCACTCGGACGAGGGTGATGCGAGTACATACGGAGTATAGCTTCGATGATGATCAATGCAATGGCTGCCGACATGAGTGCGAGGGATGCGATGGACGAGATGGCGAAGACGGAAAGACCGCTACTCGACAAATTTTCATGGGGGAAGGCCACACTTGAAGGAAGTACGCACATGAATGATAATAAAGGAAGGGCAGAAAGAGAGCAGAATATGGCCAGGAAGGTCTGGTGGAGAATTCGTGATTGCATAAACGCACAAGGGGAAGTGAAGATACCATTGTGACTGGGTTCATTTGGAACCTCCAAGATATATGACGCAAGGCGGGCCGTGCATATTTGTGTTCAATCCTAGCAACAGAACCTAATCATGAGTAGAACACGCAAGCAAGAAACGACGATACTTGCAGGTCGGCATATTGTCTGACGATGGTCACGCTTCTCTGGAAGTAGCCTGCGAGATTCTCCTGCATATCTGGGCCCTGTGTCATCTTATGCGCGCTCATATCACCGTCGATAAACCGTCTCAGAGAATGTCCCGGCAGGCTCTTGGTGGTAAGAGACTAAGAGTCGACAAGTTGAGTGTAGAAATGATCTTTAGAATCTCGGAAGTAAATGTCACATGTCACGTGATAGATCACACTCCATTCAATGTGACTCTTGAGCTTGGTACAGGCTATCTTGTCAGACATCCGACAGCGAGCCGGCCTTTGCTAACGGGTCAGGACACGCGTTCGTAGCTGAAATATCCCTTACTCGCAGTGTTTTCATTGAAAATGAGCGGTCGCAAGCTCAATGTCGACGAACTCAAGCTGCATCAGGCGGCCCTTGGGGCAAATGACAAGGTCAGGATCCATTCTACCCGGGCGATTGATCAACGCGGTTAACGCTTGAGGCATAGGCCCTGACCCTCAAAGAAGCTGAAAAGCTCATACCAGATGGAGCTGCTCGTACTGCAGCTATCAACTTCCTGCTCGGGACGGTGTGTACTCCGTTATTCATTTTGTTGGAGTGTTCACGTAACACACATGTAGGGTATGTTCAAAGTCATGACGAGCGCGGGCGGAGTCAGTGCTTTTCGTGCTGTGATGAAGAAGGAAATGGATGTGTGCGTTGTTCGACGTCAGGTCTGTCGAATCTGCATTGACCAAGTTATCTGTCATTCCACAGGAAGAAGGATATGACTGGCGAAGAAGCCATGGTCCTTAGTCACATCCAATCTTCTGGCAACGAAGGTAGATTCTTTCTCTATCAGCGTCAGCCGATATCTCATCGTATGCGATAGGTATCTGGACGAAGCACCTCAAGGCCAAAACGGAACTGCATCAAACGGTGATTGACCGCTGTCTGAAGTCTCTCGTGCAGAAGCAGCTGGTCAAATCTATCAAAGCTGTTCGCGTATGTCTTCGACTTTTCCGTATCTTTTGTGATTCGCCTCACACTGATATTCAGCACCCTACGCGCAAAATATACATGCTTGCACACCTCGACCCCTCCGTAGAGCTGACAGGTGGTCCCTGGTACACGGACAACGAACTGGACACCGAATTCATCAAACTACTTTCAACAGCCTGTTTGCACTACATTCGTGACCGCGTGCGCATATCATACCTCACTCTATGTTGCCTTGGGCACTAAAGCAAGACGTGATTTAGTCATTCCCTAAACAATCGGGAAAACGCTCTTCACAAAGCCAGCAGCGCCTCTATGCAATAGGCGCTGCGCCTGCGTATCCATCCGCTCCGCAAATCCAACATTTCTTAAGTAAAAGTAAGATAACGGAGACAGAACTGGGCGTTGAGCATGTCGAGATGCTCCTTCGCGTCCTTGAGCTTGATGGGGAGATTGAAAAGGTAGCTTTCTTGAGGTCTTTCTACACTCCTACTCATGGTTGTTTAGATCCCTGCGTTTGCGGCTTCTGCTTGGGATGCTACCGTGGCATCTGAAGCATCTGACACTGTTTCAGGGTCAGAGGAGAGCGATGGCGAGCGTTCGAGTTCCAAGAGACGAAAACACGGTCCTTCAAAAGGTAAGAGAAAGGAATCTAGCAAGCGGAAGCGACGACGAACAGAGGACTCGGAGGAGGACAGTGATTCGGAGGACGAGCGGATAAAGGTCAAAAAGAAGAAGAAGCGCTCGCGGAAAGACGATGATAGTGATGAACAGAGTAGTGATGCGCCGAAGTCAAAGAAGAGGAAGCGGCGATCGAAGAAGAGCGACGATTCGAGTTCAGTGGAGGAGGAGGGGGAGGAGGAGGAGGAAGAGGAGGTCCAAAACAAGAAGAAACGGAAAGGAAAATCAAAGAAGCGTGATGGTCCGTCTTCGGAAGGCTCGGATTCCGAATCACAATCGGAGAGCGAGGATGAACGACCTCGTTCAAAATCGAAATCGAAGTCATCCTCCAAGAAAACCTCGTCTTCCAAAAAAGTCTCCGTCAAAGGTCAAAGGTCGCCCTCCCCAGATTTAAACGACACATTCACTGGAGGGGCCTTTGTCTACAGGGCAACCAGGCAAGAGCGGGTAGTGCTTGGTTGGTCTCAAGCGCCATGCGGGAGATGTCCAGTTTTTGACTTCTGCCGAGACAAGGGGCCAACGAACCCCCAGGAGTGCGTGTATTATGGAGAGTGGTATACCTTGGGTGCCGGGGGTGGACGAAACGACGCAGCACCAGCGGCTATGAAAGTGGAGATGTAGAAACCATGTACGTTCCCGGCTGCTAAAAAGGAATTGAAGGAGAGATGTTTCCTGCATCTATTCGCAAGTCAAGATCGCTCAATGACATTCCCGATGAACAAGTGAAGCACTGCAACAAGATTGGTTGGGTAATGATTTGGAAGTTGAACATCGCAACTTAAAACTCTTGTTCGAGCAGCCACTGAACAAGTCCCAAATTCATCCTGCTTAAAATAGCACAATGGAAATGAGACACTGCTATCATGAAGTCGAGTCCGACCACCACCGACAAGCGAGGGATCTCCTCTGGCAATGACTTGTGCCGTCAACGCCATTCTCCAGTAGGATGTGGAGGATCGAGGGCCCACCAGGGGACCTTGACGGCCTCACGGACGTTATGAGGCCGTCCCTGTTGTCCAATCTGACGAAGTTTGTACATTGGCTGTCAGTAACTACTTCGCACTGTACTTGGTGTGTCAGCGTGTTCACAAGACCTCGGGCGTCCACGGCAGCTGCACAGTATGCACACTAGTTTCCTCGTGAAGTATGCAGCCCGAGGACCGAGGTGCCAGTGACTCGAATCATCCAGGAGTCCTTGCCGCAAATATTTACAACTCCACTGGCAGGCGGTAGGAAATATTGACTCCCTCACAGGCCCCTCATACCAATAGCGTCGGAGGGAAGGAGCCAACAGGTATTTCCTGACGAATTCGCGGTTTTATTCGTGTCGGGACAGCTAATCGAGCCCAGGTTCTGGTAATGTGAGGCGCATCCAAGCAAATTTTGGGTCATGACGCTAAGCCGTCTTCGCCCTGATCAACCCCTTCATCATATCAAAGCTGTTGCCGTCTGGCTGTAGGTCAATGTACCGACCACCGCCCGTAGGCTCAGTACGCAGGAGTCCATAATCAGGCGTGATGCCCAGTATACGCACGGTGGCATGTGGAGTCGTGGTAGTCAGGGTGACACTTTGATCTCTGTGAGGCATGATAGTCAATGGCAATCACCGTCACATGAGGAAGGGCATAGAAAGAGCACGTACGAATGTAGCCATGCATCTGTGTACCGATGCATGAACGGCTGAAAACCTTCGTCCTCCCTGTCGAGAAACGAGTCCCATATGGGCTCGAACGTGGCCAGAACCGCTGCTGCTACCCGTTCAACGGTGAGATTCGGATACACCGTGCCTCCCACTGGAGCCGCCATCTGAGCCAGCGAACCGATCGGAGGCTCGTTCAAAACATTTAGTCCACAACCTTTTCCCACTCGGAATAAGCAACAAGAAGGAGCTCCTGAAAGCACAAACAACCCTCACCAATGATCACGTCCGCCACACCCCCTCTAAAGCTCGTGTTCACCAGTATACCTCCGAGCTTCTTCAGCTCCACTTTCTTCCATGTCTCTTCCACTGGAAATTCGCCGTAAATATCGTTCGGCCACTTCAACTTGACCTTATTTGCCCATTGTCGAGTGGGGTCGAGTGCATGGCACGCTTCCGCCACAGCGATTGCATAGAGGTATTGGATAAAGACGAGATTAGAGGCGCGGATGGAACGGGTGTTGGAAGCTGTAGTTGACGGATGGTCAAGGAGGGACATTGGACGAAAATCATGATAGGGTATCCAGGACTTACTTGAACCAGTGCTCTTCAGGGGCACGCTGAGCTTCAGAGACATCTGCACGCATCCGGCAGGGGATAGCCATGCGTTTTTGCCCCTCCCTCGACCTGCCATTTGTTTCGTCGCAAAGGAGAGAAGCGGTAATGGGAGTGCTCGGAGGAATTTCGGGTTCCTAGAATGTACAATAAGTCGACGGAAAGGGGTGCGTGTCGAGACCACTCACTTATCGAGCATCGTTTGTGTACTTGTAACGACTTCGCCATAAAGGAGTGCGTCGCCCATGCCCCACGGGATATGTTGTTCAGCGACACGGAACTCGTCCAGTGCTATGAAGAACGCGGAGGGTGAAAATAGGGGTGTATATCGAGCTTCTTGCTCAGTAGTCAGTGGTTGAGCTGGGAGGATAACATGCTTGACTTTTTCCTCGTGCGATATCTCCGATGTCATTAGGCAGAAAACCGGGTGGACAGACGGTAGGACATCAGTAGCAATCTTGCGACCAAAGTGAAAGTTGAAGGTGTCCTGATCATCCGCAAAAACCATACTTTTAATTGCAGGCGTTTCGGCGCCGCCATCTTCGACGCTGAGTGCTGAGAACGTCGTCTCGAGATCTTGTTCAGGAAACAACGCATATACGGTGCGCTGTTGAATTTCCCATTTCTTTGGATGCGCAAGAAGTAATTGCGGAAGAATACATAAGGCAGATCTTTGGTCCCCAGGTGACGAAAGGAAGTCGAATCGCAAGCCGAGAGCAGACAGTGTCGGGATAAGCAACTGCACGGCAAGAGGTGGTGCACATGACCAAAAGGCAACGGATCCGCTTTCAGTTAGGATACCGGCGAGCGCTTTATCATCCGTGTAGCGTCCGAGGACACGAGTCTCCGCTGTCTCAAGATCCAATGTAGCAGATGATAAGCGCGAGACCGCGATTTCGTTCGTATCGTGATTCACAGTTGCGGGTGTGGAAGCTTGTGAAGGAAAAGAGAGATAGAGCGACCCATTCTCGTCGACGATACGAAGAATGCTTGCGTCGCTCACCAGGCCCGCCCCAAGGCCAGCCAACCCAAAGTTTGAGAGGGTATCGTGGAGACCGAATAGTCCTCGCGTTCTCTTCGCATTCACACCCAGAGCTAACATCCTCCCACCAGATTCTACGTACTTACGCACTCCTGCATGATCTTGAGGTGGAGCAAGGAGTACCAGAAGACCACATGCAGTATGCCAGGGGAACTCTGGGAGTGCAAGGACGTCGGGAGATATTATCTGTGGGAGATAATGTGGGGTGAGGATGGAGGACAGTGATTGCGAAACTGAGTTAGCTTGTGGGTGTGTGCTAGGATAGACTAGTACGTTCATGTTAAGACAAGTTATCGGATATTCGAAGAATGGCGAATTGATGAATCTCATGATCTTGAGAGTAGCGCATTATGATGTATTCTATGACGGCAATCGTCACGAGCCGTCGTAGCACAATGGTAGTGCGTTGCCTTCCTAAGGCAAAGGTTGTGGGTTCGAGCCCCATCGGCGGTAGTTGTAAACTAGTACGGCTCATTTTTTTTGGTGCAGGTCCTTCTCGGTCGTTTGTAGGGCGGCTTATCAATAACTATATCATTACTTGAACTTAGCTCCAACATCCTCACGACTACAGACACGCCCCCTTCACGTTCATCACAGCGTTTCGTACATAACAACCACTTCCTTCACCTTCTTCAAATTCCCCATCCAAACCACACTGCAACATCTCAATCATGGCAGAAGCTCCTTCGCCTTTGATAAGGCTCAGCCTTCCTTCTCCCGAAGAATACATGAAGAGGAAAGTCGCGCTCATCAGTGGTACGTGGTCTTCTTCATCGAACGACAATCACCTTGGGTGGCGCGATCAACAGATTGTGTAGAATGATTGGCTGGGGATTTGCGCGTCACGCTCCATTACACCTCATGTTGGCTAATATCAATCGCCATCGCTGACGGTCCAATTTACACAGGTGTCACTGGTCAGGACGGTTCTTACCTGTGAGTCAGGTTATCTACTTTGTACCTGACACGCAGCATGTTGGACTTGTGTGGTACAAGTCCAGAACGAGCATTTCCCCCAACTGAGTTTTCGCACTCCTTCCCTTCCAGTATCCCGAGAGTTGTGGGATCACATATTTACACTATATCATAGCGCGGAACTGCTTCTTGAAAAGGGTTACGAGGTTCACGGCATCATCCGTCGTTCCTCCAGCTTCAACACCAATCGTCTGCATCATCTGTATGCAGATCAGCATGAACGTGAGTACTTCTTCTCCCGAACAGTGCCGCCTATCCATTATGTCTCATCATTCTTCCTTGCCAAGGTCCCAACAAGTTCAAACTCCACTATGGTGATCTCTCCGACAGTACCAACCTCGTGTACATTCTCGCTCAAGTTCTGCCTACTGAGATTTACAACCTCGGTGCTCAATCGCATGTCAAAGTCTCCTTTGAGATGGCTGAGTACACAGCTGACGTCGACGGTGTGGGAACCCTTCGTCTCCTTGATGCCGTCCGCACAGTCGGACTCGAGAAACACGTCAGGTTCTACCAAGCCTCCACCTCCGAACTCTACGGCAAAGTCGTCGAGACTCCCCAGAGCGAGACCACTCCGTTTTATCCTCGCAGCCCATACGGTGTTGCCAAGTTGTATGCTTACTGGATCACGGTCAACTACCGCGAGGCGTATGGGATGTTTGCGTGCAACGGTATCTTGTTCAACCACGAGAGCCCCAGGCGTGGCAGGACGTTCGTGACCAGGAAGATCAGTAGGGCTGTGGCTGATATTCACCTGGGCAAGCAGCACTGCTTGTACTTGGGTAACTTGGACGCCCAGCGTGACTGGGGTCATGGTACGTCGCGTTGTTGGGCATCCAAGTGGCCGATCGCTGACTACATCGCTCGGATGATAGCGAAGGACTATGTTGAGGGCATGTGGCGCGTTCTCCAACAACCCGACCCCCAGGACTTCGTCCTCGCGACTGGTGAAACCCACCCAGTCCGTGAGTTTGTCGAAAAGGCGTTCGCTGTCGTTGGCACGACGGTCAAGTATGTCAAATTCTCCACGGAAGCTGCTCCTCCGGTCAACTCATAAACGCTTCATTTTAGGTGGCGCAACACCGACGTTGAAGAAGAGGGTTACGACGCGAAGACAGGCAAAGTTATCGTCAGGGTTGATACTCAGTACTTCCGCCCCGCCGAAGTAGAGTGCGTTCCCCTCCCTTTACTTATTTATACCGTTCGGTGTGCTGATTGTCATTGTAACGTTCTAACAGCCTCCTCCTTGGTAACCCTGCAAAAGCCGAGCGTCTTCTTGGCTGGAAGCGTAAAGTGACCTTTGACCAGCTCGTCCACGAGATGGTTACGGCCGACCTCCAAAGTTCCAGAAGCCTTGTTGAAGACCAGAACTGAAGACCCACCCACTAAATCCTTCCGTCTCAACTTGAAAAGGAATGAATGTTGCACCGTGTACTGCAACTTCTCACTGGCAGCAAGGACCTTGTGTGTTGTTTGATTTTACTCTAGTATTCGAGTCGGACCAATGTACATGTACATGACGTTGCGTCTCCTTCTGCTATTCGTGTCACTATACCTGATTGTACGAAGACGGCAGCGGATCCTTTCAATATTTTGTAACACCGAATCGTGCTGAGAGATGTGTGAATCCCCCACCTGAGCTTTCCAGCGTGCGCGCATAACCTCCCCGAAGTCAATTTGGCCTATGCGCGCTCTACGTCACAGCCCAGCACAAACAACCGTCAGGCGAGAGGGCGTTTACGAAGGGAGTGACAACTTATATAATTAGCGACCTGCATTCAAGTTGACCAGTACAAGCTGTCGCAGTGTTTGTTAATTGCAGACAGAAAATCAGTTCACCCAGGCTTTGTATCGTTGCTCCTGGATTCGATTTCACGCCCCAGCCAGATCCGGACACATGGATGTTACACGATCACGATATCACTCCACAAGTAATCTTACATTCTCGTCTATAGTCTGATCAGGACTGTCCAATCCTAGCGTTCGAGTAGTTTTCGAGGAACCAGGCAACGGTCTCCTTGAGGGCTACAACGAACATCATTACTTAGATGGATGCATCCAACGTAGTGGGAGAAACCAACCTTCTTCGAACGGGGTAAACTTGAAGTCAGGGCCAATGAGCTGCATCAGTTTTGCGTTGGATGCGGGCTTGCGATCTTGCCCGTTGTCATTAAGTTCGTTCTCGAAATTGGCTCCTCCAGAGTAGTTCATGACCTTGACGATCGAATTTGCGAGATCTCTGATGCTGATCTCGTCTTTCTCGTCGACTGCAGAGGGTCAGGTGAGATGAAGAGAGGGAAAGGACCATGATCTTACCAGAGAGAATGACGGGTTCGACATCGTCGTACTCGCGAAGTTGCCAGATAAAGAGTTTGGCAAGATCACGGGAGTAGATGAACTGTCTCAAGGGGGACCCATCGCCCATGACCTTGAATGGTGTACCATTCTCTGTGTCATACGTCAAAATGGGTCAATCCGAGAGCACGAATCCCTCACTTTGTGCAAGGTAGCATTTGTGAATGAGAGCAGGCATGACGTGTGCGTGCTTCAGATCACTATCTGGGAGGTAAATCATAGACCAAAGATAAGGATCATCTGGACTGACAAGTTGTCATGAGGTCCAAACACATTAGTCGGGATGGCGGATGTGAAGTTACACCCAAACTCTTCTTTGTACGCGCTGCAGTGAGGCACGATCAATCGGATTACAATGGGGAGACAAGGCGAACTCACTGGTTTTGCACATCGACCATTCTTTTGGCGTGTGCGTACCCAAAGTTAGAGTTGTGAGGAGGACCGAGATGCACTTTCTCCTCAGTCAATGGATACTCGACTTTGTCGGGAAACACGCATGTGGAGAGGCAGGAAATCACTTTCTTCGTTTTCTTGATGTGAGCGGTATGCAACACATTATCGTTGATCAACATATTGTCTCGGAGGAATGTCATCTGAGATGCAGGGATCATCACGATCGGGCACATTGTAGTTTGGCAGATCGTCATTACAAACCTTGCGCTCTCTGTTTGCAAAGAGACCACCGACTGATCGTTCAGGTATTAGGAGGTATTAGAATACGATAGGTGAATGAGCTGAGCATACCGAGGGCTGCTAGGTGAATGACATGGGTAGGTTGATGTTTTTCGAACAACTTCAAGGTCTGTTCGGGATCTCTGGTCATGAAGGCATTCATCGATGAGCCATTGCTACCACTTGATCAAAGTTCGCTCAAGCGCGACGAATACCTGAGATCAGCATCTCGAGAGCTAGCATAAATCCACTTCTCTCCTGGGCGTTTTCCGAAGCGTGACCCTTCAGGCTCGTGCTCGATAACATACTCGATGGCTTTCCCGACGAGTCCAGTGCCTCCTGTAACGAGAACAACCGCAGCCATTGATTGAACTGAAACTTGGTGATCGGGTTAAAAGTCACCTCTGCCACAGCAAAGACTTCGGAAAGTTGCCGAATGCGCAGGTTATTCCCACCACTATCCACGCTCTCCCATAGATATTATGATCGTTCTCGCCTTTCGTCAATCATAGCCAACTCGAACAACCAGCTTCCCAGGAGACACTTGGGACTCAAGGTGAACGCCGTTCAACATCTGCGTCGAGTCGCAAAGAAGTCCAAGATCAATATGACTGTCATCGACCGACACACGACATCAGCGGAGGTTTACGACCTAGCAGAGTCACGGGAACCCATAGCCGAGCGCGTGAAAGAGGCCTTGAGGGTTATCGAGGATGCTCTAGATACGTATACGTGCGTGCTATTTTGCATTCTCCGCCGTCCTAGCATGCCGATGTTATTTCTCGCAGACCAGAGAGGGTATCCATCAGTTTTAATGGAGGGAAGGATTGTGCGTGAGGCATCTTTCCTTCTGACCCGAGTTCCGCCAACCCCTTCTACAGGTACCGTCCTCCTACACCTTTACGCTGCGGCGTTGGCCCATCGCACTCCTCCGAGCACCAAACCGATCCCAGCCGTTTACATTCCCGTATCTTCACCATTCACAGAATTAGAGGTTTTCATCCAGGAGTCAGCAAAGGCGTACGACCTTGACCTCTTTACCTGCACCTCTCCATCGGATGTTCCGCTACCTGTCGAGAGTGTAACCCCTGGCACGATCACCCCTATTACACTCAAGCAGAACGATGATTATGTTGGCACCCCGGCACTAACGCGGCCCGTGGGAAAAGCTCGGGGTGGGGAGGGGATGAGGCGTGCATTGCAAATGTACAAGGATATTTGTCCACAGATAGAGGCGACCTTAATTGGAACAAGGAGATCAGACCCACATGGGGGTAAGTTCTTCCACTGTCTCCAGGGATAACAGAAAGGTCATATCTGGCCACCAGCCAATCTCACATATAAGAACAGGACGGACTCTGGCTGGCCTTCATTCGAGCGTATTAATCCAATCATCAACTGGTCGTACTCTGATGTGTGGACATTCCTGCGGAGGTTGAACGTGCCTTATTGTTCACTATATGATCAAGGGTAAGAAGATTCCGATGCTTGGTGGTTCCCAACAACATGTATTCAACAAGAACCAGGTACACGTCCCTCGGTTCGATATACAACACATTTCCCAATCCTGCACTCCTTGTCCCAGATAGCGTGTCGCCAGACATGTTTCCATCTTCGGTGACAGTCGTTGCCAACGATCCCAGCGCCATGTGTATCGCTGAGACACCCGCGCCACGCCAGCCTAAGGCTGCAGAAGACAACAGTCTCGGAGGGTTCACAGTCATTGCTAGCAACCCCGAGAGCACTTGTCCTGCAGAACCTAACATGGAATCTCCCAAGTTAACCTCTGGCGCATCATCTGATGATAGTGTCCTGGGCTCTTTCTGTGTCATCGCCAATGACCCATTCACCACGTGTTTGGCAGAAGGGAACCTTGTCAACAGCAACGGCCACGCGAAACCACCATCGCAGCCCACGCTGTATAAACCTGCTTACATGCTTCAGGATGGAAGTCTTGAGCGTGCTGGGAGGGTCTCTGCGGCCGCCTTGTCCGGGTTAGTGTAGTGGTTGGATATCCCGACATTTGAAGAGGTATACTCAGACAGATTGTAACGAGAAGTCCAAGCTGTGTGTGTACTATGTTCGTGACGACCCTGTGGGTCTTGACGGTGGTTAACTTCACTCTGGCGTCTGCTCTGGCCTTACCAGATCACTTCAAAAATCGTTGATGCTAAGATCTGAGATCTACATACCACGAGATAGCAATCAGTCTGACTCCGATACTCGACGTTAATTATAATGTTACGTCAGAAGAAAACGACCTGGTCTTTGTTTCAACAAACACATACATCCAACTCCTTCACGTGAACTTCGGCTTGAACGGACCAGTTGGTCCGAACCACTTGCCCTTGATCTGGCGGATAGGTGAATCGCCGCGACGAAAAGTGAAGACGAGATAAAGCTCACCATACGGTTCCAGTATGCCCACGGAAACAAATCTTTCTTCAAATGGTAGAACAATCTGTAGTCATATATCACTGAGAAATTTCGAGAACAAGACTGTCGAGGGCACTGACCTCGTCCGCTTCGTCTGACATCCAAAGTAACGCGAAAAACTCTCCTTGGGCTCAAACCCATACTTGAACTCCGTCAGCATCAATTCCCCGTAACCTGTCAAAAGCTAGATTTGAACCCGTCAGTTCTAGTCTTCGCTCGAGCACGTCCAAAAAAGTCACGGTACGCACAGGGCAGCTGGTGTATCCGTCGTACATGGCATTGCTCAATTTCCCGGTGTCAATCAATTGGAACAAGTTTTCAGTGAGAATAGGTGCTTGCGACGTGATGGCTGCTGCAGTCCTGCTCGTAGGACAGGAGGAACAGTCACCTAGAGCAAATACGTTACTAAACTCGGGCTTGTTGTGTTGCAGTGTCCCCGGGTTCACATCTACCCATCCTGCAGCGTCAGCCAGCGGGGACTTCATGATGGAATCCAAGGGCCCCATAGGTGG
Organism: Paxillus ammoniavirescens; assembly: GCA_014904835.1. Lineage (NCBI taxonomy): Eukaryota > Fungi > Basidiomycota > Agaricomycetes > Boletales > Paxillaceae > Paxillus > Paxillus ammoniavirescens. Next base: position 225,672 of record MU120916.1, read on the forward strand.
CGTCACATGCAGGAAATCGTACTCCCGGGTCACCTTTGATCCGTCCGCACGCTCAAAGGTTGCAATTCTCCCCGCAGAATCGACGGAGATGAGGTTGTGCTGGAACGAGGCCGCGATCCCTCGTTCGATGCGAAGGGCGTTCAAGGCATCAGAGTACTTCTTAACGCTGAACATGGTGGGCAAACCATTCATGAATTCCATGCTGATAGTTTTGCCTCTGCCAGTCTTTTGGAACCGGTCCCAGGCCATCCACATGATCTTCTGCGGCGCTGCGAAGAGGAAGACGATCTAAATACAATCTTGCCCATACTATTGTTTGTAGACTGTGCTCACCTCCAGGGCATTTTATGATGCCTGTAGGCTGAGTGAAGATCGCTTTACCGGACTGGATGGCGTTGATTTCCCTGTATACCTTGTCGCATGTATCGTAAGAGTATATCGATGACACTGGCGACTCAGAGTCAGCAAGGGCTTCAGGGAGGCCTTTGACGTTGTCCCAATTGATCTTCAGCCCTGCGGCAACGACCAAAGAGTCATATGCCACTGTACGTCCAGTCGTAGTGGTAAGTGTTGAGCGTGTAGGGGAAAACGAAGAGACATTCTCAGGTATGTGAGAGATATGGGAGGGGAAGAGAGATGCTAGGGGCCGCCTGAAGTCTGTTTTTGGACGCAGCCCGGCGCCGACAAGCGTCCAGCCAGGCTATTCACGGTGACGCTCGTTTCAGCACACTGAATCGTGATATTCCTAGGTTTGCATGTACCTGGTAATAGTGGTACTCAGCTGCATCCAGCACAACGATGTCACCTGAGTTCAGGGGCTTTCCTGCAGCTTTGAAGTGATCATAGATTTGATGGGCAACGGTGAGGCCTCCAGAGCCTATTTGAAGGCATTTAGAACGATCACACTTATGGGACTATAGGCAGATGACAAACCTGCGCCCACAACGACGAGTTTGAAATGAGATTTATCGGCTACGCTCGCAAATCCAGCTCGAGAAAACCTGCTGAATGATGGTGAGGCCAACTGAGTACAGCGAAAGGCCAACATCTTGGGGGGTGGGTTTGTGAGGGTTGACAGTAGAAAGGGGGTGGGTACCGAACTATGTCTTCTCCAACAGTACTTAGCGAATACGTGTAGCTGGGCGTGAATCCATCACTGTTAAACTTGGGGATGGGAGGATCCACGAGGATCCATCTCGTAAAGTTGATGAATACTGGTAAATAGAAACAGCCAAATTCCGAATTCCAAAGTCGCGGCAGGTCACTGGTAGGGGATTACATTAATGGCTTAGAAGACTCTAGCGAGCTCTAGCGCCAGGCGGCTAATGCAATAGTGAAGAACTTATCAGCATAGGTTCTGGTTTTGCACAGAAGAATTCAAGTAGGCAAAACGGTGTTCACCAATTTTCGGCGTCCGAGCCCACCAAAATATTATAGTAGCTGCAAACCCGTTCTCAAAACACCGCAGTGTAACCCGTACCCGTGCGGTTCCCACAGGCTGAGGTCAGGCGAACCAGTTGGGACTGGAGTCACTGGAACCGTTCACAAAGATCATTAATATCGCCAAGGTTTGCTGTACCGCGTGAACGGACTCCTCCGGAGTCCCAAGACGGATATGAGAAAGGTCTCGTGATGGAAATCGCCCGCCAGCATTGAACCAGCTACCGAAACAAGAAATAGCCTGAGTTCAGTGCTAAGGATGTTGAAGACGTTGAGATCTGTATCAACGACTGACTGCCTGAGGACCAGAGGGGGTCGGCTCGGCACCAAGAACAACGCCTATTCCATGGCTACAACGGTTGGTGGGAGATATCCGTGCTCGCCAGTTCGAAACACTGACGTGTGTGGGGGATGTTTGCAACAAACTTGACCCACACTAGTACTGCGAATTGGCGACCGTGGTATTATGTAAAAAAAACACTCTGTGCATTTGTGCGCGCAAAATGAAAACGAGAACGACATACATCACCACAACGATGAACTTGTTGACCAAAAAAGCAAACCAGTAGGTTCCCCCTCAACTGGCGCTCCAAGCCGCATTCAGAGATGGGAATTGGGTGACGATCAATTCATGATTATACTCTACAGTAAGGCAACGCAACGAAAACAAGATCGGGCACCGCCGATTAGAATACTTGTACACCTAAACATTTACCGGCAGGAATGATAGGACGGGGGGGAATAGGCAAAAGTGAGAGAAGGATTTATTTCTTCCTCTTCGCCTTGCCTCGGGCTTTTCCCTCATCGTCTTCTCTTTCACTATCATGGGCCCTTTTCATAGCTGTCGTGCCCTCTCCACTCTTGTTGGAATCAGGTTGCTTTGCGTCGTTTTCGTCGTCAGATGCGAAGGGATCCTCATCTTTAACGTTCTTCTTTTTAAGAGTAAATTTGGGTTTTCCTTTCGCTTGTTTTGACTCCTTGGTGGTTTCTGTTTGAGCACTCGCAGCGGCTTTTGAGGCAGACAGCTCAGCAAAGTATGCATCCTTCAGCTCCTGCAAAATCTATGAGTCATGTTTCAAAGAAAACATGCGTTGTATGTCCACCTTGACCTCAGCATCTTTCAGCAATGCAGTATTTTTCCAAACCTGTCAAAGCTCGATTATGGCCACATGAAAGAGAAGACACTACGCACTGTCGACGAGATGCCACTGGGGTGCTTGCTGTCCAAGCCTTGCATTTTGGAATTATTTCTAAACCGGGGGGACAGGGGAACAGAAATGCCATACCTATTTCGGTATACAAATCAGATTTAACTCCACTGAGGTTTGCACCATGATGTCTCAGCAATACTTGCATGACCTGATGCATGCTAAGTGCCAATTGAGGGATTGAGAAAGAAATTGTACCTCGGTCACGCTTTCCTTGTCGTAGACATCTGGGATATAGACGCAGATGACGTGTCGGTAGCCAGAAGCTTCGTTTTGAGGTGATGTCGCTACCTTCGCACAGATGGCAGAGGTGGAAGAAAGGGGACCGGAAACCAAAGAAACTAGGAGGGAATTCAGCACCGACAAACAAACACTTGAGGAACACCCCACAGGATATACCGGCCCAAATCGGGTCCACCCTGTCAGATGGTGCAAAAATTAACCTGGAAAGCAAATCAGTGAATTGCCCATGTTGGAATGAAGCCAGAAACATACCATTTTCCGCATACGTAACCGTGCTCCTCCGAGATGTCCTTGAGCTTCTCCACAGTCTCAGCCTGTACCTGTAGGAGTGGATGAGATACCGCACAGTACCAAGAACCGGTGATAGGGCTACCTGCTCCCTAACCTCCTTTTTGCTCTTCGCGCCTGTTTTCTTACTCGAACGCACTGGGATCGAATCGTCGTTCTGTCTGAAAGTTAAGTGATGTGATTATGTCAAAGGGTTGCTCTCTTGCCTTAATTTGTTCCACCTTTTCAGTAACCTCTTGCACTTGTTGACACTTCAGCCTCGTCCGGCATCGTGATATCGAATTACTTACAGAGGATTGTAGCTTTGGCAAGGGCAATTGCTCGATCTTCAACTGAAGCCAGCGGCCCGGTGTCTTTACTACTTCTTACCCATAACCACTGGATGAGAGTGGCGCGCAGGTTTCAGTGAGTGGGTCTTGTCTTAGATGGCTTGAGCTCACCGGCTTGGTGCCGTCGTTTTGAACCATGGACGGCTTATACTGAGAACTTCGTCAGACATATAACATGTATGCGCGAACTTACGCTACCGGTACCTTGGTAATGAATTCATCCAAGGTCACCGTGGAATTGGGAGACCAGGCATATGGATATTCAGGAGGGATATTGTCATCTGATGTCTTCGTGCTCATTGTGTCTGCCAGGTAAGTAAAAAGACGAAGAACAAGGAGAGCGCTACCCGTGCAGGTGAACGTTTGAACGCTCAAACACTTGAAAGTTGAAACTTTGAAGTTGGCCAAGTCGCGTAACAGTCGCGCAACAAATGAAGGTAACGCGTTACAGCACAGCTCACGTGATCAGCAAAATCCCTACGAAATATTGCTTGCTCCACCTGCACATGTATTCTTTCAATGAAAGGTTCGGCACCAGGGCACTTGGGGGGCTACTACTAGTATATAGCTACATGGCGGTACTGTTGGAACATGGTAGTTTCAACCTACGTCACCGTTCGTCATCACTAGTAGTTATCCTCCACCTCTCTCAGGGTATATAAACCTTCGTCGTAGCTTCGCTATCCTTGTCGTCTTTCCCCCATGTCGTAGTCACTCAACTATACATCGCTCTCTGGCTCCAACAGGTACCGACTTCGAGTTTGTCAATTGGCTTTTGCAGCTATTGCACCGGGGTGGCCTAGCTGGGGCATCCCCTAGGACGGTTCCAGGCGTCCTGGCGGAGCGGTTGGAGTCCTAGTCGTAGGTAGTAGTCCAGCGCGTGTAGTAAGTCAGAATCCATCCCTTCTGTTCTGTCCACGTCCTCACGGCGGGCACCCCCCAGCGAGTCGGGCCAGCCTGGCCCTGTCCACCACGGAAGAGCATGCTTGAAGATAGGGTAAATATCTGCCAGTTAATCTGGGATCGCCATGAGCACAACGGACATGCGTGATAAGTGATATACTTCCGCGCAATCTCCGTCGATTTTGAAAATGTGACCTGAAGGCCTGGCGCCTGGGGGGGCGGGGTGTATTCCCCTTCGATGGGATCCAGAGAAATCCGTGAGCTTAGCTCTACTCGGTGGCTGTGTGCGTGCAACAGTCAAATTTGCATGCTGGGATCTGGCAATGATTCACCAGTGGCCGAGATACTGACAAGCAACGATGAGTTGAGTATGGAAAGTGGAGCATTACGTACTCGTAACCTCGTGTAAGTGCGCCTTCCCCCATTGCCATTGGGCAAACGATGTGGTGAACGAAAGGCTCCCAGGTTAGCCACACGTCACCCGTATTGTGGATCTGGAGCCACGTCTCAGAACATCACATTATGCATGGGAAATCATTGACCGAAGCCGCGGGTGATCGGCAAAGGAAGAGATGGTTCAAAGAGTCCGATGTTTCATCAACTAAAACCAATTTCCCCCAGAAAGATATCACAACACCTGGGAGCCCTTCCGCGGAATAATTGCGAACTGGCCATGGGTTCAACTCCGTCATTCGCGGTGAATGAGACCGATAAAGATAATTAGCATTCATTGTTTCCCATGTCGAACCCTGTCGAACCTCGGACGCGGGAACGAAACTCCGTAAAGGTTAAGTCTGTGCTCCACCCCCTCGAAGAATGATTGGCCTGAAACAGGGGGACGTGATGATCCCACTCACTTGTCTGATAACGTGTGAGTTGCTGCACTCGAGCGCTGCGAGATGTCCATTGAAGTATCCATCATCTCGTCAATGTAAACGAAAACGATAGAATCTGTCGGGGTCTTCGTCAAATCGTTTTCAGGTCGTTTTTCTCCCGATGCTGAGAAGGCAATCAGACTCTTAACGAATGTAAAAGCGGGGATAAACTCCTTGGATTTGGATGGCCCATGATTCCAAGGAAGTTGATGGGGGCGTGCGTGCGAACCGCCATTAGAACGAGCCTCGATGAATGTCCCATGCCCAAGCGATCTCTTTGGAGAGGTAGTATCTATTTCTCATAACCTGCAGCTAATTTTTGCAGACTTTCACTCGGTATATCATGCAAGTGTTTGCGCATGAGAAGAACCTATTTCACTTCAATAGAAACGGGAAGGCGGTGGTAAAAGGTCACCTTATCGCATATTCCACACGGCAGCTGCTGCGAAGTTTGTCTTTTCATATATGTATCGCTAGTAGAACCGCTGGCCATTGTGATCACCATTGGCACGAAGGTGCTCTCCATGGGGCTTTTATCAGACATCTGGGAAAACGCTATCGGATAGCGAGAAAAGTGAAACACAGTGCGTGTGCTCGGCACGCCCACTATGTCCAAACGGGAGAGAAGGATCTAAGAACTTATTGACTACTAGGACACACGAATCAGGGTAAGAATTGGAGAACGTGTACAAGAATCGCTCACTTTTTCTGAGGTTGAATGGAAATGCCAGCTCATCTGGGCTCGAGACCGACGAGATCGGTTTTTGCAGTCCGAGAGGTTTAAGTCGGTGCCATCTTTCTTGCCTCACACAACCAAGCCTTTTCGCGTACTCTGGCATGTATCATCGAAAGTGAGAGCAAACGTGAACTCTGTTCGAAGTAAAAACAACCAATGAGAGACCAAGCACGCGTTACATACCTATTCCCACTTTGCAGGTAATCACGGGAAATAACTTATGCTTCTATTGCAAACACCCCTTTCATTGCGCATGCATTAGCGTGAACAAAGGAGTCGAGCCATCCTGTCGGTCCCACCATACTGTAGGAAGTAGATGGTTAAACTTTCTGCTTTATTTAACTCGGGGCTCCTTGGTCCGGCAAGCGCTCTATGGCATATCGCCTCGAGACAATGTAGAGGAGTGGCACCCCTGGGATTTTACGTATCCGCCGGCGCAGCTCACGATCGCAGGTTGCAACAATATAGCACTTGTGTGCTGTCACACGTTGTACCAAGCAGTCATCTGCGTAGGTACCTGTATGGCTGCAGTGTAGGCGCTCAAATCGGGGATCGCGAGCCACACTAGTGGATGGTTTCAGCTACCGAAAGAACAGAAGGCACAGAGACCAACCGGAGAGCCACACGGTAACGGTGGCCCAATTTCTCAAGCTCTGCCATCACACAATCAGTCACACACGGAATACCTTCTCATAGATGATCAGATCATGCTTTCGGAGTAAGAAACTACGCACACTTGGCGTAAAGGCAGTCCATCATGCTGCTAACGAGCTCCAGTTTGTTTTGTAAGCTGAAATTGATAAAGTTGGTGTCGATGAGCACCCGGTAGGGGGGTACAAGTTCGGTATTATGCGCGAGGAACAAGGAAGAAGCAATCTGTGGCCTGGATGATAGTTAGATACAAGGAATATTCAAGGTGCTAGTGACATACACTCGGTGAACAGCTTTCGCCTTCTCCTCTTCCTCTTTCTTCTTTTGCTTCAATTGGTTCTCCTTTCTATCAAAACAATGTTTCAGCATGTCACCTGAAGAAAGAAAAGAGCGGGTATCTCATACAAACGGGCATCGTTAGGATTCAGCAGTCGTTTGACAGCTGCAAATTTTCGTGTCTTCTTAGCCCTTCCCTGCACAGACATCTTATGGGTCTGACGCATTTATTGAATGGATTGTCTCACCATCGCATCTGCCGCTGTCCAGTGTGGCGCGTAGTAGTTTGACGAGCTGCACAGTGCACTGCAGCACTCACTTCCTGGCAGGAGTCTCCGAGTCGAAGTTTGATAACTTGAATGATAGCCAGATTACACAATCAGCAAACAAAATATCTGTAAATTTATATAAAATAATCATCCCAGGCCAAAACTCATTCTCCTTTATAATTATTTTTTCTGTGGGTGTATTCCGAAAGCTGGTTTGTCGGCACCAATTCACACAAACTTTGGTGGTATCTATGTAGACTATGTGTACTGTGGCTTTGGAGGTATTCTGTGCAATATTTGATAACCTTCAAACTGTATGGATGTCAGCAAATCGCATTGACAGAAACCCTCGCAGTCTGAGAGTCTATGTGACACGTTATGCTACTCTACGCTAGGACCTCTGCCACTCTACTTTGCCACGGTGCTCTGCCGTTACAGCATGGAAGTCGTCTCCGACCTCCACAAGTTGACCCAATCCTCAACGTCTACGACGGGCCGACCTTCAAATCATGTACATAGCACCAAAGGTCGATCGAATCAGAGTCTGCAACATGACCACACTCAGGAAGTACTCAGGCCCACTTGACCACGGTAAGCGAGACTCGGATCAACATAAATTTCCAGTCCAGCGCTTCCTATTACAATCCCCATGATGTGTACAAAAAAACCCCGAAGGACCTGTCGACCCCTCACAGCATCGTCACCGATCAATCGATCGTCTGCTACTGATGCACGATTATTGCACTATTATTGCCCATAACTAAGTGCCAAATCGCCGAGAAGTTGTGACAGAAGACTACCAACAGGCACCCCTGGGGTACTACCTAGTGACGGTAGGTCTGCCATAAAGTCTGCTTTGTTCCTCGTCACTCAATTGAGCTGGGTTTCATCAAGGCTACCTTGGGGGTTTCTTGGCAACTTGCATAAACCGTGGGTTCGTGCAATTGTGACCTTGTTGCTCGGCGACAGCCTTGATATTCCATGTCCAACGACCTGGTGTTTTCCTGTACCCCGGGTGCTTTATGGGTCGGTAAGTACATAGAAGGCTCCCTTGGTCCACGTAATTCATCGACAGTGCCATGGGGTTAATAAACGGGTACGTATTTTTGGGCGCCCTTTTTTGTCCATTTTTTGGGATCAAGAGCCATAAGCGAAAACGCGTACCCCGTCACACATGTTCTGATAATCAGTCGTGAAGGGCATGGTGAGCTCTCTGCTCGATGACTTTTTCAGGTCTTTTCCCGTACCGGTAATGTTAGTTCGCCACTATGTTCCCTGAGCCTAACAAAAGTTACAGTTTTCCCTCCCACGATCAGCGTGCGACTGCCACGACGAACGAAGACGAATTCGTATGAAGTGTCAACAATATGATGACGATATGGTAGGATCTGGTAGGATACGGTCTCCCAAATATGTGACAGCTAATGTGTGTGTGATGTGACGAGACTGTGGGTTCGAGTAGACTTACATCGAGGCCCAAGATAAAGGGAGCGACACGTCTATCATTTACTCACAGTCCCTTATCCGATTTGAAAGATCTGTTGGATGTGAGTATGTGAACTCGGTCCTGCGTGCCAGTCGAGATACGTCTAGATACCGGGCGGAACACAAGCCACGTGTGTCGCTCCTATGCTTCGTGGCCATAAAAGCCGAAGGAGTGCAAGCCCAACCTAAGCATACCGCCGCCCCCCCTCGACAAGACCACCTTCAGAACTTCAACAGTTGCTCTAACATTTTGTGAAATAATCACAATGCTCGCCAACGATTCATATAACGCTGCGTCAACCAGTGTACAGGCAAGCCTTCTCCCGTGGTCATGCTAAACATGTTCTGACTTGGGTTAAACAGCTGATGTCTATACCTGAGGACACAACTGGTCTCGAACGAATTATGCTTGCTGCTCAGGGTGACTTGCAACGCTTGCTGAGGTAGGAGAAAAATTGGCCCGCTATATCACCCGCTAATATTCTCTGGCTCTGTCACACAGCACGTTCTTTGCACGACCCATTCTGGTCAAATGTATATACGCCAATGCATGCCCTCGATTACGCCCTGCGTCACCTGAAAACCCCATCACTCAGTCGCGTCAGGTTCACCTGATATGCGCCAACCGCGTCCTCTGTATCGCTACATCCTTGGTGACCATCACCTCACCAGAATCAGAGCGCCTCTTCCTCGACGAGAAATTCCCTATCGGACAGACTTTCCGCCAGCTCCGTCGTAACCCACGGTTTACGCTCCTCAGCGTCGAGACACTCATTGTGCGGGGAAAGCGGGAGTTGCGCCGGACGTATACCCTCGAAACTGAGGGCTTCCTTACAGAGATTCTGGAAGTATTTCCAGACAGGGACATGTTTACTCGTGGCGAAGCCTGGCTCTTGGAAGAGCCGGACCTGGAGGGCACCTGCCATGCCAGAATCTCAGAGAATAAACCAGACTGGTTCACGGTTAATATGGGAGGCGTTGTACACTAAACAAATTTATTGCCACGTCGGACTCCTTGGTTCGACATACTGTAGCACTACATATGTCATATGATACATACCCCCGGACACAAGGTACATTTATGGATTGTTTATAGGCTCGGGGCCTTGAAAGGATAATATTTGCCCATTTCAACGTAAAACGAAAGTTTATTTTATTAAACTGTCTCGAAAATCTTCCATCTATCTGTTTTCTCAACTAGCTGTTGCCTCTTGATCGAGCAGTCACCATTTCGTGATGCTCCCTCAATAGCCAGCGCAGCGCAGCAGGGCAGAAACCACCACTGCTTTACTGCATCATTGTCGGGGGCATGTCCGCAACTTCGCAAAACAACACTGAATGGAACCGACCCCCAGATCCCAACACTGGAAACCCTACTTATCGCGCAAGTAACACGAGTGCAGAGTGCTTACCCAACTTAGACAGTTAGACTCCGATGGAGCATTTCTCATGTCAACACGTCACTTTTCTCAGATCAAAGATGGTAGCAGGGCCGGGAAGCCTCGTCCCTCGTATCGATTTTGCTATTGCGGCGCCATGTTCTTATCGTTCCTTCTGCCCATGTGGTCCCTCGTTTTCCGCTACGCACTTCCGAATGTATTCAACAACCCTGCAAGTATTTCTGCTTGTCAAGGCCTCAGACTGAATGACATGGCGAATAACACCTGCGCTAGCATCCGGGGGCCGCTGACTACCATAGCAAACGAAAGCGAAGGATAGCAATGGCTCCCAGAACCCGAGCTCCTGGTTCCTGGGCCATCATACGCAAACCACCTATAATTTATCAGTGGTCATTCAAATTCCCCATCGCTGTCAATTGGAAGGTTAGCCCCACACGACAGCACACGACTCAAGAATAACCTCATCTTCTTCGTTTCATCAGGCTGGGACGAGACAAGCAAGTGTCTAATTAGTCTAATCTTCGTCTTCGGCATTGTCTTCTGCCGCGCCGCGCCGTGACAGGACTTGCTGGCAGTGTCGGAGGCTTGCTTCTTCATCCCCTTCGGGCCGTGGTGTACAGCAGTACAGCGAGAGCCAGATGCTGGGGAAATTTGGGGGATCACTGGAGGCGATTCGTAACTAGTATTACATACAGATGTTGATTACGTTGGGTAGGTCGATGTATCTGTCACCTGGTTCCGCTGAATCCCACCCCCTACTATCATTGGACCAGAGTTGCAAATCCACATTTATCACTACCCGTAAGTAGTCCGAGTGTTTCTAGAAATAGTGTCTATGATGTGGTTACGATTTTTGTTCATAAAAATCAGTGCAGTAGAAGCCGCAGGAGTGGCATATATGTCTAACAAGGGTGTTTTGGGCATAAGACAACCCAGTTCCCACTGACCCCGCTGAACAACTGTCCTACAGGAAATAGAGCCATCAGGTATATGTATATATCCAGTACCTGCACGGCTTTTCAAAGGACTTTAAATGCGACGTCGAGCGTAGTAAAAGATATGAGCGCTGAGTGTGACTTTGGTCTGAAAAAAGCAATCACACTGGTGGCACCATTGGAGCTCCGCACCGAAGTGATCTGCCCCGGTAGCTGTGCCTGTAGCGGAATATACGTCGGAGTAGATCAACGGCTGCTTTGCCGCGTGTGACAACCCGTGACAGGGCGTTTGCAGAACCACTCCTTACTCCTTCCGCATCACTGTCGCTTCGGTTTCAGGAAGGCAGATAACCATGACTGTGATGACTGTAGCGCATGTCGCCATTAGCCAGCTACTATGAACGATTTTACCAAGGAGCGGGGCCCCCTGGAGCACGATAGGATAGTGAAGAAGGCAACGAGTGGACCTCGATCGTCCTTCGTAATGTATGCACTGCATAAACGCGCCGAAAAGATTATGATACTGTCGTCAAGATCGCTGGACGGGGTCTGGGAGTGGCCATGGTTGTGCGCCGAGTCAATCGGTGGGTTATTTGGAGTCGCCGAGGGTGTTTCGAGTGGGAGTGTTGTCGCTACGGTTGCCAGACCGATCACAAGGGTTCTGTACAACGTCTACAGTAACTTGTCGGAGCTCTCGCAAGGATGGAATGGATGTATGAGGCTCCTTCTTCGCGACACTTCACGTGCCAGTGCTAATAGTATAGAGCAGAAAGCGGCTCGGGTGGCTGGCGTGAGTGCACCTTTGCATCTCTTCTGACAGTCGCAGTGATACTCAGTACTCCCGCGTGTTTCGCCTTGGGTAATCGCCCCGATAAGATGTCAGGAAAGCGAGTGAGTCAATGGACGCATTGCAGAACGGGGGAAAGGCTGTTGAGGCACGTCGAGCGATCTACGTGCTTCGTTAAATTTGCTCCCAGAATTAATGTTGCTGGCGTGAGTCGAATCGAATCAGAAAACAACCTGTTCGAGTACGGCCAAATATCTCACCCAGGCTATGCGAGGGCTCTACTGACCACTACCAGTCACCAATAGCAATGTCAGCTGGGCCTGCTCGAAGTGCCTACCAGTGTTGCACCTTTTAGGAGCTTGCAAGTCTCGAACCTACGTGTCTTTCAAGACCACCCCGTTGTATTCCCCCCTATGGCAGCAATCCAGCCATCTTGACAATAATCTGTACGACTTCCGAATCCGGGGTTGCGAAGAAGCTGAGGTGCACCCGGACTAAGTTCCCAGATTTCATATACCCTGGCCAGGGCGTGACCCAATGTGCCTTGTATTTGAACACAGGTGTCTATACACAACGATATTAATCCGATATGAACCCTACCCCTGATGCGGCTTACCTTCGTCTTCCTGCGGCCAATTGACGCCGAATGATGCCAGCCTTCTAGTCTCAAGTCACGGCACATTCCCCGCAAATCTCAGCGCTAGTGCTTCGCCGTAACCGTACGTCAATAGAGGAGATAAACCCAGTGGAACACGGCAGCGCTGCGACGTAGCCCTGAGGATACCCCGCGGAGTATGTGCACCTGTGACAGGAGGCGACGACGTGGACCGATCCTAAAGGTCAGGGATGTACCGATAGGACAAAACAAGGTTGATGAAACAGTGTGAACCCCAGAGTGAGAATTGGCATTAAGGCAAAAAGAGATCATAGTAAGTACTGGGGATGCCGTGAAAGGTCTCACCTCAGGAGGTTTGCCCAGCAACGTCGCGCATGATAAGAGATCCAAACGGTCGGCACCGATCCCACTCCGTGAATAACAGCATGTCCGTCTTTCGTGATGCGGATAGGTCTACAGGGAACGCAAAGTTCTCTCTACCAGGCACGCCGCTCGACCTCTGGTTGTCACACCCAACGCACAGCGTATGCCATGGACCAGGCAATCCCTGGATAGCGATGAAACTTGATCTGCTCCAATTCCAGGTGCACCAAAGCAAGGGTGATGGATACCCAAACGCGTTCCCCTCCCTTAGACATACCATAGGAGGAAGATAGTCGCTCCTTCTTATCATGCCGAAACGAGGAAGATGGAGATGAAGCACTTGACTTCTTTTGGGATATACCAGGATATACCTCACGCACTACTTCTGTGCAGTCGCCGTCCGAAGCACAAGGTCGTGTTTGAGAGACGTAAAACTAATATATCTGCGGTGGGCACGGGCACGGGCACGGGCACGGGCGACTGATCATGCTTTTGGCGAGTCGTCGGGCTCACATGAACGAGCTTCCATTACCTCACTCTCGTGCAAACGATTGGGTGAAAAGAAGCCGTAGGCCAACATTCAAGAAGCCTCCGCAAGTCACTGGCAATTTCCCAGACACCAGATGGAGGCTCGATCCAAAAGAGTTGGATACGAAGACATCAGTGATCATGCATCAACGAAATCAACTTTGTGGCGTACTCAGCTCTTCGATGGTGTCTTGATGCTTTTGGCTCTCACAACCCCGTTTCACGATTAACGATGATACCTGATCGTCAGATTTCAGATAACATCACCAATTCTGAAACATCAATCGGAACAGGGGTCCAGATTGATGGGGAACCAAGTTTCAAGTTGATGATTTAGTATTGAACATTGGGGAGGACCAGCCCTCTTCCGAGGACCAGTAGACGGGCCGATAGTCCATCGAGCACATAGTAAATCTTCCAGGTCGGCAAGGTCCACAAAATTAGCATCTCATACAGAATTCAAATGAGTTTAAGGTGAGCGGGGTGGTCACCGGGAACGATACGCCCGGGAACGGAGGAAGAGCGGCTCTAGGGAGTTCTTTGGTCGGGCGAATGCCGAAGGTTGAAGCACAGCAAAAGATGCAATGACGTCAAGCCTTCAGCCGGCCAGACCTGGCCTAAATCATGACGAGGAAGCAACCTCAAAACCTATACTGAAGGAGGAATTTGATGACGGACCAAGGCGCCACCTGCACGAGCACTAGTGTCCCCTTACGTTCACGTAGATGGCTGTGGTTCACCAACGTTACCACTCGAAGTTTTGCAAGTTTGATGGACAGTATGAGACAAAGTGCAAGTTCGTGAGCTAAACCCAAAACGAGGAGTAGAGAACTTCTCCGCTAGTTGCAGTCTTGGAGATTCTGTGACTAACCATACCTAGTTACCCATAAAATCGATCTCGCGGAACGAGCCAGGGTCGGCGCTGGAGGTAGGGTCCACGGATGTCTGTTTATGACAACTTAGTCACTCGCCTCCGCGCACAAGAAGGAAGCAGTAGTGAAGCATCACCACTTTAACGCTGGCGCTCCATGATACAGGCACTGGAACTGCTGTCTGAGTTGCCTTGCTGTAGAGCATAGCACAATGCTACATGCACCTTCTGGATAGGCTGACATGAATACTGCGCCATTACACATGCCCACATGCCCACTTCCGTCGATAGTCTCGTTACCATCCATTCTAAGAAGCGGGATTCCGAAGGTGCGACCATAGCGTCTGGTTCGAGAATTCAGAAGTACTAGTCAACCTAGTCTCAGAAAGCTGTAGGTCGATCACCCACCCGACTAGATCTGGGTTCTACAGAAAAGGAAGAAATAATGTTAGTATCTCTGCAGCAAGCTTGTGGCAGCTTTCTGCAACGTGGGCGAGGCTCGGGTAGAAGTTTAAGCGAGGTGGACGAAAAGAGGTCCGGTTCTTCACAAGTATTCTTGGGCAGTGAAAAGACTTGACTGTGAAGAGTAGAGAGCGCCTGAGGCGATTGGTCGACTGAGCGGGTCTGATGTCTGATGGCAGTCTGACACTGTGGACATAATCGCACACAGAGATAGTTGGGGGTACGCACTCATGCAGGATGGAAAGTGCATGTGGCATGTCTGGGATTCAACGTTGAACGTGGACAAGTAGGTTTATTTCGGCGACGTAAGCAGCGTATCGATCGGATCCGGGCGGCATGCTGTGCGAATATACATGAAACATGAATGTTCATAAACTTGAAGCGTCCTATAAGAGAAGCTGATGCAGAGGAGACACGAGGGGAGTGGCAGTGGTCCACTATTCGTTCCGGCTCACTCGCCCTCTATCAGCAATGGGTCGTAACGTGTCGATGGCGATGCGGGCGTTCAGGTATTCTGAGTACCCGACACGAAGGAATCAACGGGCGTGAGTCACATTAGAGCAACGACCGATACAGCCGCGATGGCTACCCAGCTCAGCTTGGCTCCGCAACGTTCCTAAACGCAGGGAAGTACAGCAAAAAGAGTGATGGCATGGGCTGTGCGAGGCAGTCCCAGGAGGAGCGTACCTTACGAATTCGCATACTGTATCGAATTCCCATGATCCAAGGAAAGACGATTCAAGGACCGATGTTGCGGGGGGTAGTTTCTCTGCGAACTATGTTTGGATAACTTGGCAAAAGAATCGCGGATAAGTTCAAGGTGGGGGTCGTTGAGAAGGAGGGGGGTCAACTGGTCGTTACTGGAAATGAAGGGGGGTCCACACGGAGGACACATTTTAAGAATTTAGAATGACGATCGAGTGACAGTTGGATCTGAGATTTGCGGACCTTGACGGGAATTGTAATAATTTTAGCAGGATGGTTCAAGACCTAGGTAGTATTCTTTCATGTGCTGTGTTGTAATACAAGTGTGTACAACGTCACAACCCTCGTCTTTCTTACATGTCGGACAACGGATCATCTCTCGTTCGACCTCTTATAAGACCTCCACCTCTCCCTCTCACACCACCACCACCACCACCACCACCACCACCACCACCTCCTCCTCCTCCTCCTCCTCCTGTATTTAACTCCTACCATGTCTACCCCCACTTCTCTCATCGCCCGATACCTCGCAGACTCACACGAACTTGAAGAGTACCTGTCCGTGTCTGTTCCTCCTCCACCTCGTCTTTCTTTGCTGACTTGTCGTCTACAGCTCTGGCAAGCCTATCACTCTCACAGGTAGTGACCTTTCTCTCCCCCAAATCGCTGCCATCGCTCTCTATGCCCCCGCCCCACATACCAACGCCTCCTATCTTCCCCCACACGCCCCTTCTCTCCACCTGACAACTTCGCAAAGCGTCCGCTCAAAACACGCCGCCTCTCGTCACGTTATCTCCTCAAAAGTAGAAGCTGGTCTCTCCATCTATGGTGTCTCTACCGGCTTCGGAGGTAGCGCAGATACAAGGACGGATGATCCCATTGCACTTGGCGCTGCTCTCCTGCAACATCAACATGCAGGTGTCTTGATTCCCTCTTCCGTGTCACGTACAGCTTCTGTGTCCGTTGGTATGTCCTTTCCGTCTTTGTTGACATCCACCGTCATGTTGACCGCAGGAATAGCTCCCATGCCCCTCACAGATCCTACCCACTCCACCACCATGCCTCCTCCATGGACGCGTGCCGCCATGCTCGTACGCACAAACTCGCTCTTACGTGGTCACTCGGGTGTCAGATGGGAGCTCGTCGAGAAGATGGTTGAAGTCATTCAAAAGGGGCTCGTTCCCCTTGTCCCACTCAGGGGAAGTATCAGTGCTAGTGGAGGTGAGTGCTCACTACCCTGAGGTCGAATCCGCGTCGTACTTTTAGTTCCGAATAATCGGATACAAACATGGCTCAGCCAAGACACCTATTAGCCCCTATTCGTTGACCCACCTATAGGTCCGGGGCGATCTTTCCTTTTCATCATCCGAATCCGCACTATCTTCAAAGGCTAATGACCCCTGTCAACAGACCTCTCCTCCCTGTCTTACATCGCTGGCATGCTTATCGGAAACCCCGCCATCCGCGTTTGGATGCTCTCTCCTCCCGCTTCCTCTTCCCTACCCAGTCTATCCATCCCCACGACGCGTCTTGAGGCTCCCGCACCACAGCCGCCCCTTCGCCCTGTATCGACTTTGACCTCAGCTTCTGTCTCGCGGACGACTTCTCCCGCCTTTGGCTCGGGTAGCTTGTCCCCCACATCACCTAGCACGCCTGCTTCTTCGTTACCAGATGAGGATATTCTCAAGGCTAACCCTTTCTCCATCCCCTCTTCACAGTCCGCTCCGTCTCAGATTTCTACGTACTCGGCCCCTACGTCGTTCTCCTCTACCTACACTGCTCCCAAGGCCCTCGCACTTTCACATATAACGCCACTTCCGCTTGTGTCTAAGGAACATTTGGGGATCTTAAACGGGACTGCTTTCAGTGCTGGCTTGGCTGCTTTGGTGGTTAATGCTGCTAGCGGTGTTGGTGTTTTGGGAGCTGTAAGTCTTTCCTTCCTCATTTCTATCCAGTTGGATTTGAAACGATCTAACTCCACGACAGGTCCTGACCGCCCTCTCCGTTGAAGCCGTGCTTGGCTCGCGTGATTCCTTCGACCCCTTTGTCGGCCATGCTCGACCCCACCCAGGCCAAATCGAATCTGCGCACCTCATCTGGTCCCTTCTTTCCGGCTCCAAATTCTCTCAAAACGAAGAAGTCGAGGTGAAGATCGAAGACGATCAGGGAGTTTTGAGACAGGACAGGTACTCCCTTCGCACTGCCCCGCAGTGGCTAGGTCCCCAGTTCGAGGATATGAAGAAGATTGGAGAGACCGTTAGAATTGAGGTTAATTCGACGACTGATAATCCGCTTGTTGAGCCTCCAAGTGAGGTGGGCGGTGAAGGTGAGTTTCCATTTTCGGTTCCTAACTTCCTGCCATGCTGACCACCTCCCTCTTAAACAGGTAAAATCCACCATGCAGGCAACTTCCAAGCCCTGGCACTCACGAACGCAATGGACCATCTCCGCCTGTCGCTTTCTCACATTGGCCGACTCATGTTCGTTCAAGTCACCGAGATCGTGAACCCCGCTATGAACCGCGGCTTGCCTGGAAATCTAGCAGGTGGTGAAGGTGCACTGGATTTCGGGTGCAAAGGACTAGACATCGCTGCTTCTGCGTATGCGGGCGAACTGAATGCGCTTGGAGGGATGAATGTGGGCGTTGGCAGTGTTAGTGCCGAGATGCACAATCAGAGTGTCAAGTGCGTTTTAAGTCCTTCCTATTTCACTGGTTTCTTTTCCTTGTTTCTTCGTCGCGATGACTCAAGCTGACGAACGATGCGTTGTCGCACAGCTCCCTCGCACTCATCTCAGCTCGCTACACCCTTTCCGCGCTCGAAGTTTCCCAGCTCCTTGCAGCCACACACCTCTTCGTCGTCTGTCAAGCGCTTGATTGTCGAGCCCTCTACGTCGAGATGAAGGATCTTTCGACGCAGGTCGTCGCAGAGGTATTAAGGGAGGCGTTTAATTTGACTGAGGGAGACGGGGCGGTGGATAAGATCACGCGCAAGATAATGGCGCAAATCCAAGACGCCCTTGATCGTACCTCGGCGATGGATACGGCACCGAGGATGGACAAGGTTGCTTGGGAGGCTGTGGCGCCCTTGGTCGAGAGCATCACTTCCCTCGCTTCCTCCCCATCGCCATCCTCGACGACCATCGATCTCCACACCTTTGACCTCAGCAAGATCTCAACATTCCGTACGGCGCTCGCGCGTAAGTTGGAGGCGCTCCTCACGGAGCTGAAGTGTGCGTATTTGGGTGTGGAACTTGGGCATGTAGGAGGGGGTGTCTCGGCATCTTCGCTTGGCGCTTCAGAACCCACTTCGTTGTTCAACTTCGCTGCCCGTGGCCCTGCACCCGCTTCGTGCTTCCTCGCCCCGCGAACACGGATTCTATACGAATTCGTCAGGAAGGAGCTGGGCATCGGTATGCACGGTGCTGATAACCTGAGGCGTGGTGTGTTCGGCATGCGTTCCACGTCTGTGGGTGACGACGATCTCCCCGGATTGTCGGGCGTAAGCGAAGACACTGAGGCGGGGCTAGGTGAGAAGGTGGACACGACAGTTGGTGACAAGGTTTCTATCATCGTCGAAGCTATCAGGGATGGACGGATTGCTAGGGTGTTGGCACGGGTGTGTGAAGGGGTGGATGTTTGAGCCGGCGGTTGGGTTCTAGTTTTGTGGGACTATAGACGTGGACTAAGTTAAAGCTATCTGGTGCAAGTCTAGGGGATGATACCCCTCATATGATTACTGCTGATTGGTTCAGTAGCGTTAATACATACCACCCTTACATACAGTGTATTGTGTCCTTTTCTTTAATTCTAATGAAATCTTGTCTTGTGCATTGAGTGTCGATGAGTTAAATAGCTCGTAGTACGCGCAGAGTTCGACGACTACACGATGGGCAGATTCGGCATCTAGGAAATTCTGATCTATCGTATCCTTCGAATGACGGACCACCGATGGTTTTGACTCGTTGACTCTGTAGACCGTCAACTCGGAGACGTGACTATTTGAAACGGGTTAGCCAGGTATCGATCTCAAGGCTGACCATAACTTCTTGGCCTCTACGGACCTATCACGATGGCCAGGGTTGAAACGTCAACTGCAGACAGTATGCACGTAAGTAGCTGCTGGCAGGACTAGTCCATGTCTCGGTGGCCCATTCGCACTTTTCACTGTCCTTGCGACCCGTGGCAACCACGCGGGTGCTATACTTACTATGTGCTAGGCCTGATATCATTCAGTCTATCATGATCTTTGTTCACACCGCGACTCTTCCGCTTTCTTCTCTAGCGAGAGCCCGAGTTCAGTGTGGCTTTAGCAGCCCTGCTCTCCATCGCCATATCACACCACCAAACGAAACGATTACATGTCTCCCTCCTCACAAGCGCCATTGGCACCTGTGGCCTCTCCCCCTCCTCCGCCACTCGTGAAAACGACAAAGATCCTCATCGTCGGTGCCGGCATCTTTGGCCTCTCCACGGCGCTGCACCTCCTGGAAAGAGGTTACACTGACGTGACGGTGCTCGATCGGGCGGGGGAGGTCCCAGCTGTGGATGCTGCGAGCACGGATATCAACAAGGGTGTGTGTTTTTTCGCTCGTGTGCATCGGGGTTTCGTGGTGTATCGCTCGTATGGGTCTGCGATGGGGGCAGAGTGCGCACCGTGAGGTCTGGGTTTTGAAATGCTCGGGTATTCGAGTGGGCGGAGTTAGGAGGATGGGACTTGGATCCAGGGGAAGGACTCAGACCGAGCCTGAGGCAGAGCGCGCTGATGTAGAACTGCTCCCTTTTCAGTGGTTAGGTCATGCTACGGCGACATCTTCTACACTCGACTTGCAAGAGAGGCTATGATAGAATGGAAGAAACCAGAGTGGGAGGGATGTTATCACGAGTACGTCATTGCCATGTTTCTGGTGTTCCGAGTTCGTGTTCTCGCACCCGATGAGGTTCCTTCTCGAATATCTCTCCCGCGGTGTTGCTGTAGATGTGACGATGTCTCGTTTACTTGATCTCTACCGTGAACGTAGCTTTCGTGACTCATCAACACTCGCACGTCCTCGCATTCTGCTAGATGTGGCGTTTTTAACGTAGGAGGGGACGACTACGACGAAAAATTTAGGGTGAACGACAAAGAAGTCGGAGCGCCTGTCGAAGACCTCCCAGACGCCCAGTCAATCAGAAGCAGGTTCCTCCAATTACTCCATCGCCCCGAGTGCACTGCAACCGATCTGCTCGGGCCCTTCACTAACTACCGGGGCTACTTTAACGCTGAAGGAGGCTGGGCCGTAGCTGCACGTGCTGTGCGCATCACCCTCGAGCGCGTCCGAGCCAAGGGCGGAAAGGTATTGGAGAACAAGGAGGTTGTTGGCCTTGTCAAAGGTGAGGATGGGCAGACGACAGGGGTATGGTGTAGAGACGGGGAGAGGTACGATGGGGAGAGGGTGGTTTTAGCTGTGGGTTCGTGGACGGCTTCGACGTTCCCGGGGTTGGAGCTTGATTCAAAATGTTTAGCTACTGGGTAAGTGGTGTTCGATTTTCCTCGGGCTTTTCAATGGTGCGTGGCGAGAAGGCCATCGTGTGCTGACTTGATTCAACAGCCAAAGCTTAGCCATGATCCAACTCGACGCGGCCGAAACTGAGAGGTACAAAGGCTGCCCTGTATACCTGGACTTCGACACTGGATTTTACATCTTTCCTGTGAGTCTCCCTTTTGGCCTCCCGCTTTACTTTTCCGTCACTTCTGTTCCTGGTGATTCTGCTCTTGTTCTGAGGTGGCGCGTTCACCGCTCCAACCCATGGCCAGCCCCTTGAGGAAAACCGAGTTGTTCGTTGCATGTGAGGCTGGTATGACAATAGGCCCCACATGAGCCACTTTTGATCACCCTTGTCTCGAGTTGTCCAAGGACGCATTTAACAACTACCCGGGGAATGGGTTGAGTGGGTTGCATGAACCGCGTTCCTCTTCGCTCGTTTCTATTTTGTGCTTTGGCATGAGAGCGTTGTACATTTACGCCCCGCTTTCACCTTTCCTTTCCTTTCCTTTCCTTTTATTTTCTTTGGGTTTGGGTTTAGGGATCTGGAGTGGTCTCGTTTCTTTCACTCCAAGTTTTGCTCTCTGGGTACTTTCTTCTGCACGCCCTGTTTGCGCGCAGGACACCAATGGGTCCTCAGGTAACAGCGGACGACGTGCTTTATCAATCTAGCAGGCAGGGTCCCGGTGAGGTGGCCAACCCTGTTGCTGAGCACTATTGCTACTGTGGTGGCTCGGTGAAATCTAATTGAAGCGATCTCTATCGTGGTATCGCGCGTCACAGAGCGCATGGGAGAAGGAAAACGAATTTTCCCAGTTGTCTCACCCGATGCGCCACACGATAGACGAAATGTTGATATGAATGAACGTGGATCGGGCATCAAAAGAAGGTATAGGATGCATAAAGATGGCGAGATGATCTTGAAAAGAGGGCACGGAAGAGATCCGTCCGACGAGATATCTTCGTGCGCTGGCGTTGTTTCTCACCCCCAGCTCTGGTGCACTGTGCACCTTGAGTCTACCATCAAATCGTCGTATTGGGCAAAGACTTCGAGTTAATTTCGACCCGGGGGCTGGGTTCACATTTAGGGCGTGGCGTATCCGTGATATGCGGTAGATTTTCTACTACCCACGTTTATTCTCTGGTTGGTTTGGGGTCTGGGTGCTGATAGCCATGTTTGCTGGCCTTTCGTTTTTTTGTCGTTCACTTCACACACTACACAGGGCAGTGGCGCGCTTCTTCTCCTCGGTGGCACATTCACCGTAGCTCTGACGATTTTCGCATGGGTTGATCCATCTGTCTCGTTTTTGTTGCCGTGCAACCTTACACACGGGGACGTGGGCTTAGGCCGTATCCCTGTCATCCCGTACCAACGTATTCTTACCTTCTCGTCCTGCATTCATCCCCCTCCACGTTTGGTCGTTCCTTCGGAAAGTTTCTGCTTCCTTTACTTATCCTTGTGAACCTGGGTGATCTACCTTATGCTGCACTTCCCTTGCTTTCATTCCTTTCCCCGCTATATTGATTCCGCATTGCGATCACTAACCGCTTACTGACACGAACCTTGGTGGTTTTACATGTCATCGTGGTGCCTTACCACTTCTTATCGCTTATACTTGGTTCCATCCGACTCGTCGTGCCCAAATAACGCATGGTTGTATTACTCACTTATCTCCCGATATATCCGCGACGATCAGCCAACGGAAGATGGGATCATCAAACTCGCCGTCCACACCGCTGGACACACCCACATGATCGTTCCTTCGATGACTCAATCTGAGGCATGCGCCGGACTTCCCACTCCGCTCCGAAAAATCTCGACCCCCCGCACGATCACAAGCCACCCAACCTATGGTGACGGCCTGCGAGTTCCTCGATCTGCGCTAGAGGTGCTAAGGGAACAGCTCAGGCAGGTGTATCCTAAGCTGGCGGAGAAGCCGTGGGCTGGGACGAGGATGTGTTGGTGAGTGATTGTATTTTTTTTGCTTCTTCCCCCCCTCTTTTGTTGAGTTTTCATTTGCTCTCCTTGTTTCTTCTTTCGCTCCGTATCCGAAACTTTGTTTCTATTCAAAGACAAAGCTTCTGGTGGATTGCGATATATATATATATATATATATATGGGGATGCGCTGAAGTTAGCACGATGAAACAATCTACAAACGTACTGGCCGCATTAGCTTGAACACCCGTATAGTGGATAGACTTTCCTGCTACGCGTACTTACGCTCTACTCAGGGTGCTACCAGGAGGGGGCGAGCAGACATGTCGGCGTTACGCGATCCGCTAAGCCAGATCTGCATGTATCCGAACCACCGCGATTTCTGTCGAATGTATTGGTCGCCACTAGGCCAAGGATAAGATCCTTCCGCCAGCGCGGGTCTTGCTCGCCTCGTTGTCCGACGAATGCAGCGTCATATCTTGTGTCATCGTTGACGCGTCGGTCAACCGCATGCAGTCACTGAAGAATTTCCATTTTTCAAATCTTGATTACCGAGACTGACCCCCCTCTCCATTTTCTGCAGCTTTTCTTTTTCCTTTTTTCCACATTTCACTTGCGAAATGTTTCTTTTTTTTTTTTGTTAAAACCTTCAGTTAACTTAGCATTTACGGTCCACAGGTATACCGATTCGCCAGACGGGGACTGGGTTATCGGTCCTTACCCCGGAGATCCTACGCTATTCCTTGCCACCTCTGGAAGTGGACATGGGTTCAAAGTAAGTGCGACCTCTTTTTTTCTCCCGGAGGTGGCCGTCTGTCCTAGCCTTCGTCAAACAACTTGTGCGGGGTGTCGCTGAACGCGCTCGTTGGGTGCCCTAGACGGATAGACATATATCCTTAGTCACAAAAATACCTACCCGTGATATTTCCTGCCCCTCCATCCCCCATATTCACACGATGCCAGAACGCTTTGGTCGTTGATACTTATTAACGCACTCCTTTCTTCCCCCTTCTCCCAGTTTCTCCCCAACATCGGTCGCCTCGTCGCAGACTCGCTCGAAGGTACCCTGGATACTGCTACAGCCGCGCGCTTCGCCGTCGACCGGGACGTCACAGGAGCCGAGAACAGCGAGCGCGTTTCGCAGGTCACGCATGAGCTTGATCTGGAGGATCTGTGTGGCCCGGAGGATACGTGCATTGTTCAAGGCGGTGTATGACAGGAGGGCTATACGTGGGGAGCGCTCCGGATGTATGTAGCTGTCCACGGTTTTATATGCCATGTATGTGTACCAAGCTCGCGGAATGATCTAACCTGTTTCAAATAAAGTCATGGTAGGCAAGTGTATGTACGACAGCTGGAGTGTTTGATTCAGAGTGTTAGGGTGACAGCTGAAGGCGCTGGGAAGACCCCCCCTCCGCTTGTGTCTGCAAAGTCAACGCTAGCACCCATCAACTGACCAGTTCAATTCCAAATGCTGAGTGAATGACGCAGTCATTGCTGAAGTACTGCAGTAGGTAGAACTCCCTAGTTTAGTAGGAGGGACATACTATGCCTTACAGTGTAGTCGGCAGCACACAACAGTTGGCGGTCACAGGATTATCACGGATCGTCACAGAATGTGACAAATGCCGCATTCAGGTTCCACTCGGCCCTTCCTTCCAGCCAATGGGAGAATGATGTGTATCAAGTAGCCTATCAACGTAGCTGTACTAGCAGCATGCCGATCACTGAGCGTTTGGCGGGAAATCTAGTAGCAAATGGTTAACATTGAATTTGTGCAGGACCGAAGGGACTTACATTCCGGGCTTTGGCTGCAGCAGTACTAGTGTTGTTCTTGTATAACCCACTTGCAAGGCTCTGAATCGCTGACTGTATGTATACTGCGCTGCTCATATCATGGGCCAACAGCACACTACTGCGAGTCGGCAGGTCACCAAAATGGCAACAAGAGACTTCAAACTCAGCTCTCGGCACCTTCGGCAGGGTGACACCGACGTGATTCTGCAGCGTGACACTGAGGATCTCACTCATTTCTACTGATTTTTTCCCCGTTCAAGCTCGCAGTGGTACTTGGGGACAAGCAAAAAAAGTAGTGGAAGTAGTGGATATTGCAAAACTGCCGACTAGTGTGTGCTGCCGAGTACACTGCAAGGCATAGTAGGTATAATGTGTTCTTTTGTCAGACGCATAACGTATGTGCGCGACAGATTCCAAGTGAAGACATCCAGACGTCCGACACCTTGTGCAG
>MU120917.1:7768-19419 GCA_014904835.1 Paxillus ammoniavirescens
ATTACTTGGTTGGTGTAGATGAGAACTCTGCTGAAAGACCAACAAGAAAGGCTCTTTATGCGTTTCTTGCTCCTCCCCTAGGGCACCGCCAGCTGCTGCGGAACCAAATTCCATCACACGCAACGGCCTTGGCCCTCCGCTGTACCATGCATAACGAACCTTGGCAGCAGGCTACAATATTAATGCCTCCGGCCCACTCAAGGACGCTTGGTCATAGTCTGTCACCGAAGATACATGGGTGGACTTCACGTTGAGTGTCTTCTTTCTGTGCTACCTGTTTGAACAGAGTTGATTCGGGGACCTCCCCTTGTTATCTGGGATGTGCAACCGCTGGTGGGACTCCCCATATTCTATACCGTCCCTGGATTCGCTTGCAAGAATCCGGGTACTAGTACTACCGAAGCCGGGTGCCGTGCTACTATGCGACGAGGGTGGGATCTTGAGGAGAAACGTTGTAAAAACATCAATGTAATAGGGCCGAGAGCAGTGTACGCGCATGGCATGGTCCGTCGGGCTGCATGACCCGTGCGCCGTGTCAGCCGCTGGCTGGGCAACTAGCTCCCAGGAGGCTCGTCAGTACGCGTAGGGACGACCCCGTGTGCGAGGGATTAACTTCAGCTCGTTGAGGGCCACTGACTTCTTGAAGCACTTTGTCATTATATCTGCTCCACTTAAACTGATTGTTGTCTAGAGTCTGTCTTTTTCGGAGTCTCGAGGTTCTTGCAACGCGTGGAGTAACATGTGAACGAGCTCAGATCGCCGCCCGCTTACAAGTCGTGATGGGTACATTATAATAAAAAATGGGCTGCATCAAGACACCATGATTCACTGGAAATGACAAGGTTGAATAGACACAGTACATAGTCACCGCACCTTAGGAGATGCAGGCACCAATGCACAAACAGCCATGATGTTACATACTTGTAAAATAGATGAGAGATTGAAAGGACTGTTAGAATGCATGGAGGTTCCGGTGGCGTCTACTAATCTTCAACTGTCATATCCTGGAGGGAGATCGGTATACTGGGGAACTGGTCCACCTGTTGATGTACCAGCTGACGAATACTCGGCTACAAGGAAACGATAGTGAGCAGGCGCGACGACGACGACAAAGCATGGAAATTACTCACGCAGGTTTTCCTCATCTTCTATAGACCGTCTCCTCAGGAATATGGCCTTCTCGCGTGTTTTCGCCAACACGCTGACAAACTTGAACATCCCGGTGTCAAGGAATCTTATCTCAAGTGCGGTTCCTTCCGTAAGGCCACCACCAGCGGTTGGCTTGATGGTGAGGGTGAGATAGTTCGCGCCGAACACGGGCTGCTCGAATCTGGAAGAGAGAATGGAGGACAAGGGTATGGTCAACGACGTAAAGAACGATTGGGCGTCGGGATTAGTCCAGACGAGCTGTGCGCCAAGATAGCATCCCATGCAATAGTCAATGTCTTGATCAGGAGACATGCAATGAAATTGTGCATACCCGCTGATCGGTGAGGGCCAGCGTTCCATTTGCCTCCAGTTTCTTCAGGCCACCACTCCCTCCAGCGGAAGACGAGGCGGATGGGGGCGCGTCTGGTATTGTGAGATTGCATTTGACGTTGTCAACAATCTCGACGAGGCTTTCACCCTGCAAGAGCAAGGGCTTGCCGTCAACGACTGTGACCCAGTTCAGCGCCATCAATGAGTCCAAGGTTGAAGATCTCGAAATCAGTAACCCTCAGTCATGGAGCCGGAGCTCTAAGAACCGAGGGCAGTGCCGAGCGGCTACGACTCGAAAGGTCTCGAAAAAGCCACTCAAGTACATCGATCTTCTGGAAGGTTCCTACTTCAAGGCTACCTAGCGCAATGGTAGCGCGTTTGGCTTCGATTGCCCAACGGCACCAAAAGGTTGCAGGTTCGAGTCCTGCGGTGGTCATTTTTGGTTTGCTTTTTTCCACTACTAGTAGTGTAGCCTTCCTTTAGATTAGTCCGAGTCGCCTATTAGTATGACAGGTCCCAACAACATTGGCTGGCACTAATACAAGCTTCGTACAACCATAACGTCAATCCTCCTCGTCCAGTCCAAATTCCTTTCTATGAAACTCGCACGGCCTACTCCCAATGGCTAGTCCTTCCCCAGCCACTAACCTCCGAACTTTCTCTTCTTCATCGACATGTATCAATACACAAGGTTCATCCGTAACATCATCTAGGAAATGATATTTCCGACAGACTCCTTCGCCGAAAGGATGCGGGAATAGCTCGTCGTCCTCGGGCTCCGAAGGGTCCGCGAGGAAGGGGTGATAAAGCGCACCGCGCGCAGTAATCCGACGTGTTGATTCCGGTTCCATCACTTGTGTGAGGAATGACAATGCATTTTCGACATCGGTATCATGTGATTCTTGGGTCGGATATGGATAGTCCATGTGCGCTGGGGTAGGGGAGCGTGACCGGGAGGAGTGTCGGTCGTTCCGGTAGGAATATGATGAGTAAGCGGACGATGATGAAGGGGGTGGGCGGCCTGGCGTGGACTGCTCTTGATAAATGTTATATGGATAGTGTCGAGTGTTCGGACGTTGTACGTCCACCAGGTGGGGATTTTGTCTTAAAACGAAATCTCGCCAGCTGATACCTTCCGTGGTTATCGATGGCACATTCGTCGCGAACGTACGGTCTATAAGATGGGATTATGGACACAGTCACCCGAAATGAAATGATACTGACTATGCAAAATGGCGGTCTTTTCCATTTTCTGCCGGCCAATGATTGTCGATATCTCCATGAGCGCCTCGATATCATCAGTCGACTGGAGCAAGGGGAATTTCCCCGTTAGAAAGAAAAGTAGGATCATTCCTGCAGACCAAATGTCGACAGCTTCGCAACGAGTCAACACCCGTGCCTGTCCAACACAAACAACCTCACCTCCTGTTTGCGATCCACATTTTAGCAAGACTTCCGGAGCTCGAAACCCTCGAGTACCTGCTCGGTTCGCCTTTGAATGTGGCCTACAACTTGCTGAGATCGAGCGTATGCGAAGAGGCCACGAAGCCTTACCGAGTGTCTTTGTCAGGATAGCCTACCCTCTCACTCGGCCACGAGCTTTTTTGTCGAGCCTCCTTTTGCATCTTTTTGAGGTGCTCAAGGTCATACTCTTCTCGAGTTCGGACCTTCCCATGAGGGTATTCTCGCGACGGCGGCGTGTGCAGGCACACGCCGTGAATCGGTGTTGACGAGTCCATCCGCTGAAATTCGAGACTAAGAAAGACGGCCCCGGAGGCTATTGAGAAACCTACGCTAGCTAGCCCAAAATCACACAGGGTACCAATCCCAGTCCGAGGGTCAAAGAGAAAGTTGGCAGGTTTTACATCACGATGAATGATGCCCCTCGAATGAACGTCACGAAGAGCGCGGAACATACACCGGAAATATGCCTTTATACCTGCCATTGAAAGGTCTTTGTAGAACTCCTGCAAGGAGTTTAGAACTAAGGAACAAAGGGCCCATTGGAATACATACTCGGAAATCCTCATTGCGATTGTATGGCATGATTGCGACCACTTGGTCGCGATGTCGAAAGGCGGTGATCAGCTGGCATATATGGCGAGTTCCTCGACAGTCCTCCATGATAGAAATTTCATTTCGTATACGCTCGGGGTTGCTAGTCACGTAGATACGTTTAATGGCAACGAAGACTTTACTTCCCTTGGGGTATGGCGCGGATTGATAGTATGCAGAGGATGAAGGTGTGTGGTGACCATGCCAAGGCCTATTGTCCCACTTTGTATGATACCACAGGTCGACCGCCTTGTACACGGAAGAGAAGGTTCCTGTACCTAGTCTGTCGACGATTTTGTAGTCTTCTGAGAGCTGTGGTACAGCCGCAAGTAGATTGGCGATCTCGAGCTGGATCTCTTCCCGCTCTTCTGCGGGCTTAAGATATATAGTCATGGCCTCATCCGTCTCTCCTGGTGCGTCTACATCTTCGCCTTCCTCTTCATCGTCCTCGAGGTCGCACATATCCCGCGGGCAGTCCATTGAGCTCAGATCGTCCCCGCTTTCATCAAGGTCAACCATAACAGGCAGCTCGTCGCCGTTTGCCTTCGACTTGGGCCTTATGTACAGCTGGGCGAGATGGTCGTGATATTCAGCCATTTCTTGGCGGGTAAAACTGCTACCGCCATCTTCAGAGGCGAAGTTTTGGACACCGTTGATCTTCTGCGCGGATAGATACTCCTTGTGATATGCTCTGTTTCGTGCATCCGAGGAGCCAACTTCCAGTGGGTTAGAAGAGTGCTGGGACAGTAGTATGGTGGCCATGGTAGGACGAGGTCTGGGAAAAACGAGTGACTAGCTCTAGGCCGAAGGCGCCTTTGTCAACCTGCGGATGCAACTAGTGGCGGACGAATATGCCTTGCTCGACGCGACTTGTTCGTTCACGCGCTGTTAACAAAAGTCACGTGGATGTAACAACTAATGTTTTCTGGCAAAAAAAAAGATGACCACCGCAGGACTCGAACCTGCAACCTTTTGGTGCCGTTGGGCGATCGAAGCCAAACGCGCTACCATTGCGCTAGGTAGCCATTGCTTGGCAAGGAGGCACAGCCAACAAGGAGTCGTGTTAGCTTTTTGGGTGACAGCACATTGAGCGAACTTGCACGAGCTACTTAGTATTACGCCTGTCAACGGTGCTCATGTCGTTAACAGCGTGAAAGTGTTCTTCCTCCATGTACCCCCAAGAGGAGTCTATAACCTGGTCCTTAAACGCCCTCAAAGACCCGCTCTCTGTCCAAATCGCGCCTCTTGCCGTCATCGTCCTCTTTTCTCTCATTTTCCTCTACGTACAAGAGGCCAGAAGGCTTTCGTCAGGAACCCGGTTGTTTACCATGGTTCTCGACAGCATTGGCTTCGTCTTTCCTTGGAACTGGGGAGGCGGCCAGTCGAGTTCAGGGTCACCTCACGAGACGAAAAAGCTAAGAAAAAAGCAAGTCCGTACTCGTTCTGAACAACTAGAGATGAACGGATATGCCAAACCAGGTACGCCAACGTACCGACTTGTATGCACGGAATTCACTCAACCGTAGATATAGATGCTAGACACGAGTTCTCCGAAGGCTATTACCCCGGCCTTGTTAACATCTCCGGGACATACTGCTTCATGAACTCCACCATACAGGTCTATCTCCCCATGATATCATGCGCGTCATTTCTCACAAGAGATTCTAGGCAATGGCTTCGTTATCCTACTTGCAACCTTATCTAGTCGCTGCCCACGACAAGGCCGTGCAGCTTGACGTTCCGTCACCTGTTATCGATGCCCTCCTCATGTTGCTACAAGGTACGTATTACGCTGTCTCAAGGCTGTCCTTCCCACTCACAACGTGGATCCAGACCTGAACGCCCCACGCAGCTCTTATCATTCAATCCGGCCACTTGATATCATCGAGGCACTTGTGAACCATTCTCCTGGCAAACACAATTCTCTTTTCTCTTCGCGGGAACACCAGGATGCCCAAGAACTATTCCAGCTCGTCTCCGAGTGCGTAAAGAAGGAGACTGCTGCTGTGAATAAGGAACATCAGCGAGATCGAGGCCTCGGCGGGTTCTCGCAGCTGAATGGGGCGGCCAGTCAAGAAATAGGGATGAGTGTGTTCGATGGGTTGACTGCCAACAGAAGGAGTTGCGTAGTGTGTGGCTACACAGAAGCTGTCATGCATTTCGCTTTTGACAGCTGGCAGCTGGCTGTCCCGAGATATATGGCAAGTCCATTTCGTTGGCTAGGTCCTTGTCTTCGCTAACCATGTGCCAGGCAAGCTGTCGACTCGAAGATTGTCTCGCTGAGTACACCAAACTCGAGATGCTGAATGATTGCATTTGTCGCAAGTGCTCAGTGATCGCAACCCGTGAGCGCCTTGCGCAGGAAGCGGATCGGCTGGAGAGAATTGTGATTGCGGACCCCCAAGCCTCGGTTTCTAAGAGACGAAGAGCGAAGGATGCTAGGAAGCTGGAGCTGAAAGTGAGGGCATCTTTGGAACATGGTAGACTGGAGGAAGACATGAGGGGTATCAAATTGGAGAAGGTGTTTAGCAGAGCGTCGACGAAGCAAGCAATGATAGCAAGGGTATATCTCCTCCAGACCCTCGTGTACACCACTCTGACACTCCGCCCAGCCTCCGCACGTGCTCGCGCTCCATCTCAATCGCTCGCTCAGCTATGGCCAATTTGCGATGAAGAACTCAATACGAGTTATTTTTCCCGAGACACTCGACCTCACTCCATTCATGACTTCCGGTAGTCTTTCCACTGTCCCCTCGGTTCCTATCTCCGCACCTCCTCCGAACTTGCCTCGCTCAACAACACCCACCCAGGCCATGTACTCTACACCTCGGACGATCTATCGCCTATCTGCCGTCGTCTGTCATTACGGCCAACATTCCTTTGGTCATTACGTCTGCTTCCGACGTAAACCACGTCCTCCCTCATGTGGCACGACCCGTTACGCACCACCCCGACTCGCTCATTTTTTAGGTTGCGAGTGCGAAAAGTGTCTCCAGTATGGCAACATCAGGGACGACGACGACGCCGTCGACTCGATGTACCGACCAGGCCGCGGTTGGCTCCGTGTCAGCGACGACTCCGTCAAAGAATGCGGCCTCGAGTCTGTGCTACAGGAGGGGTCAGGAGCATTCATGCTCTATTACGAACGCGTGGTACAGTCACGCCCTGGCATCTACCCGTTGCACAGCTCACCACGAAGCTCAGAGGAAACCCTCAGGCCGAAACATTCAATCGAGGGCGTCAATGGATCCACGGCGTCGTTAGCGAGTGTGATGGATTCGAGAGAGGGGAGGGAAAGGTCGGTGTACGGGGCTAGGATTGTGCGGAGCGTGGCTGCTGGAAGAGGAAGGAGTATGTCGGCTGCCCCGTCTGAACGAGGCTCGAGCAAGGACCTTCTGCCAAATGGGAATGGATTCGCCTCGTCGTCTGCGATTCTTCTTAACGGAAATGCTAGTCACTCGTCGCTGATTCTGGAAGCGAGCACGTCGAAAATTGCTGCATCTAGCATCCCGGCCAAGTCATCGAAAGCGTCGAATCTGTCAGCGTCAGCCCCGGACCTCCGTGAACATTCTGTTTCTATCGCCTCTTCCCATTCGTCTTCGTCTCTGCCCCATCACAAGTCACCCCAGCCCGTACAACCTTCGTCTGCAGTGGACCTGAGAGCATAGCCAATATTATATCCTCCCATCATTACTCATGGTATTACATTCTCTTTATTGCCTCCCCGCTGTATCTTTACCGCTCTTCATCGTCACCGAGGAGCACTCGTAGTACCTTATACATGTGTTGATAACCCTACTCACCTAAGTATATGCAAGCCCAGACGCGCCCACACTGTTTCACGATATGAAATGTGAACGAGGTCATCGTATATTCTGTGATCATCATGAGCATGCCAAAAAATAATACTACCATGACCTATTGTCCCGCATCTCAAAACATCTAAAATCATCCCGTCAAGCCAAGCAACCTTCGCCAATGCCCTGCATCGTCGTCCACCCCGTAGACCGCCTATCCAAGAGGTTTCCAATCACAAGCATAGTATGATACGAGTGAGAGCGCTCTGCTCCCTGATGGAGCTTCGCGTGTCGTGATCGTGAAGGGCCGTGAACGGAGGCTGTGACGGATATATAATAATACAAAATATTCGACGGTCCGAGCGAGGAGTGAAACGACAAGAAGAAAAAAAGTGACGCTATCGGCTGATCGAGGTGATCACCAGTAGATTCGTCGCTCGACGGTTCGCTGTTTCAAGGCCGGTCGGGTGTACGAGACCGTGCGCTTCACGCGGGTAACGGTGGGATACCTGTCCCCAGGGCATAGCGTTGGTGAGCGGTTGTGATGGCAGTGGATGAAGTGTTAGAGCCTACCATGCCTGGTAGATTTCGTTGGCTTCGAGCTGAACTTCGAGGATTTGACGGCCCTGTTTGGTGCTTTAGTTGATGGAATTGTAATGATACGTAGCAGGACGCACAGCGAAGTCGGTGAATGAGCCAACGACAAGGCCCTCCTTGCGACCGTAGCGATCGTGGTTGACGGCGACTAGGTCACCAGGCTGAGTGGATGATCATACTCCAAGGTCAGTACGACGCGAAACGACAACGAACGAAGAAACGCGACTGACGGTGATTTCACCAGAAACAGGTCTGTACTCCTCGATTTTCTCGTAGGTCGCCATTTGCGATTGAGGACAGGTGCGGGAGAGAGGAAAGGAAGGCGGGCGAGGAAATACAAAAAAGATGGGAGAAAAGGGAGAGACAAAGGCGGGGTTTTTATAGATCATATTTCCGGATAATAATGACCCCCAAAAGGTGAGGCAGGACACGAGGCAGCCGTCCATTGTCCGTGGAAATTATTCACCAACCAATCCGCCCTTTGTTCCCGCTGCCGAGTAAGCCCGGCCTCACTTGGATTCACTTGACGACGATAGCAAGCAACCTTCATTGTTGTATCAGTTGGGCTCGTCGTTGTCTGGCACGGAACTAGATACGATTATATTGTGTTCTGGGCGCACCAGAGACGATACCCTTCGTCTGCCATGGAAGTATTCGGGTTCTGATTACGTTCCTGCGACACGAGACTGCCTCACGTCCCATCAAATTCGAAAATGGGATAAAAATCGGCTACTGTGTCAAGGTGTCTGTAGGAAGGTGAGGCAGTACGACAGGAGGTGAAATCGTGATGCATCTACGACTTGAGGCCACATTCAAGGGGACACAACAAAAATGGGAGCCACGCGTCGGCCACGAATTCTACCATAAATAAGCGCTGAAATGGATACAGTCAGATGGATGGTCACCGAGTTCAACCAGCCTTGGTAAATCTCCTGATCAACCTCTGCGACCATTGAAGAACGAGACCACGAAGTCTGAGCGCCATTCGAGCGCCAACGCCATCATTCCCCGGGCATAATTCCACCTTGAAACGTGGCAACGAATGACTAGACGATTCCTGGCTTCTCTCAGCTATCCCACGACGGTTCTCATTCTTGAAAAGCCTGGGCCAGCTCGGTATCCCGAGCATAGTACGGGCGGCGAACAGCATACGGCGCCAATTGCATTGTGTTTACGGACGAGCGAGTTCAGTCCGGCGATAGCGGTATCGTGACAAGACTCAGGCAAACGGGAAGTAGGGTGTGTACAGAATGGGATAGGTAACGGCCGTGAGACCAATGCCAGCAAGAGATCCGAGACGCCGCGCCGCGCTTTATAAGATCCACTCGTTTCTGCCTGTTATCCAACTCGTTGACTCCAGGGCTCAATGGCCGCTTGAGGGAAGCCGAACCTGAAGCAGGCGAGGGACGACTACCTGATGTAGAGACAGACCTACGATGGGAGATGGATGGCCGGACGTAGACGCTTGACAAAGTTGGTGGTTGCGTCGTTCCACCATGCCCATCGTGTGTGGGAACTACTGCGACAGACCTGCAGTATTGCGAAAGCACGGCGGGTGAATCCGCGATCCCCTGGTGGTAATCCTCACCAGCGAGGAGTCACCTTCGTCGGGGAAGGCTACAACGAGCTGTTGGCTACCGGGGTTGTTTGAAGTCTCACCAGGTGTGGATCCATCGCGCTGCGGGTGTCCTTGCCCCTTCCCCTTCCCCTGCTTCCTATACATTGTTGTGTCCCGTTCGATTGGTTGGCTGTGGATTCTCCCGCATCAAAGCTCACCTTTCCATCCGTGGTCATGGATTCGTCCTCCGGTTCCTTTTTGGGTCCTGAAAGCACCTCCTCGCTCGCGTACAACCGGACTATCTCATACAGGAAAATTGGATCCTCTTGGACATGATTGATGATATCAATCTGGAGGCAGTGTGCATGGTAGACTTTCCTCCGAATGGCTTCGTCCTGTATGGGAATGGGTTGGTGAAAGCGGGTATTGATATGGAGGAATTCGCGGTAGTTGGCCTTGTGTGTGGGGAACTCGGGGTCATCTGACGCCGCGATGATCAAAATCAGTGATAGGAGTAATTCAAGGAAAACGCACATTCAAGCATTCCGACTACTTCAAAGAAGATATCGTCGTCGAGTATGTGCTCGTAAATCCCATGATCGTTTGTCGCCACTGCCAATGAAATCAGTCATGTCACCAAAGGTACCAGCCATGACTAGTTGACTCATATCAGGCCATAGCACAGGTTTGGCCTTGGGGAGGTTGAATATACAGGCGATGTCGATTGTGTGACAGCAATGCTTTATCATGGGGGGCGGAACATCAGCTTAAATTCGCTCGGGTAGGTCATCCCCAGGTTTCATCGCCGCGCAGGGCTCAGCCATCGACGGGTTCATCCACCCTTTGTGCCCCCGAAGATTCGTGCGTGTGGGTTTACTTGCGAGACGTTCAAGCAAACCATCCTCATCGCCATCCTCCCTTCTCCGTTTTCTTCACTTACATATAAAGGGTTGTAGTGGAGTGCTGCTCTCCCTAACACCGCTGGAGTACTGACCCCGGGCCAGTGATCACGTCTAAAAGTGTGTGGTAGTCCGTAGTAAGTACAAGGTGGCACTGCACCCAAGGAGCTTCAGCGCTTCAGCCACCGATTTTTGCATTCCTTTCTCGTTGCCCATTGAAGCACTACCATGTGTCAAATATTGATAGGGGCTATTACTGACAATCGTTGGCCGGAGTTCTGACTTGAACAACAACTACATCTACCTTCAACACACTATCATGAACACAGATACTACCACCACACCATTAGCCCCCACTGCTACACCTGGCCGCCCGCCCCCAGCTGCTGAGCAACCCGCGGGAAATTCCACCGCTACCACTCCATCAGCTCCCATCACTACACCTGCCCCCCTACCCCCTGCTGGGCTAGCTGCTAAGCTACCTAAAGAACATTCCACCGCCACCCCCTTGGCACCACCGGCACCAGCAACACTGGGGCCTGCCCCATCTGCCAACACCATTGAGCCCACCAATTGTAGGCGCATCCTTGGTTGGCTAGTACTGGTATTCTCCCTGATGGTAACACTGGGGAGCCAGTGTCCTATCATCCAACCAACAGGATTTCTGCCATTGTTGGCCCGTGTGGCCTCTGCCTCTGCAACATCAACCCTAGCTATCATAGTCGGGGTGTATATGGGCAACCGGGCTGCCAACACACTGCACCTGCTCATCTGCGGTATATTCGTATGTTCCGGTGCATGGCTATTTGACTTGCCTTTTCGGTTGGCAATGCAATCAAGTAAGTGTAGTATCATCCCCCTTTACTGCTGCCAACTGATCAATTTACATTATCAGTGCTGATCTATCTAGAGGAAGAATTGGGACTCAGCCCCATCCCCATCCTAGTGACGTTCTTGATACCACATTTTGTATGGCTTGGGTGGTGGTCCACAGCGTTGTGGCTCTTCTACACCGATACAGCCACAACTCCCCCCCTCCACCTGTTCAAGTGGTTCTGTAACACTTTATGTTGCATTCGTAAGAGACACCACCTCTCCCTATTAGTATTTCAAGGGAGCTAATACCTGCTTGCCTATAATCAGGGGCAACCAATACACCCGCTACTGCAGCGCCATCCGACACACAACCAGGTATGTTCACTTGGGTATCAAGCTTAGTAAGTATTTTTATCTTATCAAACGTCATTTGGACACTGACATCCACAC
>MU120917.1:20095-57709 GCA_014904835.1 Paxillus ammoniavirescens
GTCAACGTTCGAATTGCACGCCTCGTCCAAGACTGCCTCAGAGCTTCATGGAACGAACCCACTGCAGTCTGCCAGTCTCTAGCTCTCGGTTCGACATCAAGCACAACGTACTAACCCATCTGAATCTCGACCCATGGTGGGGCAGCACCGTTGCGTTGTACTATTCAATTCATGAGAAACTCCTCTTGGGCGATGAACTTCTGGATTACGTTCCTCGCTCAGCAAGCAATCAGCTGTCCTCTATTTTTCACTTTATCGAACTGACCTTCCAGCCGGGCCTTCTAGATCAACGGATATCAGCCCAGTTGTTGTTGAGCGTGCGAGACACTGATGTACCTCTATACGGTCTTCAACGAGGCCCTGCCAGCCTTTCAGGCTGACAGGATTTATTCGGGTCGAGGGAACGTTGTCCATCATCTCCACCCTTGATGCCCAGCCGATAATCCAAAGTTGACTCGCGAGCACGAGTCAAACAAACGGCTAGCTTGCTGTAGCTCCCTCTCCGCTCACCTTTTATGCTCGCCGGCGTCATCGGATCCAGTGGATGAGCGAGCAGAAGAAGGTGAAAAATTTGCCCAAGGTCTGTGGCCTTCAGTAACCTGGAGGTAACGGCTCGTTCGCCACGTTTTTCCATGGACGTATAGGAGTGGAAGCAGACTGCGGAAGGACAGGAGGCTGATGGATCTGCCAGTGCGGAGGGCGATTCCTTCAATTTTGGTCTGCGGTCACGGTCCTGAGAGGACCCGTCCTGAGGGTACTTGGCGACATTGGACAAGCATTCGCAGGACCGCATCTTGGCATCTATTCTTTGCCTGTCCAGTTCTGGTGTTGACTTTCGAACTGAGTCAGTTTGCTGGTTTTGGTTTCCGCTGCTGTGGCAGTCTTGGTCTTGGCCTCCTCAGCCTCTTCTCGAGCAGCCTCATCTGCAAACAGTTTTGAGCTGGCGCTCTGGCAATACCCTTCTGGGGAAACTGCAGAGCTGCCGTGGAAACCGAACTGCCTGGAAGAACAGGGTGTGGAGAATGACTCGCTGCTGGCTGGACGAAGTGTGACCAAAACGATGTCCTCGTCATATGTGGAGACAATGTACCGTGACATTCCCTGAATCGGCCGTAAGCTCAAGGAAGGCATTTGATTGGCTGAGACACCCATCATCCGCGGCGATTCCACGCGGTGCACTGTTCAGACCAGTCTGGTACGAAGATACAACCAAGTTACATTTCGACTCGACCAATCCCTCGTTACATACATTCTCCACTTCTTTTCTTTCAGATCAGATTCGACGGGTATTGGAATTCGTCCAGCCCCACGAAGTTCTCCTTGACGCTTCTGGCAGACACGAAGCGATAGAAGATGCTAATACTTCCTGCTTTGTCGTTCGTCCCACTCCCACGTGCACCTCCGAAAGGCTGCTGTCCAACTACAGCACCTGTGCATTTATCATTGTAATACACGTTACCGGCCGCGTTGCGTAGTTTGTTCGTGGCAGTGATAAGCGCCTTTCGATCGGTGGCGAAGCTGAGAACAGGTGGTTCGTGAGTTTGTGGATCTTTTATGAACCAGGGTTGACCTACATAGCGCCGGTCAGTGCGTACACAGACGTATTATCAATTAGTTCGAGAGTCTTCTCGAAGTCTGCATCGTCGTAGACGTAGACCTGTGCGAACAGCGTCAGGCATGCAACCTATGCGATTCACATCGAGTCCTTACCGTGATCACAGGACCGAAGATCTCCTCTGTCATGGTTATCGACTGAGGATCCTTTGTCAGGATGACGGTTGGCTGAACGAAGAAGCCCTTGGAATCGTCCCCTATATGACCATTCGTAAACTATTTGGCGATGTCATCCGTGTTCTCACTTACCAGTGCCTCCGATCAGAACCTCGCCACCAGCCGCTTTCGCCTTCTCGATATAACCTATAATCTTATCATACGCTGGTCGACCGCTATGGACAACAGCTATCAGTAAAGGTCCGCGTTAAAAAATGAAACTAAAACTTCACATGACAGGACCCATAAAGTGACTGAAATCTTGGACTGCCCCAACTCGAATCTTGGCGATCTCATTCAAAAGCTGACTCTTGAAACCACCCGTCCAGACCGAGGACGAGACATACAGCCTGGAGAGTGCAGAGCATTTTTGTCCTATTTCACAAGTCCAGCATCAAGATGTGTTCCCAATCCGAAATGGACCCTTGACTCTACCTTGGTATTCAAACCCAGCCCTGATGGTCTGAAGCACTGCGTTGCGAATTTCCGCCGACTTGTGGATGATATGGAAGTTCTTTCCACCGGTTTCTCCGACGATTCTTGGATAGCCCCTATACTTGTCAAGGTTCGCGGCAATGTCTTTCCAGAGCTTCTTGAATACGAATGTGCTTCCTGTGAAATGCAATGCTGCGAAACTAGGATGTCCGATGGCCTGCGCTACAACCTCAGGAGGTGGCCCAGGGACAAATTGGAT
This sequence comes from Paxillus ammoniavirescens, assembly GCA_014904835.1. Taxonomy (NCBI): domain Eukaryota; kingdom Fungi; phylum Basidiomycota; class Agaricomycetes; order Boletales; family Paxillaceae; genus Paxillus; species Paxillus ammoniavirescens. Next base: position 22,560 of record MU120917.1, read on the forward strand.
GACGCCAGGGGGAACTCCGGCTTCTGCAAGGATTTGGTAAATGAGGTAATTGGAATACGTAGCCGCGGGCGAGGGTTTCCAAACTACGACGTTACCGACCAAAGCGGGTGCTAGATGAGATCATGTTCAGTCTACGAATGAGGGCGGTAGGGCAGTTGAAGACGTACTTCCAGGGAGGTTCCCCCCGATAGCCGTAAAGTTGAAAGGGGAAACAGCTAGCACGAAACCTTCGAGCGCTCTGTACTCAACGCGGCTACAAGCTAGTCAGGTATAACTCTAGGACACCAACCACTCTAGCTTACTTCCAAGTACCCTGAGCATTTTTTGGAGGTTGTTGAGCATAAAGCTCTTCCACATACTTGACACCGAAACGGAAGAAATCGCTGAGCTATGAAACAAGATTAGATCCTGACAGCTACCATGACGGTGGCCTGAAGCCAACGGACCTCTGCGGCAGCGTCAATCTCAGCTTGCCAGGCGTTCTTGCCTTGACCAAGCATGGTGGCTGCCATGAGCCTGTAGCGATACTTTCCACTGACGAGCTCAGCGGCACGCAAAAAAATGGCAGCCCTGTCGTTCCACGGCATGGCCTCCCATTCCGCCTTTGCAGCAAGGGCGCCTTCGATCGCGCTTGCGACTGTGGCCTCATCGGCTTCATGGTAGACACACAGGTTCCTGGCATGGTCCGATGGGATGACTTGGTTTGCCAGCTTTCCTGTCTTGACCTGTGGAACGATGGGACTCTATCGATCTTGATTTGGAGCAACCACGTACCTGTTTCCCATTGACGATGCAAGGCACCTCAAAGGGTAGGTCCTGTTCCATCTGCTTCAAGGCGACTTCTAGGCCTCTCCGCTCCTGGGAACCCAGGGAGTAGCTCCTCTGTGGAGTGGTTAGACCATAATGAATGGGTGGGGGGGCAGGAGATTCACCATCGGCTCATTGTCAGTGAGGGGCACTTTGAACGATGCAAGCTGTGGTGTGGTCATATTCGAATATATTCCGTTCGGAGAGAGTATCACCGGTGGTCGTTGGTGTTTGAGACTTGTTCGATGATCAGCCTGAGAGTACTCGAGGTCACCTCGGATCTTACATTACGCCGATCCGTCTATAATTAGGTGATAAGATAAAACTAGTAATGACATCGTCGAGCTACCGATCGCGACGTCGCGTATACTTAACCCGAAGCTGTCGAGGTCGAAGATCCGATTCCAGGAACAATTAATCACCAAAGAACATAATCAGACGCAGGCTGTGTGCTAAGGTATCATAAAGGTATAGTCGTGATATGAGCAGTCGTGACCTAGTACTAGTGTGGAGTAGTGCGCAACATCGAGACGAGTTATAATGGAAATAGAGCTACAGGGAATATGCTAGGATAGGAAGGGTAGTTGGTAGTCCACAATTCGTCCGTTCAAAGAGACCATAAAATGCAGAAGAAGAAATGCAGTGGCTGACGTGAAGATCGGAGAGCTGTCTCGCTCATATCGTACAAGGAAGGTCATCAATCTGCTTCTTCAGATCCGCAAAGAACACGTGAGCGTCAATGATGCTCCCAGAACATCGAATACATGCAGATGCCTGAGCGACCCGTGCCAGGAATGGCATGCTGAAGATGACATCAGTGGTCGGATGTATCGCCAGCTCCTCCTTGGCCAACTTCTCAAACTCTTTCCACCACTTTGGCGGCACGAAGGCCCCATAATATGGCCCAGAGCACTGCATGCACTTGACATCCTGAGATATCTTGAGGAGTGCCTGCGCAGCCTCAGATCGCGTCCTGTGGAGCACGAGAAGACGGTGGTAGGCGTGTGCAGAGATGAACTTGAGGTCGTCCGACAAAGGGCAGTCAAGAATGTTGCACGAGAGTGTGTGGCGCGACGCAACCTGTGCTTCGTACTCCAGGTCAAAGCGACTCGCAATGGCGTACACGCGGGTAGGGCTTTCTTCCAGAAATCGGGGAGACAGTAGCTCCTTGCGCAGCGCAGCTATGGGGCCCAAGAAGTCGTATTTGACGGATGTAGAAAGAAGCGTGACGAGTTCGTCCAATGACGCGACGACTGGGTCTGGCTCTGGGTAGATGAACTGGAGCAGAGTCCCCAACGTGGAGCTATGCTCAGACACGGGAACGACTGGACGGTGCTCTTTCACGTCTGATGGAGGTTGAGGGAGAGAAAACATATGTTCAAAGAAAGGAGAGGCTGAGGCCAAAATACAGCGATGAACGCAGAATTTGACACCATCGCTAGATTCTAGGAGGATGTCAGCATCCTCAGAGTGCGAGTCGCGATCTGAGACTGTCATTATGGTTGTATGGTAGAGAGCGAACAAGTAGCAGAAACTGGTTGCTAGCTGTGCCAAGCAGAGACTTTATAGATTTCGCACGAACCGAACTGGAGCCACTGCGGGGGGGTGCCAATGGTGTGAAGAGGTCTAAAAGGATGACTCAAAAGAGAACTTGACCACGCACGCACATACTGGGAACTTAGGCACATCGTGTTAGTCCGAATGCCAAGATAGGGGTGAACAGTCTGCGACATTGTTGTACAAACAGGAGCAAATATACCTAACGATTGCGATATGGGCGACGCTCCTGCGATGAGCGTCGAGTCCTTTCACGTGGCAAAGGCGAGCGGGACCGGCGCTGGCGGCGTTCCGAAGAACGGTCCCTTTTCCGGTCCTTACTCCGGCTTCTTCTCCGGCGGTGAGAAGATCCAGTGTCGGGGACTTCGAACACCATTCCATAGTCACGACGATCACTTTCTCTCGCACTCGCTCGATATCTGCGTGTTTCCTCCAAATCATCCCGGCCTCCGAAGCCACCCTTCTCTCTGCGGCGCGGGCCCATTTGGGGGTTGTTGGACCATGAGCCGTTGAGTCGAGATACGGACTGAGAGCTGAATAGGACGCATTTAGGAAGGGAAAACAACGCGCCAAGAACACGTACAAATCAACCCATATCCGTCGGTCATCCACCAAAACGTTTTGCATCTTGAAATATGCCTGCAGATCTAATGAGGCTGTGCCAACCAACTGAAAACTAGTCCATAAAACTCTCACCTGTTCGGCCTCTTCTCGTTTATCGAATTCTATAAACGCGTATTGGAGCGAATCTCCTGTCTTCTTATCGCGGATTACCTGACAACTCATAATAGTCCCGAAACGCGAGAATATCAGCTCGAGGTCCTCGTCCCGGGTGACCGGATTCAGTTTGCAAACAAACAAGACGTTTTCTGGGGGCCGAACGTTGGCAAAGGGCAAGTCGCCAACCATTTCGAGTGTCAGTGCAGATGCTGCTGCTGCCTTTCTCCGCCGTTCACGTTCTTCTTCCTCCTCTGGCAAAGTGGCGAGTGGATCTTCATCCTCAGCGATTCTCCTGGAATCATCAGGCGGACGCACGGGCGATGATGGAGGCTTAATCAGACCTTCCGGGTCAGGAAATGGGTCATCTAGGGATCTGGGGTTTCAGCACGGCATGACGTGAAAATGCGGAATCCGTACCAAGGATGACGACATGGCGAATCCGAACGTCCTTGAAAGGGCGACCATCCTGGTCGGTGAAGATATCATTGAGCTTATCCAGCGTTTCTAACCCTTCGACGACGTGACCAAAAACAGCATGCTTGCCGTCGAGATAGGCGATGTTGTCAGCTAGCGTGATAAAGAATTGACTACCGCAGCCGCCTTTTTCACCGTTGATTGAAGGAGCCACAGCCATCGAGACCACCCCTTTATGTGTGTGCTTGAGTTTCGGTACGATTTCCGGTGTGAAGTACCGTGCTACTGATTTTTGTTCTCCTTGCGAACCGACATAAGACCATATGGATTCCCCGCCCGTGCCCGTAGCTGTGGGATCCCCAGTCTGGGCAAGGAAGTCCTTCGACACTGGGGATTTTTCCTATTTAAATACAAGTAGGTCAAACCGAGTAGCGGTGGGCTCACCATTGAAAAATGCGTTCAGGTTGTAGTAGTACACTTTGCAGAGTTTAAGGAAGTTCTCGCATGTCTTGGGACATAGTTCTGTCTCCAGGTCGATAACAATATCCCCGACGGACGTCTCGAACAGGACGGACATGAAGGTGGAGCGTGGATGCCGAGGTAAGAGTCACTTCAAGTCGGGCACTTGGTCCTTGGGCTACCCCAACGTCGTCCTTGGCGAAGCGGATTTTCCAAAGACAATGGTGCAAGTTTGGATGAGAGAAATTCTTTGCAGCTCTTGTTGAAAGTACACAAGCAATAAATGAACAACAGTCCTGGATGAACTTGTCACTGTCGAATGTGTTGTGGAAGAGGCTGCGGGAGCAATTCGCCGTGTGATATTAACCTAATACGTGATCCTACTACTGCTGCTGCAACTCGAATTACTACACACTTGGGGTGACCGGTGACCACCAAACGAAGCCCAGCTGCAGTGATTACTTAGACACGACGAGGCCAGTATTCTTGTAGACCAAGCGTACCGGCGAGGACGCGATCGATTTCGCCTGGACACGAGGGCCCGCACCACGGCTTCCTTCAATATTCAATATGGCCAACTAACCCTAACTATATCTCTGAACCCGAACGCTCGCGAAATGGATTGCTTTTGCATGCTTCAGGAATGTTAATGATTGGATTGCATCCGATGAAGAAAAAGGCAAAAGTATGACCACCGCAGGGCTCGAACCTGCAATCTCCTGATCGCACGACATCGTAGTCAGACGCGATGCCATTTCGCCAGGCGGCCGTTGAATGATCATGCTTAATTTTTTATTCTCTCCACCGTGCGCCTACTTCCCGCGATACTTGGTGGATTCGGTTTGGTCTGATTTGCGGTCCTAGACTGCGGTGCTTTGACTGAAGTCAAAATATACAAGGTACTCAATGGCTGTAACCACGAGCATCCAGGGTTGCCACAAAACATGAGATTGAGACCTTGAACGTAAACCAACCTCGGATGGTGAGCACTGTCGTGGCGCCCCATGGAAGCTTCTGATTTCGGTGCCTCGATGGCATAAAAGGGCGGAAAAAAAAACTTGGCCAACATGGGGGTCGAACCCAGGACCTTCGCGTTATTAGCACGACGCTCTAACCAACTGAGCTAGCCGGCCATGCACACTGCGGCGCGAAGGAGTCTCAAGGACGCTTAATGACGAGCAGGAGGGACATTATCGATAGTACTATCTAGGTGCGCAACATAACATTGATGAAAGAAAAGGACGGGCACATAGCTAAAGGTTTTGCCTATCATACATGGTGTGTACTCAACGTCCGTCTCTACATCTGCAAAATGAAAGGCTTCCAAACGACCATGCATAGAGATTCCCAAGGTTACATACATTTCTCGCCTTACTGCTCCTGCTTCTGGTTCTGGCCTGCTGGCTTACCAAAGGAAAATGTGTTCGTCGAACCACCTGAACTGAACCCAAAGGCGGTGGGGGTTGCATTCGCAGGCTTGCCGAATATTGGCTGCGTTGGGCGGTCACCCGACGCAGACGTCGAGGGCTGTCCGAATGCTGAATTAGCAGGACCACCGAATGTGAAGCCGGTTGCAGGCTTCGTTTGTGCACCACCTGCAGGAGTAGACACGGATGTGGCCGCATCGGGTTTGTTTCCAAACGTGAACACCGGCGTCGTGGAGGATGGACCGAATGTGGTGCTCCCGATGACCGATGGTGGCTTAGCGGCATCTCCAGAGCCACCAAATACAGAAGTTGGATTAACAGCACCTGCACCACCACCAAATATGGATGGAGGGTTGGAACCCTCAGTGAGCTTAGATCCAGAGCCAGCCACACCAAACGAGAAACCGCCTGTTGGTGCGGCGCCAGATGCAGGCGATCCGGCGGGTGTAGTGGAAAACGGGTTGCTCGTACTGCTTCCAAATGTTGGGATAGACTTGGATGCTGACGCATCTCCGCCAGTGGTCGCCGGCTTTCCAAAAATATTCGTCGATGAGGACGAAGTAAACGTCGAGCCTCCAAAGGCAGCTGATGCTCCGCCGAAAGGTGAAGGCTTGGCAGTTCCATCCTTCAAACCAGTCGTGGCACCGAAGAGAGGGACTGTGGCAGCAGGTTTCTTGGATTCGTCTGCAGCTACAGGCACAGAGGTGGAAGCCCCATACGTCGGAGCTGTCGACGATGGTTTCGCAGACCAAGCAGGAGCGTTTGGTAAAGTTGTGGATGGCTGTCCAAACGAAAACTTAGGTGCCGAGGGTGCTGTGCCGGCAGGTGTAGTTGAAGATGTACCTGAGAATGAGAAAAGCGGGGCAGCTGGCTTCGAGCTATCAGAAGGCGCTGGTGCCTCGGTCGTGGCAACTGCAGGTGTGGAGGCAAATACAGAGGTTGGTGGTGTGGAGGTAGGTGCAAGATTTGAGGGTCCTGTATTCGAAGCAGCACCGAAAATCGACAGTTGCGGCGTAGGTGCAGTAGCGGTTGACGGCGTCGAGATGGGTATAGCGGTACTCGGCTTGGCAAAGGAGAAGGGGGCCGGTTTGGACGTCGCTTCCGTCGAGGGAGGTTGGGACTGGGTCGTTGCACCAAGCGTGAAAGACGAACTGCCAGCTGGCGTTGTTGTGGATGGGGTGGTCGCAGAGGCTGGCTTTGTGAAGAAATTTGGTATTGACGGCGTTGAAGATGCTGCGGGGGCCGTGGAAGCAGTAGTCGTAGCTAATGGTGCTTGGGGTAGCTTCGGGAAGGAGAATGAAGGTGCAGAAGGTGCAGAAGTCTGACTTTTCGGAGCGCTAGGGAAGAGAGATGACGATGTAGCAGTGGGCGGAGTGGTGGAAGACAGTGAGAAGCTAGGGGTGGCAGTTGCGGTAGGGGCAGCGTTAGCCTTTGTCGAATCAGTGGTACCAAGAGGGGTCGCAAATGAGAATGCCGAGGTGGTTGACTTGCTTTCCGTAGCAGAAGGCTTTTCGTCCAACTTCGCCTCCGTGCGTGGAGAAGGCGAGCGTGGAGAAGGCGCAGGGGTAAACGTAATGGTAGGGATGTTGGGTGGGTTAGCACGAAGCTCCGGTGCAGTCACGCTGGTTGGTATTTCACTTGGCTTTGGAGGTGGAGTCTGGGCCTTCTTCTGCTCTTCCATTTTCGCACGTATCTTGGCCAGTGCCTCGGCCTCGCGGTCCTGTTTTTCCCATTTCGAGAAACCGCGGAAACCAGGCCGCGTTGGGCTGCCAGTGGAACTTGAGAGTATAGGAGAGAAAACGATACTGGATGAGGCGACACGACGACCAAGCGTTGGCTGTGACTGTGACTGCTGGAATGGGTTGATGCGAATCGCAGTGTTGCCAGTCATGGACTGACGGAAGGGGCGACGAGCAGGGCTGCCTTTCACAGAGTCCCAGAGCAGATCTTTACCGCTCTTTGTCGGAGACTCGAGGACATCGGAGCTCTTGGAATCATTCGGACTTCTCGGCACTTCTTGCCAGGGCAATTCTTGTCTTTCTTCCGCCTCTTTGTGCTGTTCCTCCGTCATCCACGTCTCTACGTAGATCTCTAACGCGGCCGAGCGATCTGGGTGCTGGGAATCCTTAGGCTATGAAACACGTTAGGTGGACGTCGAAATTTTCACATGTTTGGAAAAACCTACCATGTGGTATTTATTCCGAGCCTTCTTGAGCAAAGTGAGACGCAACCGTTCGCCTTTGTCGCCGACCTTGTATTGGACACCATCGACTTCCCACTCGTCGCCGATCCTGCGACCGTCGCATAGGGGATCCTTGGATACACGTGGGTCATCCGCCAACGTATCGCTATTTTCCCCAGAAGTAGCTTTCTTGCCCCTTTTCTTCCTGGAACTACGGTTGGAATGGCGCCGAGAACCCTCGGAGCCATCGCCCTCACCTTCGCTCTGCGGCGACTCGGCATCACGATCGCGTTTCTTCCCTCGAGTTGTAATCTCTGACTTTCTCCGCGCGATCGTTCGACGTTTGCGATGATGTGTAGATTTTCCGTTCTGAACATCCTCTTCATCATCACCTCCAAAGGTTGACCCAGCTTCTACCCGATCTCGTTTCTTGCCACGAGGCACAGCTCTGAGTTCTGTAACCTCATCTTCGTCAACGTCTCCCATTGCTTCATCCGCGGACTCGTGGTCTTCATCTTGGAGGTCATTAATACGGTTGGATCTCATTTGTCCGTTCATATTTACACGATTGGTCTCAACCCGCAGGTCAGGGGAATAATCCGCCGACCCCCGTCGAGACCGCGTGTCGGTGTATTGGGCGTACCAGTCTGCCTGTTCGTCACCATCAATGAGCTCTTCGCCATCGATACGAGACTTTTTCATGGTCTCGAATTCGACGTCACTTTCGTCAACGAAAGACCGTTTTCTGGATTCCTCGGTGGCATTGTCATGGACGGAAAGGTCCTTTCTGGCACGACGGTTGGAAGGTTGTCTGATATGTGGAGGTTCTTGAACAGTTTCGATGACTTCACGATAGCGAGAATTAGGGTTGTGGCGGTCCGCGAAATTGTACGAATTCACATCCGAGCGTCTTTGCACAGCTACATGCGACCAAAACATGATAGGTGAAGGGTCATTATAAATTAATGATGTCAAACACGTTCACCTGAAAATACGTCTTGATTGACTCACTGGTTTCGGGAATCCGTCTTCTTAGGCCATGCGCGTCTATTCGCGCATTGGTCCGCTGATCAACAGCCGGTAAAAGATGGTCCGACACACGATTGGTTGTCTTATTCCGTTCTTGGGCCTCGCGTTCGGTGCGAGCACGCCTGGCTGCGGCATATGCTACAGCAAATGGACGACAGTCCGAGTCTGGGATTCCGTGTTTTCTACGCATCGCTCTGAGGGAATGTCAGAGGCTTTCAACAAGCAGAAGAAACGGCATACATACTTTCTGTAGCCCAATTCGCGACTTCTCTTGAGTTGTTCATAGCCGCGTATGCAGGCGATCCATACCAGTAAACCGAGCCCCAGCAGGGTTGCTGCCTTGATCACGGTGTAGTGCTGAGAGGAAGTGGAGAAGAAACCAGTTTCCGGTTTTTGCAGGATGGGTCCACCCAGAATGTCAGCCTGCTCGTCTTGCAAGGCCATCTTGGATGTCGCTTGGTGGAGCTGGGATGCTGTCAAGAAAGGCAGTGTGCTGATGCGAGGACTACTTCGGCGCGGCCCGTGCAGAGAACCAATATTTAAGCGGCGCTACTTTTGTTACAGCGGAGATGCAAAGTGGGTGTTTGCCTGAAAAACTAACATGCATCGTTGACCTTGACCTCGACGATGGCAAACGTGTTTGCGGCTTGATGGCATCGTATACACACACCCGACGATGCCACCATGCTGCAGACACGAAACCACATGTTTGCTTTTGCAATCCGCACCCCACTCGCCATTGCCTAGGGACACAGCTCACAGTGCTTTCGTTTCTTACTGGTGATCGTGGCAGAACCAGCTCATTGATGAGCTTGCTTGGTCCACACTTGAATGTCTATCTGTACCTTACTGTACCTCCCATGGTCATTCGAGTACTAAGCCGATGCAGACATTTTCCGTCCTTCACTTGTAAAATAAACTCGTTGTCTCTTGCCTTTTGACGCCGTTTGTGGCGGTGTAATCCTTGGTGCACAGATCAGACTCGGTGTTTCTGTTGACATTGAGCCCATTGCGCACGCAGTTCGTCGTTGACGAAGCCGACGTTGACAAGAGCATGTGTCAGCAATAACTTGAAACACTCTGATTCGTGTGGGAAAATCGTGCGCTAGCACGGTTTTTATACGATCGTAAGACCAACAGTACCCGAACAGACCTTTTCCATTTCGTTGCACTTCGTCGACCTGCTGTTCCCCCCACTTTCTCTCTCGTCGTCCTACGAGCTTTCTAGCCATGGCCAAGGTTATCACGTATGCTGAGCTCGAGGCAAACAACTCAAAGGACAGCCTCTACGTCCTCCTTCACGGAAAGGGTACGTATACGTGGCTTGCCACCTTTTTCCGCCACGAACTGAAAACTAACACGGATTAATTCCGGCCCAAAAGTGTACAATGTCACGAAATTCATTGACGAGGTACGCCCTGTGTCATGTTTGGGATGTATGGACACGACATTCACACACATTTTCCTTCTCTTAGCACCCAGGAGGTGACGAAGTGATACTGGCTGAGGCTGGTGCGTATCTGAGGTCCCTGTCGCAGGAGCTGGTCATCTTACGGTCACTTATCAACAGGTAAGGACGCGACGGAGGCCTTCGAGGATGTTGGCCACTCTGACGAAGCTCGCGAACTTCTCCCTGAAATGTGTATCGGCGAGTTCGAGACAGACGGCGTAAGAATCGGGTTCCACGTAATATCCTACGGAACTTGTGATCTAACAATATCCTTCAGGCCCTGAAGGTTAAGCAGACAAATCCAGGCAGCTCTAGTGGATCAATTTCCAATGCCGTTGAGCAAGGGTCAAAGTAAGCATATTTGACGTCGACGTCGTTTTATCGACTCATTTCCTCATTGCTCTTCCTTCAGCTTGATGTACTTCGTCCCTCTCACTCTCTTGGGTGCTTACTTCGCATGGCGTTTCTATGCATGAAGTGTTTCCTTTTCCCCAACTGGGACGACGGACGCGGTGTCAATGCTGCGTCTGATATATTTGTCACCAGTGCTAGTACCCACTCTGTTGCTGCTTCATGTTCAAGTTGCTTATTATAATCTATCGCATGATCCCTTTGGGAATAGAATTTCCCCTCCTCGATGTTATTCCGAAATCTGCGCAAGTACATGGGAGAGAGAAAGGCGAGACTCATGGAGCGATTGATCTAGTGATGCAAGTAGAATGCTACAGTTTCAAATTCGATGGAATCACTTTGTAATCTTGTCACGCTGCTCGTTTTTGAGGCCCTCAGCCTCGAGCTGAGACAGTCAGGGTCTGACGTAAAGGCTGGCTGGTCGAATGGACATACCACATACAGCCAAGAATGGTCCCCACCATGCTGTGGAGCATTAACATGAGTGTCAGACTTAATCAGGTTAATGCATTGCACTCATACCTGTCTTTTTTCAACAGCATCGACACGTTGGGCGTGAGTGAGCGCAGCGGTGGCAATCAGGACACCGATCGTTAGTCCCTGAGCCCACAAACGAGCTTGTACGACCTATGCAGGAAAAAAGTGTCATAACACGAATTATCGAACTCCATGACAATCGTCATTTCCCTAACCTTCTGCGGCATAGTCAACATGCTTCGGTTTCATGTCGAACAGCACATGTAGGATTACGTTAGGCCGATGCCTCCTCACCGGAGACAAAAAGATGCGGAAATGTAGAAGGACATACGGGTCACGCAAAATAATGTTGCCAGCGATAGCCATCGTTGTGGCCCAACTTCCCATGATGACGCTGAGCTGGTGTTTTGCTGCCCAGTACGCAACCTTATCCTTCAGGCCCATCGACGCCCACCTTTCGCGCTGCGCTTGCTCGCGCCTCTCGAGTTCAGTTTTACCTGCTCCAGTCCTGAAATACACAGAAAGTGGAAGTTTCAGAATTGACCCATCTGCAAATTGACTGGAGGTGTACCAATGCCGCCGGTCGTACTCGAGACCTCTTTGCTCCGCCCTGATGCTAATAAGGGGAGTGATGACGATGACACCACCAAGCACCTTGAGCGGGAGGGGAAAAGAGCGGAAGTACTTGTTTCGTTTGTTCAGGAGGTAGAGTGCGGGGAAGGCAATTCCAGTGCCAATAAGCGCGCCTTCGACGGCTCCTCGGATGGTCACCGCGCGGTGCTCCCTTATTTCTTCGTCAGAGAGTCCAATCTAGAGTTTGGATGAAATTTGATGTAGGGAGCTACAGACGGTGACACTCTACCTTCATGATGCTTCATGTATGAAAGCAAGAGCTGGTGTATTCGGATTTCATGGTAATTCTAAGTACACTAGATCGTATTATGACGCACTTCAGTCGGAAGTTGCCATCCTTGCAAAGTATAGGTCGAGGTTTAAAAATTTAACGTTTGAACGTCAATTGCTATTATCAAGGGTTTCCTACATACAACTACTACTACCAAGTGCTACATCAAAACCTCCCACTGAACTATCGCGTGGACACTTTTTAATCCGTATGCGCAAGTAACAACATTATCCACCCTGCAGCCTCATCACAGACATCAGACATCGTTCATAAAAATCAAGGAGAGTAAATCATGATGGGCATTGAGATTATGACATGATCAGGGGCACGAACACGAACGAACCGAGCCTAACACTGGGCTCAGAAGTGATCCACCGTGAACGTCCATTTCCCCTCCTTCATATCAAAGCTCTCAAAGTGTGTCTCCTTCATCCCCTTCAGCCTCTTCAAATGCTTGATCGCAGGAGGCGCCTTCTCGTCCTTGACAGGCTCTCTCGTCGCCTTATCCACAGCCCAGCACCCCAGTAGTATGATCTTCGCTCTGACGTTGAGACCTGACCCAGGAGCAGGTTTATCTGTGTCGTCGCCATCAGGGTACACGCTGCATTCCTTGTCATCGAATCGCACGAGTTCACCCAAGAGGGCACCGAGTTTTGGAAGCCCCGTTAGGTCAACGGGATCGAGGAAGTGGATCTCACCGTACCCAACGCGACCGACGACGAGCTCCTTGAAGGAAGATAGCTCTTCGTATCCATATGTCTTGAGCTTGGCCAGGCCGGGTTTCACCCAATAATCGCCATGTTTAAGAGGTGCAGGGGCGGAAGACGCCTCAGTGGGATTGGTGGCTCTCGGCGAGGACGGTTGCCCAAGACTGAGTGTGCTATGTGCGGTAAATCGACCTGGGGCTTTGCGACTCGCTGCTGTTGGCGACTCGGTAGGCTGGGAGGGTGGCTTCCCTGTTGATGATGCAGCAGCCTCTGTCTCCCTTTCTACTTCTTTTTCTCGCGCAGCTTGGCTCAGCGCAGGGCTGAAAGTCACCTTTCCTGGGCTTCCACGCATGCCAGGCGACCCAGACCTACTGAACAAATCCAAAGGCTCGACTTTTTTATCCAGAATCAACTTCTTCACACTCTGCCTTCCTCCACTGCCCAACGCCGGACTCGCACTGCGTCCCAAAAGGCCCTCAGGAACGTCCACACGGCTCATCGATAGAGAGCCCGTCATTCCATTGGCAAGAGATAGGTTCTGTCCTGGAACACCAAGTACAGAAGACGAGGCCGACACACCGAACCCGCGAAGTTTCGATCCCGCCGGGGTGTAATTTAGTTGGTAACGTGGCACAGGTGAGCGGGCGGGAGCGTCAACAAAAAACCCTGATTTTTTTTTCTGTTGTTGATCGATAGGGACAGCACGGGGGCCCGGTGGAAGTATGGAGAAAATTGGTAGGTTGCTTGCAATGGGTTCGGCAACGGAGGCTGTGAATGTGCCCTGGATGCTTTGGGTGTTCGTCGAAGCACCCCCAGTGCTGGTACCAAACAGGGAGGCACCGAGTCCACCAGTGGATGGCGTGGTGCTAAGCGGAGGCGCAACCAGTTTTTGTTGGCCGAATAGTGAACTTCCGAAGGCGCTAGTGCCAGTGGGCGGTGGAGCGATTGTTTGTTGGCCCAATGGTTGTCCGAACATGTTGGTTTGTTGGGTTCCAGTCCCAGTAGTGGTGACTATCTGCCCAAAGCTGCCACCACCGAACAGACCCGTGCCAGTGGTTGCGGGCTTCGGTGCACCAAACAGGCTCGCAGTCTGTGTTGGCTGCTGGGTTTGAGTCTGTTGCGCTCCACCGAACAAGTTTCCACCGCCGCCAAATAGTCCGCCACTAGAGGGCTGAGTGGCAGTGCCGCCAAACACTAAGAAAACAATTTTAGCGAAGAAGTATCATTAGAGACCATGAAGACCACTCACGCCCACCAGTCTGCTGAGGTTGCTGTGGCTGCTGAGGTTGCTGTGGCTGACCAAAAATGCTAGGGCCTGTACTCGGGTTGGCCCCGAATAGGCCAGTCGTTGGCTGCGTTTGCTGGGCCCCCTGTGCGAACTGATTGCCAAATATCCCAGTGCCAGGGCGTGGACCTGCTCCAGTTGGTTGATTGGGTTGACCAAAGATTGAAGGTTTTGCAGTGCCACTTAAACCTGCGAGGTAATGTCAGTGCACAGTTCCTGAATCCAACACTTCAGCATACCAAATGTGTTGCCTTGGCTTGGTTGCTGTTGAGGCTGGCCAAAGATACTGGTTGTGCCAGTAGCAGGTTGGGTGGTGGGTTGACCGAAAGCACTAGTCCCACCAGCACCACCAAACGCGCCGCTAGCTGTGTAGCGAGTCGAGTTATACAAAAACCTAGGACAAACGCAAAAAGAGACACGTACTGGGCTGACTGAAAGCATTTCCAAATCCCGTCGCGGGCTTATTTTGCGCGAATGCACCTGTGCCACCGAAGATGCTATTGCTAGTACCTCCGGTTGGCTGCTGAGGCTGAGGCTGACTAAAGGCATTAAATGCGGATGGTTGCTGTTGCTGTTGCTGTTGCTGCTGCTGCTGCTGCTGTTGTTGTGGCTGTTGCTGCTGAGGCTGTTGCTGAGGCTGCCCGAAGGCGGAACCACCACCGAAGATGCTGGTGCCTGTGCCGCTCGCAGGCTGGCTTGGTTGCCCAAAAGTTCCAAACGCACTCGTTGAGGGCTGGGTTGAGGTATTCCCAAATCCGCTGGGGGTACCACCACCGAATATCGAGCCAGTGGCTGGTTGCTGGGTCGTTGCTGGTGCCCCAAAAAGACTGGTTGTTTGTGTTGCGGGGGCTGAGAATGATGTTTGACCGAAGGCACCAGCTGTTTTACGATTTTGTTGATAGTCTTGCCACCGCAGCTCCTAATTCATTCGCAATCAGTATCTACTCCACCCCGGATACAACATAGGTTTATCAGCGCACCTCTAGTGACGTGCCCCTATAAGCTGGCATCGCTGTGATGGTCTGATATTGAAGTACGATACTGGCATTCGAAGGATCCTTCTCGCTGAAGACAGAATACGCAGGTGTAGACGTCCCAGTCGTCACAGGAGGTGGGTTGGTATCCGTGCCAGTTGCTATTGACAAAAGGTATGAGTTCAATATACGAGTCAAAGAAACTGACCCCACGCACTCGGTGAGGTCGCGCCGAAGGTCGCTGCAGGCTTATTTTGCCCAAAAATCGATCCACCGCTGCCAAAAGCACTCCCTGTGGCTGGAGTGTTGGATGCGAAAAGACTCGTTCCAGGAGCCCCAGCAGTGCTAGTTCCGCCAAACGCATTCCCCCCGGTATTGAACGCAGATGTGCCACCCCCGAATGCGCCAAAGCCGCTTGTGGGCTTGGGAGCGTTGAACGCGGAAGTGCTCGTGGACGGGGTGCTGCTTTGGCCAAATGCACCTACTCGGTAGAACTTATTAACAACAGAAATACAAAGGTGTGAAGCGATGGTGAAACGCACCAAAGGCAGAAGGCCCAGTGTTGCTAGTACTAAGGTTTCCAAACATCGGGTTCGCTGCAGGCTGCTGCGGCTGCTGCTGTGGTTGCTGCTGGCCGAATGCGTTGGTTGATCCAAAAGCTGTACTCGGTGGTTGGTGGTGCGAAAAAGACAGGGACTGTGAATGACTTGGCTTACCTCCTCCGCTTCCGAAGGCGCTGGGTTGGCCAAAAGCGGAACCTTGGTTTTGCTGCTGGTTCTGCTGTGGATTAGCCCAAGAAGACTGTACTGGGTTCGATCCAAACATTGGAAAGGAATATATAACACAGGCCTGCTCGTCGTTGCTGCCATTGTCAACGCTGCGTCACTTGGACCAGGGCGCGGTGTTTCAATATTTTAATGTCAGACAAAGAGGCGTATTTGGTATGTCATACCCACGGTCGTTATAATGAAAGACTGGCAGCAAAAGCGTCCAAAAATTTGGCTGTGGAGCGTTGGTGGAACGTAGCGGAGGGTGCAAAGAACAAGGGCAGTCACGATGTCAAGCGGATCAGATAGACGGAAACGGAAACCAACTTTTAACACTCTCGAACGCGAAGAATCCTTCAAAAACCCTTCAAAAAATGCATCAACTTACCCAATACTCAACGAATTCGTCACACCTCACATAGAGTCGTTCAATGCGCTCTTTGACGACTCCGGACTGCCTAAGGGTGACGGTAGTGGCAAGGGGCTGTTATCGCTTGGCCTCAAGGATATTGGAGAACGTGTTGTGTTTGATGGCACGGGACAGGTTGGCACGGAGAGCGGTCAGACGGGGTGGGGTAATCGCTTAAGCAGTGAGTGGATCGCTCATACACAGGGATCCATCTGATGACCTGCTATGCTATCAGTCTGGATTGAGGAGGTCTCGATAGCGCCTCCAAGAGTCTCGGATCGTGATACATGGAGCACCGAACGACGAGTTTACCCTGCGGAGGTATGTGTCATATGTACAGCCAGTCCTTGCTGTACTTCCTAGTTTTCGTTGTAAGAGTAGATGCTTATATTTTTCGGGTGGTTACCCCGTTTTGATCAGGCTCGTGAACGACTAACTTCGTACAGGGGTCGCATGCAGGCCAAAGTATGCTGGAAAATAAACGAGGAAACACATCCTGATCAATGTATTATGCGAGACTGTGGTCTCATCCCAATCATGATCCGAGTAAGTACCATTCCCATCCCTATCGATTGTTTGTCTGATGCGCCATTAGTCAATACGATGCAATTTGCGTGGTCTGCCATCTTCTGAACTCGTCCGGCGACACGAAGAACCCGAAGAGTTTGGCGGATACTTTATCATCAACGGGAACGAGAGGCTCATCCGCTACCTCATCCTCCCTCGCCGTAACCATGTCATATCCCTCCTCCGCCCCTCCTTCGCTAACCGTGGTCCATCGTACACCCAATACGCCGTTCAAATCCGCTGCGTCCGACCCGACCAATCCAGCATCACTAATACCCTTCACTATCTGTCTAACGGAAGCGCCATGCTTCGCTTCAGCTTGCGAAAACAGGAATACGTTATTCCCATCATGCTAATTCTTAAAGCCCTCATTGGTGCTTCAGACAGAGAAATCTTCGAATATGTCATGATGCAAGATTATGAAAACACCTTCCTGACTGATCGCGTCGAACTGCTTTTGCGCAGCTTTAAAATGTATAGTCTATATACTGGGGACCAGTGCCTTGAATATCTGGGTGACAAGTTCCGTGTTGTGTTGGGTATGCCAGAGGACTGGACAAACCAAGCACTTGGAGCGTGGTTGATTCAGAAGATGGTCTTGGTTCATCTTGAAGAGCCTCGTGATAAATTCCGGCTGCTCGTGTAAGTTTGTTCCTCCCACTTTGACGTTGATGGTCACTAATAGGGAACACAGTTTCATGCTACGAAAGTTATATAGCCTGGTGTCGGGGTCATGTTGTGCGGACAACCCAGATTCACCGCAACATCAGGAAGTGCTTCTCCCAGGCTACTTCTACGGGATGATCATCAAAGAACGTCTCGAGGAGG
The DNA here is from genome assembly GCA_014904835.1 of Paxillus ammoniavirescens. NCBI lineage: Eukaryota > Fungi > Basidiomycota > Agaricomycetes > Boletales > Paxillaceae > Paxillus > Paxillus ammoniavirescens. The sequence continues at coordinate 39,934 of MU120917.1, forward strand.
CTCTCAACCAAGTCCGCAACCAGATTGCTACAGATGTGCGAAGAGCTGAACCCCCACCCGACTTCTTGGACAGTGCGTTTCCGTCTACCCTCCTGTTGTTTGAATCTCGCTTATCATTACAGAGCGTTACATCATGAAAGTAATCCAAAAGGTCAATTGGGATGTTGGCGCAAAGATGTCAAACTTCCTTGCGACTGGTAATCTCGTCTCTCCAACCGGTCTCGACCTGCAACAAGCATCAGGTTTCACGATCGTTGCGGAGAAGCTCAATTGGCTACGTTACATCAGCCATTTCAGATGTATCCACCGTGGTGCTTTCTTTGCAGAACTAAAAACGACCACCGTTCGAAAACTTCTCCCAGAAGCATGGGGTGAGCAATCGTGTCGATGTGTGTGGATGTCTGCATCCTGATATCGTCTCAACCAGGTTTCCTTTGCCCAGTACACACGCCCGACGGTTCTCCTTGTGGTCTTCTCAATCATCTTTCCCGAACCTGCCGCATCGTCACAACCCCACTTGCAGTTTCCCATGTCCCCGCGCTCCTCGCCGCACATGGCATGACACAACCCTTCTCGTCCTCCATTGACGGACGCAAAAACTTCTGCGTTCAGCTTGACGGCCGTGTCATTGGATGGGCTCGGCCCGCTGTTGCGAAGCAGCTCGCGGATAACCTGAGGGTATGGAAGACGGAAGGCACACACAAGATACCACTTGACCTTGAAATTGGCTACGTGTCGGAGTCGAAAGGGGGACAATACCCGGGCTTGTTCTTGTTCTCCACGAGGGCGCGAATGATGCGACCTGTGAGGTTCTTGGCCAATGGCAGGGACGATCAGGTTGGGTCATTCGAGCAGGTTTATATGAACATTGCGGTGAAGCCGGATGAAATCGAGTCTGGGGTAACGACACACGTGGAACATGCACCCACGAACTTCCTCTCGATCCTTGCCAACTTGACGCCATTTTCCGATTTCAACCAAGTGAGTGGTAGTCTGTATCAACTCACAAGTCGACTGATCACTTTGCAATGATAAGAGTCCTCGTAATATTTACCAATGTCAGGTGCGTGGCAGCCGGGGTCCCAACGCTACAATCAGACGCTGACTATACTCCAGATGGGTAAACAAACCATGGGGACGCCCTCCACTGCTCTTCAGCACCGAACCGACAATAAACTTTACCGACTTCAAACCGGTCAGAGTCCAGTTGTCCGACCCCGACTGCACAACACCTATGCTATGGACTCCTTCCCGAATGGTACCAATGCCATCGTTGCAGTCATTTCATACACAGGATACGACATGGAAGACGCCATGATCCTTAACAAGTCTGCTCACGAACGTGGTTTCGGGTACGGGACAGTATACAAATCTCAAATCATCGACCTCAAGGACATGCGTGGCGCGTCAAAGTCGAATTCTGCACCGACAATCCATTTTGGGCTTGGTTATGATATCAGGACGGAAGAGGGAGATCGGCAGCATCCGTGCATGGGGTTCTTGGATAAGGACGGGTTACCCTATACTGGGATGAAGTTGGACTCGGGAGACCCCATTGCAGCTTATGTTGATGACACGACGGGCCGCACCAAGTTCGTAAAGTACAAGGGCGACGAACAGGGCATCGTGGACGAAGTGCGGTTGCTAGGTGCGTAGCGCCTCTGTCATTTACTGATAGAAGTGCTGAGTGACATCCAAAGGCTCTGACACGGGCGATACCGAACTTCAGAAATTGCACATAACGCTTCGAATCACGCGATCACCAGTCATAGGAGACAAGTTCTCCTCTCGTCACGGGCAAAAAGGTGTTTGTTCACAAAAGTGGCCTGCTGTTGACATGCCGTTCTCGGAAAGCGGGATGCAACCCGACGTCATCATCAACCCACATGCGTTCCCTAGTCGTATGACTATTGGAATGTTAGTGGAGAGCATGGCTGGGAAAGCCGGTGCTATGCATGGTCTGGCACAGGACGCTACACCGTTCGAGTAAGATTGTTATTCGCGTATGCTGTTTGACATGCGTTGACTCTGCTTCTGCAAAGGTTTTCGGAAGAAGACAGGGCGATTGATTACTTTGGCGATCAACTCCTCGCCGCAGGGTACAACTATTATGGCAACGAGCCCATGTACTCTGGTATTACAGGCGAGGAATTTGCAGCGGACATCTACATCGGCGTCGTCTACTACCAGCGCCTACGTCACATGGTGTTGGACAAGTTTCAAGTACGAACAACAGGACCCGTTGATGCCGTTACTCGCCAACCAGTAAAGGCAAGTCCCTTTGTCCACAGATATGATGACCGCAGCGCGCCTTGTTAACCACGCTTCTAGGGCCGCAAACGTGCTGGCGGTATCCGTTTCGGAGAGATGGAACGTGACGCTCTGATCGCACACGGCACATCATTCCTGTTGCAAGACCGTCTGATGAACTGTTCGGACTATTCAACAGCGTGGGTCTGCCGGACATGCGGCAGCATCATATCACTGGGCTATGATGATCTAAGTCTGGGCGAGGTATCATCATCTGGCACTATGAAAGCAGCTGGTCCTGGTGGCGAGTATTGTAGGGTATGCCGCACTACTGCGCAAGGAGAGGATGAGCGCGCAAGAAGAGCACTGGGTAATGATCAAAATCAAAACAGAGAACCGCATCCTGAGGTAACGGTAGCGATACCTGCCTCACATGTATTGGGTTCTTCCAGAAAAGGCGGCGATATGGACGTGGTCGCGGTTCCATACGTATTCCGCTATCTTTGTGCAGAGCTGGCTGCCATGGGCATTGCGGTCTCCTTGGAGGTTCGATAGCTCATCACTGCATCTTATTCCTGACTTTGTTGCTATGGCCAATCATATTCCAATGTACACATAATTACAGCCAAGGAAGAAATCGACATAAGACTGAGAAATCACCGACAGCATGCCGGAGTGGCATAGACAAGAGGAGAGACTCGAACGAAGTAGTTGCCGATCAACCAAATAACTATAGTGAAGATAATCTGAAGGAGAAAGAAGGAAGGAAGGAGGGCCGGGAAATGGGTATCGGTATCTTAATGGGATTCCACAGAATCTACATCCCTGTTTGGTAGAGTAGGGGAAGGAGACGAAATGCTGACGCAAAGTTCGAGCTGTTGCTGAATTTGCTCTACGCAGTCGGGTTTTGACGTTGGTGTTGGTGGTTCAGATTCGGGTTGACTGTCTCCTAAGAACAGTCCAACGACGGTGCTCTCTAGGTGTGAGGTTGATTCCATGACACCAGAGTCTTGTGGAGAGGGTGTAGCAGCAAGCGATTTCAGCTCTGCCGCATCCGCGACTAGTTTGGTGGCGGTCAAGAACATGTCTACAAGGAGACGACATTCGTCTGCAGTCGTAGCATGTGCGAGCATCCTGCGCATATCACGAGCATGTTCGAATGCGGATAGAGGTAGCGAAGGAGTCTGTGGAGCAGGCGGAGGTTTCGGACCCACGACGGAGGCAGCCTTGGACGAGACACGTTCTAGCACGACTGGCAGGAGGGGCGAGGGCGTAGAAACGGGTTGAACGACTGGGGGTGTTGGGGTCAGGGCCGGGGTGGGGGTGGGTTGGTCGACACACACGGAAGTAGTTGGAGGTGGCGATGGTTTAACGACAGCTCGAACGTGTTTGCTGATGTCACCCTCAGAAGCCTTTTTAGAAACCACTGCGCCTGGCGAGCCAGTCGTCAAAGGCACACCTTCCATTCCAAGGGTAAGAGAGGGGATGGATGGGGCTGGCGCGTCAGGTTCTTCAGACTTGGCATTCCAGGCAGGGACGGGTTTTCGAGCGAAGGACTGTGCTCGCTGACGGGACCCTGGTACTTCCTGGTCCCCGGAACCACGTTCGGAAGAAGTTGAGGGGGATCGTCCAGAAATGGGATAACGAGGTGGTACAGGTTTGTTGGCGAGAGGCGAGAGGTTCGTCATGGATTTACTTGTTGCATCTTTGGATCCCAAAGTCAACTTCCGCGGACTCTTGGTTGATTCATTTGCACTAGTCAAAGTGATCCTGGATATCATCTTTCGCAGCCGCCCTGACTTTTCGCGCGTGGGGGAAAGGGAATTTTCGCTCGAAGGTGACTCTGGGGGACCTTCAGCGAGGAACTCAATCAACTCCTTGGCGCTGGTGGACAATCCTCGTTGCCGGTCGTGTTGCTTGGTGGCTACAGGAGGCTTCAATCCTGGCAAGTCCTCATCATCTGAAACCCCCATGACATCGTCCAGGTCGAGCGACTCCCGATGACGCGCAATGGTTCGCGTGCGAGGAGGCCGCGAAGAGTTGATGTCAAGTTCTTGTGGGGGTGCCTTTCTCCTTTGAATAGAACCAGGTGCCGAGCCCGGAGGTGCGGGGAACGGATTGGACTCGGAACGCGAGGGCTGTTTTGGTGGGACCATGTTTGAGCTGGCGGTTGAGGGATTCGAGGTTGACGATGCCCGCACGCGGGTCAAGGAAGGAGCGCTGTATCCTGTTGCAGTTGCTGCACTGAGCTGTCGAGGTCGTGAGGTGGGTGGTGGTTTCTGCGTTGTGGGGTCCTCTTCGATCACGGTGGGGCCGACGTGACGAATAATTGGTTTACTTGCGCGCTTGGTTAACTCTGGAAGAGCAGTAGGCGGTGTTTCGGCGCCGTTTAATTTTTCAGTTTTAGCAGCCAATTTTTGGCGCCCGTACGTCCGTGCTTTATCTTTGAGCACCTAAGGTGGCCGGATATTATCACCGCCATCTTATGTGGCACGCTAAGGACGTACCTCCATCGTGCGCAGTCTATCTGGGGTAAGTGAAACCTTCATCGTCGAACCTGACCGCATCATATCGTCAAATTCTTGTGATCGGGTATCGTCCTTGACAGAAGTTTAGCAAATTTAGCGATGCAGGGACGATATAACGACATACGCTAAACATCGAGGATATTGGAGACTTGTCACCCCTGCTGAGGGCTGATTGCCTCGTGTTGGCACTCGCAAACGAGTCCGTCTTTCGGTGTCCCATTTGAGGTTCACTTCCATTGGGAAGATCTTGTGAAGCTCTATTGTTGAATAACATAATCGCTCGAGACTTGTCAATAGATGGTCTAGATGGATGGAGATTGGAAGTTGCGGCCGTAGCCGGTGAAGTGTTTGACGATTCGGACGACATTCGGGGACGGGTTCCATTGAGCGAAGAATCCCGGCGGAAGGACGCAGCGGGAGGTGACGTCGCCCCGCCGATATTCTCGCGCGAGAATGACTTACTACGTCTCGGTTTCGGCAGTTTCGAAAGTGCTTCGATCTGTCCGTAAACTAAACATACGCGAGTCAAGCAACGTTCAACATGCCAAGCGAGGCGAGGTTATCGGCAGTGACTTACCCTTCATGTTTTTAAAAAGGCCGTATATTGAACTGTCTTCGCAAAGCGCTATGAAAAGATCTTGGGAATTCGCAGTGGCCCGACTGCTGTCCCGAGCTGCAACCCGACCAACGTTAGAAAGGATGTGCCTTAGAAGTGTGATGGTCAGCAATGGAACCAGAAGCATGCGATGTGACATACTCGCAAATCGACCTAACATGCTGGGTTCAGTAATGATCAATGCAGTCCAGAAGACGTTACACTCACTCGATGATAGCAGTTAAATAGAGGGAGGCTGGGGCGAGAAGTGACTGGTTGGGTGGAGGAGACCCCTCAGCGTTCATCTGCTCATACAACTGAGCTTCAGCTTCTGCGTTCTCGTCGGTATCGCTTAGCGTCGAATAAGCTTCGCACTTGAGGCGGAGGAGCTATACACCATAACCAATCAGGTGACGCCGGGTGGACGAATGGTCGGCCAGGAGCACTCACCTCGAACACCCACTGGAGATTGAAACCACTACCATCGACGACCGTCTGGGACGAACCGGACCCGCCTGTGCGTTCCCAGAATGCTCTAAGTTCCATTTCCGCTTCTAACACGGCCTCTTTGCCCAATGTGGTGGGTAACACCTTGTGCAGGGCAGCTCTGAGTTGTGTGGTAGTCAGCGCGCGTGCAGCACTGAGAATACTACGCAGGAGCTCGTCAAGCAGTGCATTGATGGAGTTGAGGGCGTCACTTGAGAGATTCGTGGGTCGAATGTCGGACAGAATAACGTCTGCAGAGCGGGCAGAAATATAGTGGGGTGATTTTGGGTATTCCTCGCTTTCCAACGAGTGCTTGTTATGATCAATTTCGGTGAATGAGCCAGGCATCCTGGAGGATGACAAGGAGTAGCTGTTAAGTAAACTGCAATGTACTTGTCAATGGTGGTCGAGGAAAGAGGATTGCCGTGATAACGTGAAGCCTCAAGCGAACCCCAAGTGACAGCGTTTCACTGGTGCCCTGATCATCAAGTTCTCACTGGAATTTCTTGATTTCAGATTTTTCCAATTCAACTTGAACCGGATTCAACCGTGATCAACTGGACAGGTCACTCAGCAAATATTGACAGCTCTCATCACAAAGTTCTTGTCAAAAAGAAAACGTTCGCGTATCTCTCATTGTCCACATGGATATGTATCAACAAAGATTTGGTTTGTGTCCATTACTAGCCACTAGCACCCCTCACGCGAGCGTACCTCGATACCACGCCAATCATTGGATCAGCATCCTTTCGACAGTTTCTTCTTCACCAGTCGTAGCTATCAGTTGGTCAGGGAGCGGCTCCTCGGTCGCAATAGTCCTTGACGGTGATGCCACGACATCACTGATGGCAGCGTCCCCAATTTCTGTGACAAAATCTGGCACTGCGGTGTGCCGTGCGGATTCATCTTGCATTTGTTCTGCAGGTGGTGGCGATTCTGCCGTGGTATTTAAAGGCAGTTCAGGTCCCCAAAGCGTAAGACCACATGAGGCAAGCTGCGTAACCAGTCCAGAGTGGAGATCATCTAGTGATGAAATCTTTGAACGGGTTGTCAAAGGCACTAAAAAGTCGTAGTCGTCATGCATTGCATGCGGATCTTTCTTAACGTCGTAGGTGCCTCCTTGACGTGTCGGTCGTCCACGCATCGTTGCATCCTGTTTTCTCGTGTTTAAGTCGACTGGGCTAAATATATTCCACAGAACCTGACAGGACAGAATAGTGACAGAATCAGATTGAGAAAGTCTCTTGGACAGCGGGTAATACCCACCCATGGCCCCACAACGGCATGCCGATCAGCGGATATACGAGATTTAAGAATCCGTCTCGGCAACACATGGTGGGATGGAAGACGATGTGGAGGCTGTCCAAGTCGTGCTGGCATGGGAGGAACGAAAGGCTTGGAGGTTAGTTTGTGCACCAGCGAGCGGGGGTGGCCATCCTCCTGGTGTTGCACTTCGTGCTGCATCACCTCAATGGGCTCGTCAAACTCCTCGTTGCAGCCTGATGAGAACGATGATCAGAAAGACAGATTCGATCCATAGGATGACACATCACCTGCAAAAGGACAAGGAAGAGGAAGAATCGCATGTTTTTCCAAGTGTACGTCAAGTTCTTCATTTGTACGAAACTTTCTTCGGCACCTCGCCCAATGACAACGGAGTGGCGCCTTAGAATTCCGAATCAGCTGAGTCAATTTCATTTGCAACGGACACGATCCTACCTGCGAGGACTTTTCAAATGCATGCTTCTTGAGATGCGCGAGCAGGTTGTTTGCACAATTCAAGATGGCTTTACAATTCAACCAGCGACACCGTCTTTCCATCAATCGCGATTTGGATTCTTCAATCACAACTTGCTCTAGATGATTGTAATGAACTGATGATAAGATGAGCTAAAGATCAGCAAAGGCAAGAAACGCTCTCATACGCTCTTCATCTTCCTCTCCAAATTCAGAACCTGATACCGTTTCCTCCGCCATCGCCCGTTCCCTCATCTTCATCTTCTCCATGATCTTCTTGACAGCAGGAGGTGGGGGAGGTGCGAGCACGTATACCTGCTGCTTCCGCCGCTTCTTCACCCGAGGTGGTGACACTGACACTGCGCTATATTCCATACCATCGCCGTCTATGGAACGACGCTTGAGTGACGGCTTGGTTTCATTGCCCTCAATGATAATCACGTCATGTTCTGATCCTGGCGGTTCGGTAGCCAGAGAATGGTGTGACAACACTGGCGAGGCTGACGGAGAAGGCAAGAAAAGTGGTAGCCTGCTGCTAGACGTGTGAGAAGACCCCGAAACCCCAGGTGCAGGATATACAAGTTCAACCTCAAAATCTTCAACCACGTCACCCAGTGCAAGAGGCGGGCTTTCCATACGCACGTCTACGTCTGGAGCACCGATTTCAGCCTCGACATGTGTTTCAGCCAAGGACAGACTCTCCAGTTGGGGCGTATGGGTGGTTGTTACGGTGTTGATGGGAGATGCTGGGCGCGACATGACGAACGCAGCAGGAGTCCGGATTGGGAAGGTGGGTTTTGGTCCTTGCTGGTCCACGGATTCGTCCGAATCATCTAGCGTGAGGTCGATTGTGATTGGTGCTTCGGCCGTGACAGAAGTTGGCTGACCCTGCTTCGGGGGGACTAATTCCGTTTTTGGAACCAATAGTTTGGTGGGGGAGACAGGCGCTGCCCCAAGGACGGACGAAGAAGTGGCGGGAACAGAAATCGCGGCAGGGGTCGAAGGTTTCGAAGACACAGAGGGAACCTTCAACGGCACTGTTTCTAAGGGTACTGCTTCTGAGCGTGACTGCACTGCTGCCTTTTCATGTTCATCCTGCTGTACGTTTGCTTCATTCATAGGCTGTCCTGCATTATTTGGACCAAGTTTGGGAATTGCCCTCCCAAGCGAGCGCAAAATATCTCTCGCCAATCTCTTCTTGTCCGCCTGAAGGGGCGTCCTTGGATTAACGTTGGTTCGCGATGGATCCCGATCGGGAGTCGTGGGTACAGGGGGAGTGGTTCCCGGCTGCGTTGTAGGAATCTTCACGCCTTGAGCAGCGAGCGCCATTCTGGTCGCCTCATCTGCATAAAACTTCGTGTGTGCAGCCATGGCGTACGGAATCATGGGTTGCCCCTGCACTGAGTGGGTGATCCCCAGCGGTACAGTTATCCTTTCGCCTTGAACCCCAGCATTTGTCGTTTCGACGGGAGGATTTGTGGAGGGAAGTGGTAGTTTTGAAACAACTGGAGCAATTGGCGTGGATATTGCTGATGTGGTTGGTTCGGATGCAACAGGTTGTGATTGTGAATCGGGGTTTCCCGTCTGCCTGATTTGTGCCAGGAGAGATTGCCATATTGGGCGGGGAATAGTCTCGATGGCCGCTTCGAGCCATTCTCTCGTTATGCCAGCGGCGCACGCTTTATTGCAGAAGTCCTTCACGGGTCCAGGTCCGAGCTATGTATTACTACAAGTCAGCAAAGACCAACAAAGGTTCAAAAGAGGTACGAACTTGAACGCATCTCTGGAACCCTTCTATGAATGCCGCTTTTGACGCGAACAATGGATGCCCAGCTCGTACGGCCTGCTGTGACAGCTGGTCTTGTGAACTGGTGGACTGGGGATGTGACTTCGTTTGAGGAACTTGAGATGGTCCGTTGGTGGGTTGGGTCTTGCGACCTTGTAAGGGCTGAGTCTGAGATGGGTGGGAAACAGGGGCAGATTTCAGGGTGGATGGGCCCTCAGTTGACGGTTGGGACAAGGCTTGTGGTGGTTGTTGTGGTTGTTGGCGAGGGTGAGCAACAGTTGCTGGTTGCGGAGCCCCGGTATGAGGGTGTGGTCGCGAGTGGGGCTCGGTTAGGTTTGGCTGCCCAGAAGGCTGGCCGACTCTATGTTGCCGAGGTGGTGGCTGGACTTGAGCCTGTTGAGAAGAGGCAACGCGCGGTGGTAGGTTCCGAGACTGATTCTGGGCGTTGGCGGATGGCGCTTGGGGGGGATTGGTGCGAGTGGGAAAGCGCGGCGCTGGCTGCGGTGGCCAAGCGCTATATTCACTGCCACTAGGTAGAGATCCGGATATGGCCTGCTGAGGGTTATGCAATTCCGGTGGTTGGGTTGTATATTCAGGCCCTAAATTACCATACCATTCGTCAGCAATTGTTGGTGGCGCCTCGCAAGCAAGTAGAGCACCGGACGTACCATACACAGCTGCCGCATTCTGTTGGCTCATGCCCTGGCGTGCCTGGTCATAGCGAATCCAGGGCTGCGACGGTTGCTGGACGTGTGTTGTCGCCGTAGACCATGTTGGGGGGTTATAGAAGGGTTGCCCATGAGGACCTGGGGAATTTTGGTGAACATACCCGTTGACTCTGGGTACGTTCTGCCCCCGTTGATTATCAACAGGTATTTGTCTCTGAGGAGGCACTGTGCTGTATTGAGGCGGCGGGCGGTTGACAGGAGGGGGCGCGCGACTCTGGAAGGTGCTGTTTGAACTTGGATGTGTCTGAGGGTGCTGCGGTTGGACCGTCCACTGGGGCTGTTGTGGAGCGCGCTGTTGCACTGTTCGAGGAGGCGGATGGAAGGTACTCGTTTGGGCTGGCGAAGGGTACTGTTAAATTGATGAGCAATATGAACCGAGCTAGGCATGCGAATGAAGCAAGGTAGTTACCGAAGGAGAAGCCTCGGGCACTTCGACCAGCGTAGCAGTACTTGGCAGGATGACATCTTGGTTTACGTTTGGATAATGGTTGGTAAACTGCACATTATCTGGCCTATAAGGTGCTTGGTCAGCGAACCTCTGATACAACTTTGATGAAAAGATCCCTACAGCCTGGGTGTGTTTTGCATTCGCAGCAACATTTCTCTAGATAATACATAACACCACGTTAGTTTTCATGACAATGACATTCATCGAGTCATGGTCATGGTCAGTGGCTCGCGACTTACTGTGCTTCGCGTCCCTCCTGAGCGCGTTTCTCCAGTTCACTCATGACGAAGTTCTTGTGGGCGACTTCATTGTTCACCTCAAGGCTCCGTACGACCTCCTTCAACTCCTGTATTCGTCGCAAGTTGGCTTGGTACGCTTCGCCAGAGATCATGTCCGAAGCACTGATCATCGAGGAAGCGGTAACCGCAACCGTCAAAGCAATCTGATTTTGATCAGTGGGCGATATGCTCTGTTCGTCCCTGCTCATAACGCCCCAGGCTGTTGAAACCAAAAGTGTAGTCAAGACGGAGAGTCACTACCGTCGTGCGGTCAGCGACTCGGAAGTTGTGGGACAGAGGAAACACGGTCACGGCTGTGACCAGCATCAGGAGAGCGTTAGGTAACGCGTTTGGACGTCACACACTCTCACCATGTCCTTTCTCCGATTTGCCCATGCAGTTCCCAGAAGTTATGCCGTCCGTGCATTTGCTTCGTCGTTCGCACCGCCCACCACTGCGGCGTACCAGGTGTTTGACCGTGCAGTGAAGCAAAAACAGAGGGATTGTGCAGCAAGCACAGATGGTGGAGAGCGGAGTAAAATGGTTGACTATGTCCGAGACGAAGTTGCGGACCGAATGATGGAGCGGTTATTGGTGAAGTGGCTACGCAGTTCGTGTTCGGAATAGTTCAGGCTGACTTGTGCGTTGAATAGGATATCAAAAGGAAGTTTAATACCATCGTTGAACTTGGTTCTGGACCAGGACACTTTTCCAAATTGTTAGAGCCCGACAAGACCAGCAAGGTCCTCATGATAGACTCAAGCAGTTCGTACATGTCGTGAGGTCATGTTGTGTCTCTAAGCGCACACTATTGCAGAAAAAACACTTAATCGTGACCCGGACGAGGAATTTGAAGGTACTACTTTAGAGTTGTCCTGTTCCCGTGGTGCTCATGTCAACAACTTACTAGTTGAAGTTGAGCGTGTTCAAGCAGACGAAGAAAAGCTGTTAGAAATACTCCCGCGTAATTCTCAAGAAGCCATTGTCTCATGCCTGGGCCTCCATTGGGTCAATGATCTTCCGGGTCAGTTTTTGGTTCGATATCTCATAGTTAACTTTTACTCACAAGCCTATCTCACTAGGCGTGCTTGTTCAGATAAAAGAGGCATTGCAGCCTGATGGCCTTTTCCTTGGTGCCATGTTTGGTGGAGATACTCTTTTCGAGCTTAGGACAGCACTTCAACTGGCTGAAACCGATCGCGAAGGGGGCATATCTCCACACGTGTCACCCATGACAGGTTTACTCGGTTTTACTGCCTGCAATTCCTTTCTCACATACATATTCATAGACACCAAAGACATTTCAAACCTTCTCGGCCGCGCTGGATTTACTTTACTCACGGTAGACACAGATGAAGTGTGCGTCGGATATCCCTCCATGTGGGAACTCATCGAGGACCTACAGGACATGGGGGAGGGCAATGCCGTCGTTGGGAGGTGCGTGTCAAAACCTAGCTCCACGAAGGCACGAGACTTAGCGTTGCTGGTTAGGCGGCATTTCATGCACCGTGACACATTGGCAGCTGCATTTGCCATCTATAAAGGTGATGTTGACCTGTCACTCTGGTTGTTAGTCATATTCACGAGTACATACCCAGAGCTGTACGGTAACGAAGATGGCTCGATCCCAGCAACGTTTCAAATAATATATATGGTATTTACCCATCGGGTTTCTTCATGCAATGCGCCTTGCTCATCTAACACTCATTAAGATTGGATGGAAACCTTCATCGTCACAGCCCAAGCCGCTTGAGCGCGGGTCTGCAAAGACAAGTCTCAAAGATGTTCTCTAATATAGTAACAGTCCTGCCAACTCCGCGATCTTGCCTCATTGGACTTATGTAGCCCTTCCTCGACGCACACCATTGGCTATGATGGCTGCCCGTGCGGCGTGGACGCGTCGATTTCGCTGTGATGTGACTTATTGAAATTTCCGATACGTGGTTATTGTGCGGGTTGTGGACATGATCCTTGCTCAGATGACCTTCGCATTGATGCCCTCGAGCTCGATCAAAGAAGTTAACGTCCATGTGGAGATACACCTGCCAATACTTGAGTTCTTGGGTAAGTATGAAGATCTGGAATTCTCATTGGCAATGCGGATTCTAAGTGGACCCACAGACCGGAGTCAATCCACAAATCAGGGGTTAATTTCCACCACTTTAAATCTCGCGAGCTCTTAGTGCTTCCAGATTCCAAGTGATGCATATGGAAGTGACAAAGGAGATCCCATTCAGATTTTTGGCAGGCAAGGTGGCATGAGACATGGAATGTACGGCAATAGGGAGTCCTTCAATCAGCTTCACGTAGCAGGTTTGATCAATATCAGAGTAGGCAAGAAAATCAAGAGGGGAGAGTGATTTTGGTACACAAGGAAATGTCCGACATTATGAATTTTCAAAAATGTAACTGCAAGATAAGCATGTGTTCTTCCTTCCGTAATCCTTCCGTCCTTCCGAGTCTGCGGGAAATTTTCGTGTTCTGCACTCACTGAGGGAGAACCCGTTTCAAAAATTCTTTCAAGTCTTCCTGGGTCCGCTCGCATGCCTCGTGGCCCGACGATCTGTACGACCTGAAACTCAACCCTGCTATGCCCATTTTGCTTTCCTCAAGCAAGTAACTGCTCGGCGGGACTTGCATCGAAAGCGTAAGATTTTCAAGGGCTGGCATATTGAGTTGGTTTGTGAGGATTTGTGCGGTTTTCTGGCTCAGGATGTGGGGTACGACGCTGTCGGCAGTGCCGTGACACATGAGCACTGGTGTGCTAGTCAAGTGCGGAGAAACCATCTATGCAAAAGGGGTCAAAATGGTGTCGAGTTGCAAAAGACCTGACGAAACCTTTGAGAAGTCATCTTGGAGTAGCGTCCATCCACTTAAGATGGCCACACCACCAAGCTTCCAGCCTTCTTTTCCGCCAGCTACACCGTTTTCCGCGCGAGCGGTGAGCGCAGTCAAGAGGGACATTGCTCCGCCCTGGCTGAACCCGCCCACGACAATTCGTCCAGGGGGTATACCAGAGTCGACCTCGCCTTGGATGTACTGGTCGATTGTGCGGGCGGACTCAAGCATTCCAGTGCGGTCCTCATTCTGGTCCTGTAAGTCCCAGGAACGCAGGTCAAACCAGCCTGGCATCACAAAGCCCAGATTGGCTGTGATGCTGCGGCTTGGGGCATTGGGGAGAAGCCACTTGACGTGGGGAAGCTGGTCTTTGAATTGGTTGATTATTCCAAGCCAGCCCTTGCCACTATCACCAAGGCCCTAGCAAGGGGGGAATGATTCAACACATAAGTTGGCGAAATGATCAGGATAGTGTGACCGAGAAGATAGCGAACATACATGCAGGAAGATGACTGTCGCAGTGTGTTGTGCCAACGGCCTAACGACCTCGAAGGGTCCAAATACAGAGGCTGCCATGTTTTTTCCAGGAGGGGTGACTTTTACCACGGAGAGTCTGTAGATATTACAGTCGAAGTGGTATAATGTGAGGAGAGAACGAGGGGGGATATGAAGGGAAGAAGGGAGAATAAATACCGCAATAATGACACCCTGAGCACAAATAATGGCCTCGGTGGACAAAGGATAAGCACCGAGCCTGGCACCTCGAGCTCATAAACTCGATTCATGAAATCGATATGCCTTTCGGCCCAAGCCGGACCGGCAGTCCGTCACACAGATCAGGCAATCGTGCTTGGGTCCTGGCAATTCCCAAGTGCTCCCGTAGCTCTATGGCCACGCTCCCAATAACAGACGCTGCAAGTAAGCCAGAAGGAGAACAAAAATCAGAGACCTCTCACCCTCAGGGTCTCTCCAAGAACGCACAAAAACGTGCTGCAAAAGCCGCGAGGCTCCATGAACTTAAGCTTGAACGCAGGGCACGTGAAAAGGAGGTCAAGAAGCGCAAGCGCCGCGAACGCGCTGAGGCCATCGCAAACGGTGACTCTACCCTTGCTCAAAAGAGGCCCAAAATCAATGCTGCTGGTGAAGTAAAGGTGTTTAACGCAAGAGTGGTTATTGATCTGGGTTTTGATGACCTGATGTCAGACAAAGTGGGTATTGTCTCGCTTCGCTCTTGTATTCACCACGTGCTGATGGTTAGAGTATAGGAGGTCAACTCTCTGACTTCACAGCTGGCATATACGTACAGCGCGAACAGACGCGCTGCGCATTCATTTTCGTCCCTGCTGTTCACCTCCCTTTATGGCAGAACCAAGGAAAGATTAGATGCCATGAACGAAGCTGGTTACAGGAGATGGTCAAGGACAGAGTGGTGGGAGGAGGGTTACGATCGGTTGTGGACGGACTTGGAGGCCTCCCCTTCCGACCAGTCGTCAACCAAAAAAATTAATCTCCAACACGACCCTCAGTCGGCGGCCGATGGAATCCGTTCAACCGCCGTATATCTGACTGCCGATTCCGAGGAAGAGTTACTGGAACTCAAGGAAGGCGAAACTTATATTATTGGCGGAATATGCGACCACAATCGATATAAGGTCAGTGCAATTTTTTTTTAAAAATACGCCAAACTTATCGGTGGTCATAGAATCTCTGCTTAGACAAAGCTATTAACTCAAGTATCCGCCATGCCCGCCTCCCAATCGGTCGCTACATCGCCCTTGCCACACGCAAGGTACTCACCGTCAATCAGGTGTGTTTTCTAATTGAAATTTTCTAGTTGATATCGCTTGCTGGTTCAGGGAAAAAATCCACGTGAAACTGCAACGTGGATTATTTCCCATTCATTCCTTCGTCCGTTCTTAGCCTCGTCTTGATACCGTTTCCATCACGTCCTTCATCTCCGTCGTTGACCCCCGTGAAATGTGACCCCGCTATGACGAACAGGTCTTTGAAATTCTTCTGAAATGGGCCGACACCCGCAGCTGGGAAGAAGCTTTTTGGGCCGTCATACCAAGGCGGAAGTTCCGGGGTGGGGATCGGGGTGAAGGCGGTGGAGACGATTGTGCAGATGAAGACGACGAGAATGCGGATCAGCCCAGGGAACACGACAATTCAGATGATCATAATGTGGAGATCATAAAACTCGAAGACGCAGAGGGGGGTGGTGAGGACGAGGATAAAGAAGTTGTAGGCGAGATTCGATGATCAATGGATCAGAAAGTCGACAAGAAGGAGTATGACATTACTTCCAACCCATGAATCAATGAGTGTATATTCGCTCTACGGTCGCGGAGACTTCGTTCAGGTTGGTCAGAACGCCTCTATTAAACTCGTGGACATCGATGACCATATGCCCCATGGCTGAGTTGGTTACAGCGTCCGACTGTTAAAGCCTATTAAGGTTTCGCCATCGGAAGGTCGTGAGTTCGAGCCTCACTGGGGCAGTTGATTTTTTTGGTTCTAATTTTTGGAACAACATTGAACAACGCATGAAATGGGTGAACAGTATACGACGTACCTTGGTTCTCAAACAGTGTGTGTATCACTTGTCGATGATCTCCTCTGCTGGCTAACCGGTCGTGGTTGAGGCCTGAGAAGCTGCGGCGCGTACCGTCTCAACACTCGTGGACCTACCCCTACATTATCCTGTTCCTCAACGTGTCCACGTCCATGTCGCCTCCTCCCCCTTTTCGTGCTCGTTCGCCAGTGGTACCAGGGCCTCATCCGCTCCATGACCTTCAGCTGCTCCCAAGAATGACTCAGCGAGCTTTGATGCAAGAGGATCCACAGCCGGTCAATCGAACGGGACACAATAATATTTGTATCAGCGAAGGCAGTTAATGCCCATGGCGATTTCTTCCGAAGGAGGAGCCTCTCGGTGTCACGCTCATCATACCAGCAGCAGCATTCACATGTTGGAGTCGCCAAATCCTACACATGTGCCCGATGAAGAATAGGCGGAAGAGATAGGCCAAGGGGAAGGACATTCGGAGCGCGACGGTTACACATCTGGTGAGACTTCAAATAACCCTGGTAGCTAATAGTTAGCCAATAGTTCGTTGCAGCCTTTCCTGACGAGTGCGAGCCCGAGCCCGCCATCACGTATTATTGGAACGACGCAAGCTTGTCGTGCTTTCGCAATACCGCACGCCTGATGCAGCAGTTCCCACACATGACAGGCATGGTGGACCGATGCAACTACCGACGTTGCCAAGCGGTAGCATCTACGTCCGGCCATTTCCCATCGTGGGTCTGTCTACACATCAGGTAGTCGTCCCTCCCCCGTCATTCAGGTTCAGCTTCCCTCAAGCGGTCATTGAGCCCTGGAGCCAACAAGTTGGATAGCAGACACGAGTAAATTTCATGAAGCGCATCTCTTGCTTGCCTTGGTCTCACGGCCGTCACCTATCCCGTTCTGTACACATCATGACTTTGGACACTGATACCACATAGACACCCAAGAAGTAATCGGCCTTTGAAGTGGAGCAGATATAATGACAAAGTGCTTCAAGAAGTCAGTGGCCCTCAACGAGCTGAAGTTAATCCCTCGCACACGGGGTCGTCCCTACGCGGACTGACGAGCCTCCTGGGAGCTAGTGCCCAGCCAGCGGCTGTCACGGCGCACGGGTCATGCAACCCGACGGACCATGCCATGCGCGTACACTGCTCTCGGCCCTCTTACATTGATGTTTTTACAACGTTTCTCTCGTCGCATAGCAGCACCGGCACCCGGCTTCGGTAGTACTAGTTTCCGGGTTCTTGCAAGCGGATCCAGGGACGGTATAAAATATGGGGAGTCCCACCAGCGGTTACACATCCCAGATAACAAGGGGAGGTCCCCGAATCAACTCAGGTAGCATAGAAAGCAGACACTCAACGTGAAGTCCACTCATGTATCTTCGATGACAGACTGTGACCAAGCGTCCTTGAGTCGGCCGGAGGCATTGTAACCTGCTGCCAAGGTTCGTTATGCATGGTACAGCGGAGGGCCAAGGCCGTTGCGTGTGATGGAATTTGGTTCCGCAGCAGCTGGCGGTGCCCTAGG
>MU120917.1:58314-245237 GCA_014904835.1 Paxillus ammoniavirescens
CCTGCTGCCAAGGTTCGTTATGCATGGTACAGCGGAGGGCCAAGGCCGTTGCGTGTGATGGAATTTGGTTCCGCAGCAGCTGGCGGTGCCCTAGGGGAGGAGCAAGAAACGCATAAAGAGCCTTTCTTGTTGGTCTTTCAGCAGAGTTCTCATCTACACCAACCAAGTAATCCAATGTTCACTCGTCTCACCCCTTTCATCCTCGCGCTGCTTGCCATCGTCAGCACCGCTACCGCTACGGATAGCGACTGCCACACCGTGTGCTGCACGCAGTCGAACCTTGTGAGTTCACCGTGGCCACGCCGGCTGGTTGTCCTTGCGTATACTAACGATGCTCTGTGGCGTTAGGCACCTTCTGGCTGGCAGGGTACCGGCTGCACGGCTGTGGAGCCTGACGGGGCGTGTGCATACACGAAGTTCTGTTGCTACACCATTGTGAGTAGTAGTGAAGTTCGTGTGTACAGTGACTGGCTAACTTACGAATTCTGCAGCAGGGTAACGCGGCCGCTGTATGCACTTCGCCACAGCAATCATGAATCATGATGAAGCTTGAACTTGACGTTGAAGCTTGACGTCGACGTTGAGACCTGAGGCCTGAGAGATTAGCTAGAGTATCGCCGAAGATCGATATGGCTGAGAGGTTCCTCGCGGCAAGGAGGATTGGAATCATAATATACATACTTACCACCGTGACCATGTTTTTTAAGGTTCAATGCAATAGTTACAGCCTCTGCCAATGCCGATGGCTCAACATGCCAGTGGAACTCCAAGCCAGCCTGAGGATAATCTCGAACCAGACGTTTAGCATGTCGCACTTTCGAAATCCTCTGGAGACCTAGGCGAGTACTCGTCCAGATGTTACACCTAAGCCTCACCAGAGCTTGAGCGGTTCACCTGTGTCATGACGACGCGCACCATGACGTCCAGAAAAGCTAGATTTGACGTTCGGGACCTGTTCAACGTTGAAGGTCAGGTATGCATGATGTCCGGCGAATCGGTGCATCGGCCTCGTCTCAAGTCCTCGCCAACAATGGCGCAAAAGTTCAAATCACTTCTCACCGACAGTAGTTGCTACATTGTTGGTAGATAGGCTACACGTCGGTACAACGATTCAACTGGTACTGGACCCGCCAGCCTTGAGCATATCGACCAAATTCCGCGTGGTCGATGGTTTAATAACTGCATATCGGGATTCTTGCAACCGTTTTCCAGCTTTGATGCTGTCCGTCACCCATTCTGGCGTGACAACATGAACTGAATTTTTTGACTTGGTGGTCAAAATTTTGTGGGTCTTCGACCCGCTGAGCTGTTGAGATGTCAATATATGCGTTGCAGCACTAGGCACCAATCTGATCGGAATATGAGGTTAATGAAGTTCAACTCAAATAAACTAGGTCGACCTACAAAATGGTTCCACCTGCTAGGGCAACAATTCTTTTCATCTCGATGTCTGTCGTACCGCTGAGGTAACCGCCGATATATATCCGGACATTGCTTAAGACACTCAGGGTGGGTTCTTCCTTTCGTTGAAGGGCGAGTTTTCTTTTTCGGTCTTCAAGGTATGTGTCTCTGTTATCTCCTACAGGGGTTCTACCTTCTCCTCGCTGATGGCCAGTGGCAGCAGAGACGACGGTGTCTAAGGACAATAAGTCGACTGATCATCGATTGCTTTATAGTACAGTACCTGAACGCTCATAGATGTTTGAGTGGGTTATCGGATTTGATTCGTCCGAAAGGGTCTTTAGCAGGTGCTTGGTTATCGCGGAAGAGGATGGTTTCTTCCCGTCTACGTAAAGAGGTGCTGATAGCCTGTAGAGTGTTAATATTGGTGAGTATGACTCGTATAGACATTACCTTGCTAAGCGCCGCCTGTCTTCGTCCACCTTGTTGCGCGGAGGATAAGGAGCAAAGGTGGGCCGGGGAGGCTTTGATTTGACCTCTTCTACACGTGAGGTACTAGCAATCGGCTTTCTGACGGCCAAGTACTTGTCCATAGCTATTTCATCTGTAGGGTCTCTCCTGGCGGGCTGGGTGACTTGTGGTTGACTTCAAGTTGTGGTACATATGTTTGAAACGCGTAGGATCATTCAGGGGGTTGCTCTGCACGTGACCGTGATGGACACGTCTCGGAGCGGAAGTCGGAAATTTGAGATAACCTGAGAGGTCGCGTTTTCGAGTGAAAAAACTGAGTCACTTATCGACTTACCTTAATAGTCGTACTAATCCGTGTCAGCCCATGTCCGTTTCCCTTTTCGCTTCCTTTCCCTCACGTCCATCATTTGTACATTATCTTAATCGTGCCCTTCACTCGAGGAAAATGTCCGTCAGGTCTTACGAGGATGCCATCAACAGTCTCAACACTCTCCAGAGCAATGCTGCCGTCCTCGCAGCTGCAAGAGCTGCAGGACCAGTTCTCAATCCAAATGCAATAAAGGAGATGGACGAGTTTGTCATGAGGATAGGAATTACAGTATGATCAACATGTCCGCTGGATTCCCCGTCTCATCATTTCGCGTCAGCCCGAGCATCTCAATGCACTCAATGTCATTCATATCACTGGCACCAAGGGGAAGGGATCTACCAGTGCCTTCACGGACTCGATACTCCGACACGCAAGTCCCGGTATGAAAGTTGGTAGGTTGCCAGTCATCCCACCAAGTTTCATCTTCTCAAGTTATCCAGGTCTGTATACATCACCACACCTCGTTGCCGTCCGCGAACGAATCAGAGTCGGCGGTCATCCATTGTCCGAGGAAGAATTTACAAAGTATTTCTTTGAGGTCTGGGACAAGCTTGAAGCCAATCCGGTATATTCTTGTTCTATCCGAGAAGACTTGAGGGCTCAAATGACTTACGGCCGTACAGCCAATCACCCCCGGATTCCCACCTATGCCGAATTACTTTCGATACCTGACTCTCATGGCATTTCATGCATTCAAGTCTTTAAGAGTTGATGCGGCGATTCTTGAAGTGGGCATCGGTGGAACAGGCGATAGCACAAACGTAGTGCCAAAGCCTATTGTGACCGGGATCACCGCTCTCGGAATGGACCATGTAGCGGTTTTGGGAGGTTCCATTGAAGCCATCGCACGACAGAAGGGAGGCATATACAAGAAAGATGTTCCCGCTTTATCTGTAGAGCAACCCAATCAACGTACCGACCTGGAGAGTATACTCAGAGAAATTGCTTTGACTGTGAAGGTAGGGTGCATCCTCCTCCTTCATACGGATATTCAAGTGTCCGTAGGCCTCTGAATTTAGGGTTGTGAAGGAGTTACCAGATCTGAAGGATGCAAAATTGGGCGCGCCAATATCAATTATCTCTTGTTACTTCTGCTGACGTGTGTTTTGCAGGTCTTGCGGGTAAACACCAGCTATCGAATGCCAGTCTCGCAGTAGAGCTCGCACGCGTCTTTCTTCGGAATTCCTCATCTGCTCAGCCGCTTCCGGAAGTCTTTCTCGCTGGTCTCGAGAACACCAAGTGGCCGGGCCGTTGCCAGACCGTGTGTGACCGCAATTACCCATCTACAACCTGGTATCTCGATGGCGCACATACTACTGAGAGCCTTACATGCTGCGTAGAGTGGTTTGTCAGTCCTAGCGTCGGAATTTCTGAGCAAGTGTTTTTTTTCCGATGCTCCTGTGGGCAGAAGTAAACGTACTTTTTATGAATTAGGTCTCAGGGGGCGCGCCCGCTCCGTGTGCTCATTTTCAACTGCACAAGCGGACGTTCAGGGGAAGAGTTCCTAGGGACTATACTCAACAAGACGAAGATTCTGCTCTCTGCTTTTGCCAGCCCTGAGGCGGCCAGCACATTTTTCGACCAAGTTATTTTCTGCAGCAACGTTACATATACGGACGGACATTTCAAGGGTGGTGAGTGCGGTAGACAACTTCGAGTTCCCCACCTCTTCATTCAAATTTTTGTAGATCTGACATCAGTAGCCATTGCGACTGCCGAGCACACTGGTCCCACAACACAGGACCAGCTCAAGACAGCCTGGTTACGACTTGTAGAAGGATTCTCCCCTGAAGCGGTCCACTCCCTACCTTCTATTGAACACGCCATCCGAAAAGTCAGAGAGTTTTCATCTACCGGAAACATTTCCGTTCTCGTGACTGGCAGTCTGCATCTCGTTGGGGGCATCATTGAGGTGGCGGGACTGTCTTCCGATGCTCTTGGAGATCTATGAATACCTTCTCTCGCTTACCATTTCCGCCGTGTGACACCCTCAACTACGATGACTACATCATAGATTCAACACCATCTAGACTTATCGATATGTTTATACCTAACGTGTAAAGTACCCGCCTTCAACAGGTTTTCAATATCAGTTAGGCAACCTTTCTACAGATAAATCTATGATTAGTGCAACAACAAGAACTTGCGAAACATAGAGTAAGATGCCGCCGTTACATTCGAGCCTCGACTCCTGCATTGCGGAAAGCGGTTGGTAGACGAGGGTCGCTACCTATAAGGATAGGTTGTATAGGCAAGGTATACTTCATATCCAGGTCCTCCAAGATCGTTTTGAGATGGCGCATGAACGCAGTTCTACGCGCCCAACGCCCTCCCCAGTCTTGCCAGTTTGAGCGATCTAACAGCAAGTCATTCCAGGTGAGTGTACAACGTCATAACGTGCGCTGGCTTTATGCTTACGTTCCATGGCTATGGTGAGACCGATGGCATTCTGGTATTCCATCTTGTCTATGTTGACGCCGCAGCCCGACCATTCACGGTTGTTCGCTATGACGTATGTTTGTATACGTTGTTTGAGCTGCTCTACAATTTCCAGGGAGGTGTTGTAAGAAACTGTAATCGTTGTACTCTCCCACCTGCATCATGGGGTCAGTCCGGTACCAATGCGTTAATCAGACAAGACGAACATGGAACTACTGCGACGCATGTTATGAACGAGCTTCGTGCTGGACAGCAGCGAGTTGGGAACAACGATCTCTTGACCGTCGACCCTTCTAAATGTGGTGGAAAATAGACCAAAGTCTTTGACAACGAGGTACTGCTCATCGATCATGACCAGATCTCCGACGTCGAACACGTGCGTGGAGAATATGAAGATGAGCTAGTACTTGGGTTACAAAAGCTCACTTGCAAAAACGCTGCGAGGTAACATACCGATTCAAACAAAGTCTGGGCAGAGTGCCCGAAGATGAACGAGAACCCAAGAATGATGGTCGCCAGTGGAACCAACGAAGCCAGAGTATTGTTTCGGTTGAAGATAAGCAGACAAGCGAATGCGATACCGAGGAGTGCGACGCCAACAAGAACGGCGTCGAGCTTCGCGACTGCTGAGCTAACATCCTGCTCGAATAGTCAACGACTGAAGTACATAGGGTCACTAGCACGGTCCTCCCAACCTTTAGACTTGCAGTCAGGGCCTTGCGTTCCCGGTAGATTCTCTGCACTGCTTCTCTCATCTCCCTTTTGCTGATATCTCCGTTACCGTCTTTATCGAAGAGAGCAAATGCTTCGTGCTAACGAAGCGTTAGTAACAACACTCGAAATGACCAAGAACACAGACAGCTTCCGAAGTTGACCGGAAATACGGATGGAAGTCTGGAAGCAACAAACGTGTTTTAGATCACAAGCACCGCAAAAAGCCATCAAACCGCACCTTCCACGATCAGGTAAGATCGCCCAGGACTTGTGGCGTTCAAACTCTCGAACAGCTTCCTCGCCAATCTCCTCGCGGAGTGCAGGCCGCCAAGTTCTCCTTCTTTGTGGAACTTGGAATTCTTCAATGCGACTTGACCAATAGCGCCGCTAACGTGATCAACGATGATCGAAGCCATGAATCTGTGCCTACGACGCCTTGTCTCTGCACGACTTAGACCTTGGCGCTTCTTCTCTGGGTCATGGTGGTGAGTGGCAGCAGCCTGAGGCTTTTCCTGGAGCGGAGATACATCGGGAGTGTCCTTTTGCTGTGTTCGGGAACTCGTAGGTCCTCCAGCCTCGGCCGGCGCCGCTGTCGAGCTGAGGGCACTTCTGTGTTCCTTCCTTCCGTAGGGCGGTCTTCTGGGTGTGGACGCGGGGTGGGCATTTGACAGCCGATCCAGTGCCTTTAGTCCAAGACGATTCTCAGCCAGCCGATCAGCAAGAGCTCGCTGGTGGAAGTTGATGGCAACGAATCTCAGGAAGAGCTTCTCCACGAACAGGATCACAGCAGCAGTAAAGAGAGCCTGTACAAATTGGAGCTTCTTCCACAGGATGTTTCAAACTAGAAGGAATAAGCTATACCTGCATGACACGGTTGATGATGATCCAATACGATCCTGATGGCTTGTAGAATGCCCGGATCGCGGACAGGGCTATCCATGCCCAAGATACGTCAAGAAACAACTTCAGCCACCCAGATACTGCCAACGTGAGCTGAACAGACAACATGGTTAGGAAAGGGCGGAGGACTCGACAGATGGACGAATACCTCTACTTGCGTTTTCAAACGCTCCACTTGGCCACCAAGAAATAGGATAACCGTGACAATAGTTTTCGGAAGGAGATCAACGACTAAATAGGTCGCGCATGATGTTGCCCAGATGATAGAGAACCACAAGGACCACACAAATACTTGAGGCCGTACGGTCGTGTTACTCTGAAACCTGAGCTCCACGACCAACAGGGGAGTGATGAAAAATGCCGTGCCGATAATCCCGACCAAGAGAGTTCGGACGGGTCGAGCCAGTTTCATGAAACCAAGCCAGAGGGCCCTGCCTCTCCGAGCTTTCTTGCTTTCATGAGTCCCTTCTTCAGTGGCTGAAAGTTCGTCGTCCCAGTCAAATTCGTCAGAAGAGTTTGTCGAGGTCGTGTCTGATTCAACCTGCTCCGCAAGTGCCCCGTTCAACAGTCCAGAATCGCTCTCCTTGTCGTCTCGTCCGTGTCCCAGAGTGGAATCCTCCTCCTTTGGCTTTGAGACATCGGAAAAGTGGACATCGTATGTTTCAGGCGACTGTCGCTGGGGCATTGTAGATGGTGCATGGGAAGAGACTAGTCACCAGGGTGATGAAAAACGGTGATGAATGGCGGGTGAGAACCTTGGCTCCACATCTTTCTCGGCATTCGTGCTGCAATTGCTGGCGTTGAGGGTACACCTTACATAAGGTTCACTGCCCTAAAAGCCAGGTTCCACCATTAGCCATCATGCACACGAGCAGAATCAAGCATGCGTTCCGTGCATGATTCTACTACAGCTGTACTACAGTGCTGGCTCGTGACTCGGATATGCTACAATCTTTGAGCCCTGTGTGAACCTTGAAGACACTAGTCTTCGGTTGTACCACCTGGGTTTGGCTGCTTGGCACCAAGACCGCACGGTAAAGGACGATGCGATTAAACGAGACGTGGTCTCACAACCCTATCACTGTCCTCCTGGAGAGGTAAGAGTGACCGCTTACGCTACACCGCCTTTGTGTAAGCACACTGGTCGAATCTATGTGGACATGGTCACGTACAACGGAAACTTCATCATTTCTCGAGTTGAACTCTTGCGCAAGTTTGGATGCATCAAACTGCTGTGTCTGGGGGAAAGGAGAGTCCTCCGTGTATCCTTCTACCATCCGTCCTGCCGTCCCTTCTCTCCCGCGCAGGGCGCTGGCTCCAAACGCCTGATTCACCCCAACTTGAACCACGTCTGTGCGCCAGAGATTTGGAGGATCAGTATTTCGGCTTGCCAATAGACTTCGTCTGAATGGCTGGGTCGACTGTACCTCCGCACCGTTCTTGCTCGGTGGACCGGCTCCAACCTGCGGTGCGTTGACTTGGATTCGAGCAGATGGTCCAAGAATGTCTCTGGCTCTGTCTAAGATGCCCTCGCGAGTTTCTGGCAGAGACCTGACCGTGGGCACGACTTGTTGGCGTCTAACCTTCCTGACCGGCCCGCTTGGGACGACCGAATCCATCAAAGTGAAAGCCGCGCTCTCGTTGTCGTTGCGAGCAGAGCCGCTCAATATGCCGTCGTCCTTGGAACAAGAACCTTGGCCAGTTTCCCTCTTGATTAGAATCTGAACTGTATCTTTCGTTAAAAAGTTCTTCTTGGCACATTGTTCGATATGCAGCCTCTTCTGTTTGGCAGTTTTCCTGCTCGTCCACTGTAACCCGCATCCGATGCATTTTAAAAGTTTCGTGAGTTGTGAATCTGCAACCTCGTCGGGAACACGTTTGTGGGCAACTTTCTTCGGTTTGGAGAAGTCAATGGGTCCGGGATCACCAACATCACGTGGCGGTTTGGCGGTTTGGCATGAGATGGCAGGTTTAGAGCAGTCCTTGGACATGGGAGGTTGATATGCGAACCGAGAAATCTGCATAAGGCTGAGTTGGTCCTCTTTTTCAGAATCGCTGGTCAAGTTGAAGGATTCGATGGTGACAATGGGCGGGGGTGAAGGACATGTTGAACGTGTAGGGTTTATGTTAGGGGAGGTAATCTTGTTGATAGACGGTTCTTCGGCGATTGGTTCATTAGCACACGTCTGCAGACCTTCTACGCGTGTTGGATATCTTCAAAAAAAATGTTTGTTGCGAACCACTTGCTACCCACCATGGCCCCTTACACGCTCTACATTGGTGACATGGATTTGTTGGATATTCTTGGTACCAGTAAGTGAATCAGGTTCTAGAGAAGGCTCTCTATTTGGTTGTGGGCTTCCTGTCAATATTAATGCGATGAGCTGCCATACAATACACTGCTCCAGGTCCCGCGCATTGAAAGCACCGAGCATATTTTGACATACCGACAACAGACGGGAGAGAGTCACGAAGGCGGATCTCTTGTTGGTGACGGTCGTGTGATGGTGGTGATTCCTGAGTCGTTCTTTCGTTTTTCAAGTTTGGCTTTCGCTGTTGCCTGCGCTGTTCTCGCTCTGGCTCAGAGTCTTCAACGACGTCGTATTCTTCGGCGGTTCCTCTGGATCTGACCATGGCGAGAAGAACACCAATAAACCTTTGGATGAACTATGACAGGGACGCGTTATTTGTTTGTGTTTGTAACTCATTAAATAAGTCTCTCCCGTCACGACGCGTTCAATCGAAAGCCACCCCCCAAGCTCCGTCGAAACAACATTAGATCTCCTCGATCATGAATCCGCCATCAAAGCCAGCGACGCCTGTGGTCAATCAGGATGAGCTGTTGCAGATCGTCACCTTTGCATCTTCCCAGATCCCAGCCCAAGTCCAAGCATCCACGGAACGCCTCAAGGTACTACTGGACACTCACGCTGGCACCTACAACGGTCTCCACAAAATTGCCGCAGATTACTCGCAACCACTACACGTGAGGCAACAGAGCATTATACAATTCAAGAACGCTGCTCTTGCCCACTGGAGATCAAAGAAGTGCGTGCAAACCACTCTGCATCTTACCCCTCTCTGAACCGTTTCTGCAGGCTGCTAAGCGAGGACGACCGCAAGGAAATTCGCATTCGATGTTTGAGCTTCTTAGGCGAAGTAGATGATACAGTCCGTCACACCCACCTCCCGTCGAGCCTTCCTGATACTTCAAATTACAGATGGCTGAGTGTAACGAACTGAATATCGCGAAGATCGCTCGATTGGAATATCCGCACAACTGGTGCGTCTTGCGTCAATGTCGGAATTAGGAAGTATATCGATTTCGTAGGCCAACTCTCTTCACCGAGATCATGCCTGTTGTCGAGAGTGGTTTAGTGTCTCTTGTAAACTCTCCGAACGCGACCATGGCCTCGACTCTGAGCCTAAGACGTGGCTTGAAAGTTTTGAACTCGATCTTCAAGGAGTTTTCCAACATCAAAATTCTCACAGGGATCAAAACAATGTTGGAGGTAAGACCTTGAATGTATATAATAACATGCCAGCCCTCACCAATTCTGTTAGGTTATAGACCAACTACGGGCCATCTTGCTAGGATACTATTCCCAGGTTTCGCCAATGATACTAGGCATCAAGGACCTGAGCCAAGAATGCACCGTCGCTTCTCTGATAGTGGCACATCTCACTTATAAGTGCCTCGTCAAGATGGCATTATGGGCCTGGCCTCGTATCATCAGGGATACCCAAGGAGAAATTACAGATCTGAAAGCATGGGTAAGTATTGCATGACAAATGGTATATACATCCAGGGATCTTCTAACTGCCAATTTATAGTTCCTTCAACTCTTTGAGAGTTCTACTGCCCAGCTTCAAGCACTTTCCGAACTACGTATCAGCCTCGTCCTTGCTCTGCGACCATCGCCTACCCCCGATCCAGTAACGCTCGCGTCCATCGATCGATTAACGCGTCATGTCCGTGTTTTCGGGAAATTTTTCAGAAGACTACAGCAGCTCGACCCTGGAAAATTTGTTGAGCTCCCATCGTGCAATCAGATGGTTCTGTATTACTGGTCGAAGGTCGTACAAGCCATCAACGGCTCACCAGACATGATTCAAGGCATGCTTTCATTGTCCTACGGTGTCCCGGAGGTTTGACAGACATTCCTTGATTACTAGATTCACCTACTGCCGTCTACCCAGTCCGTTTCCTTGTACAAGCCATGGTCCTGTTCAAAGAAAACCTTGCCAGATGGACCCCCTTCCGGAAAGGCGGTCCAACCACTGAGACCAGTATAGACGATTTCTGGGACGACCCATTCACCACTGATACACCCTCCGCAGCATTATCACAACAGTTCGTTGAAGACGCCGTCCGATTGCTGGTGTCCCGTTTCATTCCTCTCAATCCATCAGATCTTGAGGGTTGGATGGCTGATCCCGAGGAATGGGTCAACGAAGAGGACAAAGAAAGCGAGCAGTGGGAATATGAGCTTCGCGTGAGTTTTATAATCCTGCACTGTTTCTGATGTTAACATATTGTAGCCATGTGGCGAGCGTGTTCTAATGACGCTTGCGGCGCAGTATCGCGACTACGTTGTACCTTTGATGGAAACTACGTTCAAAGCGATGATCGGTGAGAGCTGTAGCTTATTTAGTGAAGCACTAGCTCACCCGACACAGAACAACCAACCATGGACCTGGCAAGTGTGATTCAAAAGGAAGCACTTTATTGCGCCATAGGAAGATGTGCCACGAGGCTCCGCGACGTTATACCGTTTACCGAGTGGATGCGTCACAAACTCGTCGCAGAGGCAAGAGAGACGAATCCAAAGTAAGTTTCAAATAGTCGATTTCGCAGCGTCTGACTCCGGTTCAGCTTCCCGATTATCAAGCGTCGTATTGCGTGGTTGATCGGAAAATGGATCGGTGACATGTGCTCACCCGCGACAGATCCCACCATCTGGGAGATCCTCGTCCACCTTCTGCAGGACAGGGGTCCCGGATCAGACGGCGTCGTAAGACTCACCGCTGCCAATGCATTGCGTGAGTGCATAGATGTGAGTACGCTATAAGTGACCGAGGAACGTCTGAGCTGAACGCATTCAAGACCGTTTCCTTCGATATTACCGTCTTCGCCCCATTCCTGCCTGTTGTCATCGCAGAGCTGATGAAACTTATGAGCGAAGCTGATACGATGGAAACGAAATTGCGCCTCGCAAAGACTTTGAGGGTAGTCATCGTATGCGCTGATGAACAAATTATCCGACATGCTCAGATGATAGTCGAAGGGATTCCTGCTCTATGTGCGCACATTTTGGTTGTTGAGGGTTCGAACGTTGACTGAAATGTCTGCAGGGACCGCGGCTGGCGAAGAGTGGCTGTTCAAAGCACAGCTGCTTGTGGTCGTGACGAGTTTGATCACGGTGTGTCTGCCACTCGACAACGTAGCACTATTTGTTGATGTCTTTGCAGTCCTTGAAAGAACATTCCTCTTCCCTCCTTCCACTTGTAGTTCCTCTGGTTCAGGAAAGTTTGTCCCCGGGGGTAAGCCATCATGCTTCATTCGTTGCCAGTCACTGAAAGCCGAATGAAGGTCGCAGTTCGTTTGGACGAAGACGGTGTAAATCTCTGGCTTGCTGCACTTCGAAATTCCACGACTCTCCAGAGCACTTCCGTTCCAACTCTTCTCCAACTATTCCCCTTGGCGATCTCGCTACTTGCAAGTAATTTGGACCTGTTAGGGAAGGTCATCTTCATTGTCGAATCCTATCTCTTTGTCGATGCGTCCGTCATATTGCAGGTATGCCAATAATAAACGGCGATGTCCCTTTGTTTACGGTCCGATCCGCAGAACTTTTCGTTTGACCTGATGAGCGCTGTCATGAGTGCCATGCTCGGTCAAGCACTCCAAACAAACCAAAAAGGCATTTTAAATTGCATGAACTTCATGACGCAGCTCGCACCTTCGTCGCTGTGGGGTGAAGCTATGCATAGGGCCGGATTTTTCAGCCATATTGTGAAGATTCTCCGTGAGGAGGAGGTGTGGGCATCACCACTTTATACGGTGTCTTGAATCGCTCACACACACGACAGAGTTCATCCATGATTTTGACGGAGTGTGTCTTCGTTCTTGCTCGCATTGCGTTAGCAGACCGCGAGATGTTCCTTAGTCTCGTGTCTGCTGCCAGCCAGGTCGGAAATGTTCAAAAAGAAAAGGTCTGGGAAGCTATCCTAGATCAGTTTTGGAGACAAGTGCGCAACCCCCTCCTTGCCTACTAATTGCAACATGCGTCTTATTCCCCTACCTTTCAGTTCGACCACCTGTCAGAACCGCGGCACCGCAAGCTCGTTGCTCTGGGAATTGCATCCCTTGTGTCAACGGGTCGCCATGAAGTCCTCGAGCGCGTGCCGAACGAGATTTTCAATCTTTGGACAGACGTTCTCTACGAAGTGAGGGAAAGCCGCAAACATACAGAAGACGGTGAAGACGGGTCAGTACCTCGACGTGTCTGGACTTGCATTCAAACTGAACCATTCCCGTAGAGGCTTAAACCTCTATTGGGACAACGACGACGTCCCTCAATCGTATTATGCCAAATCTGAAGATACCCTGGAGTATGAGCGTCGGAAATCTGTACGGGTTCTGATGCATGGACATGTTATGGTGTTGACAATCTCTAGGTCTACGAGCGCGACCCGGTGCGGACCCTACAACTCACAACATCTCTCGCAAGTGCCCTTCAAGAGGCGGAGAGTGCCTGCGGAGGCGCTCACATCTTTAAGGCCAATTACCTTGACAAAACAGATCCTACAGTACTGAAACAACTTCAAACCGAGCTCGCTGGATAACGTTAGGGTAGAGTCGCGTGGAGAGGGGGATCTAACATCTTAAGTCATTACACTTCACTCGCATAGTTTTCTCTGTAACGCAATTAGAATTGCTATCATGTTGTTCTCATCTTACACACAACCGTCGTTGAAATTTCAATCAGGGATAATTACAGATGAATCTGACAAGCGGGCACAAAACATGACAACATCAAATTCTGAGGTTCAACGCTATGTGGGTAGCGTTTTGCTTCTCCATCGCAGTCGGTACCCGCATCGGAATGATTGATCGTGTGCTTCCCACGTAGCTCGTAGAACTCTGGGTGCTGAATAAACCA
Organism: Paxillus ammoniavirescens; assembly: GCA_014904835.1. Taxonomy (NCBI): domain Eukaryota; kingdom Fungi; phylum Basidiomycota; class Agaricomycetes; order Boletales; family Paxillaceae; genus Paxillus; species Paxillus ammoniavirescens. The sequence continues at coordinate 71,776 of MU120917.1, forward strand.
CTGGGCGTTTGTACGTCAGACGATTCTGGCGGCTTGGTTTGGCAAGAGCAACCTGAGATACAATATTCGCTGGTAGAAGGGGCGTGCCGAGGTTCTTGAGATTCAACCACTGTGATGTGAAAGTGCTTGGCTGTGAAGGGCAAAGCGTAAACAATCAAGGTCGGAAATGGGAAGGGGCATGGACTGGAGTCGATATCGCGGGACCATATATCTGGATCGTACGAGAGTTGTGTCAAAAGCGCTAACAAAGCGATACCTACTGCGTAGACGAAGACTTGCAAGGAATTCTTCAGTCGCCTCCGATGGATGGACGACCAAGGGACTTACCCAGAGCAGCGTTGGTCCATACCAATACCAGTAAAACTTGGTAAACCGTGCTGAAGCGAGAATGTCGAGCCCCGTCGGATTCCAAAGTGAAGAGGCCGAGCACTGTTGGCGAGATTAATAAAACGTACAAAGTCGGCAGTCCCACTTGCATATTTGGAATGGGAGGAGCGCAAAAATCCAAGTCACTTCGATGCAGACCATCTGGGATGAAAAAACCTTCTTCTTGAGTATCCTTTGAGTACACATCAGCCGAGGAAGCATCCCGCAGTGCCAAATGAATGACCCACGACCATATAGCACCAACGAAAGCGAAAGATGGAATGGCTATGAGTGCACCAAAGTTGTTCGATTTACTGTACCCGTGAGCCCAAAGTACGAGCGCAAGGGAGACGCATGTGAGAGATAACAGTCCAACCATGCCTAAAAATGAGTCAGAAGTCTTGAGAACAGATAAGAGTAAGGTCAGAGGGGGTTGCCCACCCATCCACACCCTACGAGCGGTCCTAAAGCTGAGTGCCATGACCAAGGGAGAGGAGCAGAGGAAACTTCCCTGCAATTCCTTCGCGCGCTCGAGTCGTCTACTAATAGCCGCATGTGCTGACCTGCAGCATAGTAGCTGGCGGCTGACTAGCTGCTGAGCCTATCACGGTGTTGTCAGCCTTCGCTGTGTTTGCTGTGGTGGTTCCTAGAGCTACTGTCCGTTCAGACACACGTACTGTCGTACCAGTGGTAGGGGGAAAGCACGGCGAGTCCCTGCCAATGATCAATCAAGATGGTGATCATACTACTGCTGGTACTACTAAGCGCCAGTTTTAAGTTACCTTGCACCGCCACTTCCTTCCAAATGTGGCAGCAGAAAGAACTTGTCCCTGTCGGACCAATTGGCACTGCCAGCCTCTAGTATTACGACGCCCGGCGTAGGTGCATTTCGAAGAGTAGACTTCGGGCTGTGACTAGTACCACTGGTTGATCAGATGGCATCACATAGTGGTTAGTGCGTCTCGTTCTGTATAGACCTTGTTGTTGATCGTCCTCCAGAATACCCCAACAATGGCACGGAGGAGCACGGGAACAATAAATTCTCTTGTGAGTAAAGCTTCTAGAAATGCCAGATAATGATCCTTGACTATCTCCTCAAGACCATGCTCGCGCAAGAGATTTTGTTGAACTTCACGATCAAGTTCAGGTGTGTCACCTGCCATGAATGGCTTTTGTACCTAACGAGTTCACCAGACGAGCGTCAACCTCCTCGACTCCTTAGAGTCATTCCTATCTACTTTCCAGAGAGATTTATCATCAGTGTCTGGTCAGATATCTGAGCTTCAAGAGCGTAGCAAAGATATCGACAACAGAGTCAAGAACCGTCGGGTACGGTATCCCTCACTCGCTTGTGGTGCCTTGTCATTGACTTTTCACTCAGAGAATTGAGAAACCTCTGTCAACCCTCATCTCTGACTTGACTATCCCACCTGCACTTGCTACAACTATACTCGACACCGAGGTTGGAGAACTATGGACTCCCGTTATTGCTGATTTTGAGAAGAGACTCGACGCCCTACGTGCACGGTCACGCGTCAAGGCGGCCAGGGACTTAGGGGATGTGGTTGAGGGCCTCCGCATAGTCGTGCGTTACTCTCCTTCATAATCTCCCAAACACACTCACACAGATCCATAAGGCAGCGGCGAAGCTTCGCGCATTCTTTCTCGCATTGTTAAAGCCGATAAAGAACAGCGTGACCACCAATATGCAAGTTTTGCAGTCTTCAGTCTTCCTCAAATACTATGCTCTGTTTGGCTTCTTGAAACGCCAAGCAGAACCAGTGGCAAAGGAAATACAAGAATCGTACATTGTTACAGCTCGTACCTACTATGAAACTTCTTTTCGACGCTATATACGGAGTTTGGGCTGGCTAAGGGTGTGTCTCTGTTCTCATTGGCCATACAGCTCATGATTGAATGTCTTCAGGCCAGGGTCTCGGAGGAATTTGAAACCATTTCTACGATGTCCGGGCAGACTAACGATATTCGCATAGACCATGAGCGCCTAACCTACGCGAAGGTAGAAGGACCCAGCGTCGTGCTCGCGTACCAAGCAGACGACAAAGCTCATGTAAGCCCATTGACCCCTAGACTTCCATTTGCAAGCTGAGCACTACCGCAAGAAAGAGCCACTTGAAGCGATCCTGAGGTCACTCTTTCTGGTCCTAATGGACAATGCGACAACAGAATACTCATTCGTTGCATCGTTCTTCTCCGTCGAGCCGTTAGAACCGCCGCCATCCGCAAGAGAACCAGGTAGCGGACGCATCTCTGCTACGTTCTTGTCTCCTGACCGTGGTATGGTCGACGATAAGAAGTCTGTGCCAGGTTCTGAAGCCAGGACACATGTCCCGAATCTGGGAGTTGCTGGGCATACAGGACTCGCCCGTCTGGCTACGATGGAAAAGGCCGAACGCACGGAACTTAATAACATCTGGAAAAAGATCTTTGACCCCGTTTTCGCGTACACCAAGGTGAGCCGTGTCTTTCGGAAATTAAGAAGTGGATTGCAATTTTGTTGCAGACATTTTTAGGATCTGTTATCGAACCTCCACCGCCAGCCATTCCTCTTTTGACCATGGCCCGACTGACCGAAGCTGTCACCAGTGAGGTCCAGAAGCGCCAATGCCCGCCCCTAGAAACCTTCTTTTTCACCATGCGCTTGCAGCTTTGGCCTGTATTTCAAAAGGTCATGTCAGAACACTGCGAGGTGCTGAAAAAATTAGCAGAACGGCCAAATGGCTACTTCAGCAAGGCACCAGTGACGACTGATACTACGGTGCTGAACGTAGGTAGCATCGATGTTGACACGTCGCAGAATTTACATTTCCTTGTAGATCTGCAAACGCTATATCGTCATGTTTGAATCCTTTGTCTTGCTGACGGAGCAAGCAGAGGAGACTATGATATTCAGCAAGTAAGTTGTCAAAGCGACGACCAGCTGATCTATTTGATTGATCGTTTCGACCGCCCATAGTCTCTTTCGACTACAACAGGAACTGAGCAAGCTCATTCTACGTCACACGGAACCGATTACGGACCCAGTCGCAAAGGCTACCAAGCTCTCCTCCATTTATGAAGTTCTTCTACAAGGTTTGATCGTGAGTGCAGGAACACTTGGTTTATCTGATGCGGCGCAAACGTTCTGACCATTCCTCTTCAGAAAGGCACACACCTTACTTCCCATCCCAAAGTCCAGGCGGAACTCAGCTATTGGACCAAAAAGGAGGAGGAGGCTCGGAGAAATATTATATCCGGAGGTCAAAGGAAACAAACTACGAGGCAATAAATCATAGCTATTGTTTTTATAATTGATGATGATGTCCAATGTTGCGGGGGTTTGACCATAAGTTACCAAGTAAAGAATACTCCCGGCTATAGAAGTATACGAGAGCAGAAGATGGACAGAACTGATGGAATTTGACAAGGGCCGGATCATGGTAGCCAGGACTCAGGATACCGCTGGATGTGCGCTTTAAACGGTAAACTGATTAGCAACTCATGAAAGTAATGCCATGGGAATTTACCTGTGATCGGATTTCTGCAGAGACGGGAAGGAGGCTCGTAGTAAATTGGTACCATTGGGCTTTCCTATGCCTAATCTATTCAAGACGTCCCGCACTTCGCCCGAACCAGCGGTCACTGCCCGCTTCTTGGGCCTAGATTTCGTTCTCGTTAACACAAGACGGGGAGAATAGAGGTCGAAATTGGTAGAATGATCGAGGGTTGACAATGAAGGGTGACGGACGAGGGCAGAATTGGAGGCTCCCGCCCGACCTTCCAGAGCTTCCCGGAGATCAGTGACGCCAACACCGCGTACAGACCTGGTCAGGCTCTGAAGGGACAGGTTTTCGATGGCCATCAGCGCTGGTGACAGTTTGAGCAGTGGGGTTCCGTTTTCAGTCATCGGCCGGTTGGGGTTAGGTCGTTCGAGAGCTGACATAGGAACAATTCAATTGTCAGACATGTGAGAGCAATGTTAAAACCTACAATCCCGAAGGGCACCCTCCGCGGACCATTGAACAGTGAGTCGCCGCAATAAACCTTGTCGGTCCAGCCCGGTTGCCTCCTGTATATTTTTGGAGGACACGATTAACGAGAGAGCCTTCTCAGCGTTTACATGTGACCATGGAACCACATTTCCTTCTTCCCTTACTGGAGGAAACATAACCTGTTCTTCTGCTGGGCGTAAAACACCGGGGGTAAATGGAGCGATTTGAGGCAGAATTGCGGAACCGTCAATCGATGTTAAAGCCTGTTACGTATTAGTTGCGGAAGATGGAAAGCTTGTTGCGTGCGTACACTCTCTGCAAGGCTCATCAACTCAGCAGAGTCCCATACTCGGCCTATCACAAGCCAGATGCGCGCCAGGACTTCTTTCAAAGCTCTTGCTCTTTGTCGAGTGGCAAAATCCGCCCCATTCTCAACCTGGGAAGCCGCATCAAGCGCAAGCAACATGGGAATTCCCGTCAAAAGCCCTCGAACGGGGACCTCTTCGTGTATCGCAGTGAGGACATGGAGGATGAGTGTATGATCTGATAATGAAGCAAGACAAGCAGATGAAACCTTCACAGAAACACAATCTAGCAGTTTCTGAGCGCTCGAAGCTTTTCGTGACCGTGCGACGGGACCTGTTGAGCGACGAGAAGATGCCCAAGACGGGTCAGTGTTTTCCATGCTTTGACAGGGGGCAACTTCGGCGGTTGTCGCAACGGACGTCATTCCCAAAGATGCGAGTTCGGCGTTCAATGAATGGGCCGGAGATGGGGAAGAAGCTGTGGTGGTCCCGAATGACAACGAAGTGGCGAGCATAAATAGATAAGCGTGGGTGGCGTGCAAGAATCGCGTGCCAGAATCGCCGAAGAGTAAGAGACTGATACTGTTTGCTTGAATGGATGGACTGCCTTCCGCCATTGCCCGTGAACGTCGTATGCCGTCCGAATCAGTAGTGTCCCCGCGTTTTGGAATTTCTCGGCGCAAGTATGTAACCAACGTGTGCGCGTAGTCACTTCTTACTGCATAGTCACTGTCGCAGAGAAGACTAAGTGTCTCGTACCATATCTCTCCAGTTACTCTCCTCCTCTGGGATATCTGAATTGGAGGGTTGGGTGATGAAGTACCATTTCCCATCAAGGATGGAGGTGCAGGTCGCAACGATGTGTTACTTTTGGCGTGTTCATCCTTGCGTGCTGTATCGGCGGCCAGCATAAGACCCAAAAGACCCGCCAACAAACATCGAATCGCCTGAGACCGCCGCCTGTCACTTGCATCTTTATCTTGGAAGGCTGAGCCCTGTACCTCCACAGTGACAAGGCGGCTTATGAGCTCGCTGGCAAGATCCTGTATTTGGTCAGAGTAATAGACGTGAGTGCCCAGGGAACCAATACTGTCCACCAGTAGGGGAAGCAGGTCATCATCAGGGTTAACTGACACCCGACGGAGGATCAGAGTTATGAGATTGGACACGATGTCTGAGGTCGAGAGATTTACTAAAGGGATTGGCGAGGTGAAGATAGTGGTGAGCATGGTTATCAACGTCCCCTGTTGGTCAGTAGAGACCGGCGCATCTTGTGTTTCGAGGAGTTGCTCGACTAGTCGCGATGGAACAACGTATCGATACTGATACTGTATCCATTCGCACGCTTTCCGAGCAAACCAGCGACATTGGTCCGTCCTGCCCCGGAATCGCGACTCATTCATGGTCTCGAACGCCGTCTGTAACAGAATGCCGACTTGTGCTGCATTCGAGTGCTGTAAAAGAAGGGATAATGCACGAAGGGATGCAGTCACGACGTCCGCTGATGAAGGTCCAGTTTCTCCATTGACGTGAGCATGAATAGATGCCGCCCTCCGTTCGTTGGGCGGACGAGTACGGAATTCTGCCAAATAGATTGAATTCGCAGTTTCCTTCATGGATTGGGTGCTAGAAGTCCGCAGTTGGCAGTTTATCTCAGCCCATGAGAAGAAGCGACGCACCATTCCTCAAGCATCTTTAAATCGGATTGGATGATGTGAAATAAGAGTGCACGGATAATCCGTGATGTCTGGGGCTTGAATTGGGTGGGGGAAATGTACAAAGCCTCCGAATTCACTACGCCAGCGACGGCAGCTAATCCGACCAGCCGTGTCCTGGACCTGAGGTTAGACCAGAGACAAGTAAGGTAGCAAATGCCGACCTATTTCCGAGCGTGCGATCAACGGATTTAACCTCGGCGGTGCACTGCTTAGTAAAGTAACCCAGTACAACCAGGTGGTTCTGGGCTAACTCGGCGTCCACGCCAATAGCATGGCCATCAGTGTAAGTACACCACGCAGTGAACTACTAAGTGTCAGGTCTCTCGTGCGATACCATGAAAAAATGACGCACCACACTTGCTGCACGAGCACAAATTTCTAGGTCAGAGGCGACAAGATCAAGTGTAACCTTGAGGCACGAGACCAGAGAGGGTGATAGGAGGGAGATGTCGCGCCGACATTCTGTGGCTAATGCAAGCAAGATAGCAAGAGTAATGAGAAGGGAGCTGGCTTGTGCGTGAGTACTACTAGTGACGAATAGGACTCCTAGTGAATACTCACGCCCGGGCACGTGAATTTCCTTTGAGTGTCTTGGTGCACTCCGATTTTGCATGTTTCTCTAACTCGGCGCCAACTTTATGAATCTTGCCTGGATGGTTGGTGGCGTAATAAGTAAGACGAGATAATTCTTGAGTATTAGGACGGTAATCTGGTCCTGCAGAAAGGAGAGCAGATGAAGGAGGGTAGCAGGCGGCAACAAGCAACACGTGATGAGGGGTGAACAGGTTCATAGGTCGGTTATAAGGAGCGCAAATCCAGGAGCAAGAATCAATGATTAGTAGGTATTAGTGTCGGTCAAGACGCGAGTTAGACTTGGTGCATAGTCGTCGAAACAAAATGTGAAGTGTGCGGGGTTACGATATGAGGCACCGCGTCACGCCGCAAGCGTACATTGTGGGAAGATGCTACTCAGTACGAGTCGGTAAGGCCATAGCCACCTATAGCTACTCTCTGCGGTATAGACTTTTATTAATACACCTGATGCCGGATACTCAGATTGAAAACTTGGTCCTGAACATGCCTCCAAGTCCCAATAGTGAGCATGATGGAAGACTCAGATGCAGGCGTGTGCATAGTGATCTTATTATACTGCGGTCGTAAGTTATCCGTTTGAAAGATTTGAAAACTCCAAAGGCAGTCATAGCCAATTAACCCTTTACGGGGGGCGTTGGATGACCAGAACGATGGGACGTACAAAACCAAATAGGACCTCGTACCATCGCCCTCGCTCTCAGGTGTGTGATATTTTTTCTTCATCACCTGTCACATCTTTGAAGGTCCGAGAATGGTGAATGCACCATTTCGGATACGGTTGGTATATCTGCAGCATTACAATGTCAGCTGGATGATATTGATCACACCTCGAGGAAGACTAGCCTTCCCATGACGGCATCAAAGTAGGGGGTGTCCGTCGCGTAATTGTCCTGTACGGCAGTCCTGAGAACTGCACCCAGCGAAAGCTCACGGTACACTCCTTTCTATCAATTCGTTCGTGTCAATAGGGTAATCTTCAGAGCAGACCATGAGCACTCGCCTTGTCCTTGTCCCAGAAGCTGGTCAGGTTGCTCCACGCTTTATGAAAGACGCCTGGAAGGAAGGAAGCAGCCGCTGACGAACTTCAAAGGTTACCAACCATTGGATTGAGGTGAGAATATCAGGTTGAAGCGAGGAGGTGAAAAGCCCACGGGTCCGTCGGACCATGTAGATGCCAGAGAGACAGCGGGGCCCAGGTATACCCGACGCTGATGATTGTAGCATTTATGTGGCGACCACTCCAACACATGTTGGATATTCTGTGACGAATTTGAGACAGGACCAGGAGCCTGCCGCCAATCACCGACCCGCGGCAGGCGGCCTTGACAAATCCACGCTTGTGGAAATCGCAAGGAGGGCCAAGTGAGGTTGCTTCCGAATCCCAACTGTTCGAGAACCTATAGCTATGATTAGATAATATAAGTTGTAAGAACAAGGCAGCGGTGAGCAGGGAAATGAGTACAGGTATTAAACATTCCGGCTGATTGGTGCCTGGGACTCTGGAAGGGCGGTCGACATGGCGGGTATGACTCGTACCCCAGGGGTAAAAAAAAGCAGACCAGGTATAGATGAACAAACTATGCTACATGAGGAAGGCGTTCTGGAGAGAGGAGCTAGTTATTGATGGCGTCGCAGTTCCATCCGGCCGGAGGCTATAATGCAAGTCGTTCTGACCTGGATTCGGTACGTGGTGTCCCATCTCGTGCCACCCATCTGCATCATCCTCACTCTCCTCCCAAAGTACATGGAACTGGCTCCAGCTGAATCCAACTGGATCCACAACAATGTCTTTGAGCATGCCGAGCACCTCAGCATGGGATGTCTGCATCATCCTCATCCACCGCTTGCTGATCATCCAGCTGGCGACACCTTTTGGAGGTAAGAGGAGCCCTTCTTGCGGGGGGCCAGCAAAGCGCTCTTTGCGACCGACACCTCGTCGGGGCCGCTGTGCGTTGTCGATCTTATCTTCATCATCCAGTGTGTCGAAAAAGCGCTGCAAACGGAGGCTACGCCACGGAAAGCCCCGTATTCGCAAAAATGTTCGCGATCCGCTGACAGAATCTTCTTCAACTTCCGATTCCTCCGAAGACATGCACTCTACTTGTAGAGCGCCATCAAAGGTGATATGTTCAAATTCCTCAATTTTATTTCGTGCCGCCGAGCGGTTGCTGAGTTTCTTTGGAAGAGCTTGTAAGCATGAGTGGTTATGATATGATTACTGGGACATACTATCTTGCGTCTACTTAACCTCCGGGCGCGTTGGGCCTTGATGTCCTCGCGTTGTTTGTGACTTTTTGCAACTGAAGCATCCCTTTGAGCTTTGAATTTCTGCCGAAGGGTCACAAATGCCTGATCGAAGACCGAGTCCAAAGTTTTCTTCCCAAAGTCCTTGTCTGAGACGTGTTTATACAGCTGTCGGTTCGCCTTGAGATCCTTGAGCACTCGCTCCTTCATGCGCCCGTTATGCACAGACTGCTTAGGAGTCTTGTCCCATACAAATCGTATGGGATCGTCGGGACCTAGGGGAGTGCCTTCTACGTGACTGTCCGGCAGGTCTTTGTCGCTCTCAAGCATCATAACACGCAAGAGGTGGTTGCGCATGGCGTGCTTGACAAAGTATTCACAATGAGGACAGGAGAACGATCATAGGATCCAACATGGGAGTTACCTGAATCGTGAGACAACGGGTGTCATGGTGGTTCTTCCTACGAATACGGTGCTGAGAGGGTGGAGATTTGTCGTCACTGCTGAGTTCCCCCTCGCTGTCCGACTCAGCTATGGACCTTTTCCTGGAATTTCGGCGAGAGGAAGAAGGGTCCACACTGATAAAGCGAGCAGGGGGGAGCAACGGTGAGGGGAAATACGAAGCAGAAGTCGACGCTTCTGTGGAATCAGGTGCGGAATGCGGTGACGGGCCAGTTCCAGGTTGACTGTATTTCAAAGCTGGAGATGAAATAGCGGCAGGAGTTGAAGAAAACGATAAAGCGGGAGATGTAGTGGGAGTCGGTTGCTGTTGTTCAAGATGTGGGGGATAAGACTTGGGATGCGAGGGTTGTGGCTCAGGGTCATGTGCAGGATTGCTCATGGAAATCGGGGGAGCTCCACTAGACGAGGTAGATGCGGGAATGTTAAAAGCGACATGCGCTTTCAGTGCAGTGATCTCTTGACGCATCTCGAGCATGCGACGTTCCATTTCCGCTTGACGAAGTCGGTACTTGGCTTCTTGTTCTTGCTCCCAAGCAATCCTCCGTTTCCGCTCAATCTCCTGTGCTTCCCTCGTAGAAGCCAGGAAGCGCATGAGCTCGTGCACTGCCTGGACGCCAACGCTAGACGGGGTGTTGGCGGGACGTACTATGGTGCTGTTACTGTAATATAATATTAGGCACAAGCACGTGTGAGAGATACGTATCGGTTGCTCACAGTGGTGGTGTAGGAGGTGCGGCAGGTGGTCTGGGTGGCTCAGAAATCGCTAGTTCGAGCTCACTCCGATGCGGGACATGTTCAAGTTGCTGTGCCGCTGGCTGCGTGGGTGGTGGTGGCCGTTGATTAGAGCTTGCGGATTGTAAAGGTCTGGCTCTTGACTGTGCATAATAGGGGTTGAGCGCATCCGAAAGCTCGCTGGTGGGCATGGTCGTTCCAAGCCTCCTTGGCACATGCAGTGGCGACAGTACCAGCCTCAGAGTATGGGCTCACTGCAGATGAAGTGGTCTGTTTACAAGTGTTTGATTTCGAGGCTCTTGCCTAACAAGGCCCAACGAATGTGCAAGACGCGTCACCCGTGGCTAGATCTAACTCTGTACCGAACGTCTACTTCGCAATCATGGACGAGATTGGAAACCTCCTTGGCAACCAGCTCAGGGCCAACGTGCGTGGTCCTGCTGACACGACAATTCCAGACAAGTGAGTCCTCTTACGCCCTTCATGAGCATTGCGGTAACATGCGTTTCTTAGTGGAGAAGTCATTCATATTTCATCGCTAGCGCTGCTAAAGGTGCGCGGCAGAGGTCTTGCTGTCACATGAAGCTCACTCTAGTGAAGATGCTGAAACACGGACGAGCTGGTGTTCCTATGGAAGTTATGGGTCTTATGCTCGGAGAATTTGTTGACGAATACACGGTACAAGTCATCGACGTCTTTGCCATGCCACAATCAGGTACAACGGTCACAGTTGAATCTGTCGACCACGTTTTCCAAACGAAGATGGTTGACATGCTGAAGCAAACCGGCCGGTGAGCAATTTTGATCTCACTCCTTGCTTTGCGTTCATCAAACGGTGTACGCGCCAGACCCGAGATGGTCGTTGGGTGGTATCATTCGCATCCAGGGTTTGGGTGCTGGCTATCAAGCGTCGACATCAACACGCAACAAGTGCGCATTTTCCACAACTTTGATTGCACACCTTTTCATCATTCACTGTAGTCATTCGAGCAAATGCAGAGCCGTTGCGTTGCTGTTGTCATTGACCCCATTCAATCGGTGAAAGGAAAGGTCGTCATTGATGCGTTCCGTCTCATCAATCCCCAAACTGTTCTGTCCGGACGCGAACCACGACAAACGACATCTAACATTGGTCACATTAACAAACCTTCAATCCAGGCACTGGTTCATGGGTTGAACCGCCACTATTATTCCATTGCCGTGAATTACCGCAAGACCGAACTCGAGCAATCAATGCTGATGAATCTGCACAAGCGAAACTGGACAGAAGGTTTGAAGCTTAAGGATTTCTGTTCTCACAAGGAAAGCAATGAAAATGCTATCAAGGTTAGTTCCGATTAGAAGGTTTACTCGATTAATCTGAAATGGTTCCGTATCAGAAAATGCTTACGCTATCTGAGGCATACAACAAATCGGTACAAGAGGAGTCCACGCTCTCCGCAGAGAAGCTGAAGACGCGGCACGTGGGGAAGCAGGATCCCAAACGGCATCTCGAAGAGGCGGTGGAAAAGGCGATAGGGGACCAAGTGGTGCAGAATTTGGGCACAATGTTGCTGGCAGAACTATAGAGATCAACAGGACCTGTATTCCGTGCATTGCTTTCTCCGTTCACATGACCATGCACGCTTGATTGATCAGTGAGATGCCAAAATATGGTTTCGCATGCATAAGCCGAACCGTGCCTCTCGTTCCTTTGACCAAGACTGCTAGACATCACGGTGGTCACGTTCGCAACAGGTGGTCAACGTTTCGATGCTTGCTTCAACCCTGACCAACCTTATTTTCAGACACTTTGGAAGTCCGCAACAGCATATGTACTTGCGCCAAAATGTTTAGGAGTGCTCTGGGAACATTTATGACTGATGTGCACTGTGTGATGATACCATGAACACGCTGAATGTCTCTCTCTACCGCTTCTTGGGCACAAGTCTTGGGTTGCTCAATAAAGGAATGACTCCCATCATCTTTGCCCGGCGGATTGCCTTGGCCATCCGACGTTGAGTCTTGGTTGACACCCGAGTTTGGGTGCGAGGTCTGATTTTACCCATTTCGGTGAGGAATGCAGCGAGTAAGGTCGAATTGCTCGTTTCCCATAAAGGGTCGATGTCGAAATGACGGAGGATGTCGTGATCACGAGCCTCTCGTCGTCCAGGTCCTACCTGGGAGAGTTTGAGCCTGACGAGCTTTTTCTCGAAGCGGTGCTCGTGGGACCAGTAATGGGGCCGAATAAACTTGGAGAAGGGATGTAAGCTGCGTCAATCGACGAATTGGAAATGTGGTGGTCATACCTGGGTAGGAGCGAATTTTCTGCGAAGTCCTTGTGACTGCCACTGAATCTGAGCGTCGCCGGCTGGAAATACTTAGGTGGGGTGGTGAAGGCCTTCAGGAAGCACTCACACGGCTGTTGGTCCTGCCTGCTGCCTTCTTCGTCTAAAATCTCCCCCAAGCGATTTTGGTCGCTCTTGAGAGTGGAGCCCGAGGAGTTGAAGCGGATACCGGCAAGTTGGACGGTAGGTCTTCTTATCGCGGAATGACGCGTAACTGCGCGAGAGGCCAGCTGTATGATGTCGAAAAACATGGTGAACGCCGATGGTGACGCCGTTCAACGCTGCAAGTCCAAAATACGGAGACAAGTGGTTAATTACATAATTAATAACTTGGCGGAGATTCCCTGAGTTGAGTGATGGTCCCCAGACACCTAGATCCGAGTTATGCGAGGCATCGCAGTCCGGATTGTTCTGGGCGCATTCGATGGAGTAAAGAAGGGAGGAGCATGTTACCAAAGAGAAAGGTACTAGTACTGGTTGATAGACTGGAAGCAATTGTACAAGTAGGTAACTATCGTATTAGTAGTGTCATGAGGAAGAATTATTTTTTATATTTGTGGATATAATAGTTTGCTAAGTGGTCACCAACGCTCGTCTGAAACCAATCCTCAGTCCTCGAATTCACTCAGTCACCGTCTTTCCGCATCAGAAATCTTGCTCCGTCTTCTTCCTCATGCTCCCTGTCGCAGCTTTTCTGTCCCCACCGAGCTCTCTCTGATCTCCTCTCCTCCCTCTCTCCCGTCTTCGTCTATCGTCACCCTTCTCTTTCTTATCCTCCCATTGCTGCTCGCTTTTCTCATTACCAGGTTCTCCTACGACCACCTATATGTCCGATTATTCAGGCATCTATCGTCGTCAAGCTCCCAGTCCCCTAGTCTTGGCTTCTGATTCATCCACTTCCAACCAATTTCCATCCAGTAACCCTTCACATAACAGCCATGCCTCCGGGTCGAACATCGTCTCCATGCCTTTCGTCAGGCGACATGTCACTCGTCGCCTCAAGACCGCCAAGGCAGACTGTGACAAGGAGCTCCGTAGAGTGATCAACAACATCACCACGTTCTTCGAGGAGAAACTTCGTGAAGGAGAACAGGAGCGCGAATTTGATCGCGACTCGTATCGTGATAGGGATGTTGACCATGATTCCCAGTATGGGGATAATGAGTTCCTTCATGAGTCTTTTGTCTACCAGCCTCGCCCTGTTTCTCAGGCAGACGATTATTCTGACGGTGGCTACGAGGCTGAACCAGAGGGCCGTCATAGTCGACAACGTGCGTCTCCAGAGGATGGCAGTACAAGGTTTCCTTCTCTGACTCATCGGGCCTCGTCCCCGGGCCTTCTTGCAGCATCAAATCCCTCCTTCAGCCCCTCCTTATGCAGGCAAAATACGCTGCCCCGGGAGAAGTCTGCTTCCACCCATTCCGGCAGCGCTATTCCCAGCCCGGTCGTACCTAGTGCAGTACTATCTGATGCTGCAAGTCCTCGTAGGCAGTCCAATGCGATCCCTCCCACGGCGTGGCCAAGTCAAAGTCTCTCTTCCCGTAGACTTTCACGCACTGTTCATATTCCCATCTATCACACTAGATCCGGCCAGAGTTCACGCTCAACATCTAGATCTCGATCACCCCTCCCCCCTGCCACAACGCATAGCAGCTTTTCCGATGTCGCTTCGGTGAATCGCCGCTCTTCACGCATTCTTTCTGATGGCCCCATTGATCCTATCATGGCTGCACTGTACGACCTCATAGGCGTTGCAACGGATGTGACAGAGATGTCGACAGCCCAACTCACAGCCCAACCAAAGGTTTGTGAGTCACTCGTTCAGCGCGTGCAGATCATCGGAAAGGCTTGGGACGATCATCCAGATTGGCACGGGCGTAACTGGTATGTGCAAGTCCTACTGGCTGTTGCCAGCCTCAGTCGGGTCGTAGAATGGTGGGAGGCAGAGAAACAGTTCTGGAATTTCGACGACAACGAAGATGAACAGGATGAGCCTTTGATGTTCGTACTGAAGCCCTCAGAAGAGCATCCTCCAGCGCCAACGCCGTCCACTCGGCCACATAAGGAGGAGGGGTCACTGCGGATGTCCCTCGACGACGAACACCGACTACGGATGATCCGGCCGATGAGCCAAGGGAGACGACCTAGAGAGGAACACCCGAAGGACCCGACACGAAAATCGACATCTCCAGAACCTCCTTCCCATTCACCCAATAAGCTACCAGAACACAGCGAATCTGCTCGAATCCTGGCCACTGAGCGACTCCGTCTGCAAGCAGAAACTGCTCAAAACCAAAATATTGTCATGGAACTTAGCTTGGATGGGGATCACTTCATATGGGCAAATTATGCGTGGAGAGTCGTGGTTGGGTGCGTTTTCTAGTACTCTGCCAGGTGACCATAAATTTTGACGCTTGACATAATTAGAACTGAACCTTCTGGGCTTCCTGGAACGAGGATATCACATTTGCTTCCGCCGTCCGATTGGGACGTTTTCAGGGACGCGACACATCGTCTTCAACAGGACGACTCCCACACTGTTGAAGTCCGGTTCCGGCTGCAGGTTCGACCTGATAGCCATACGGACGCACCAACAAATGGTGTCCTATACCAGCAGATGGAAGGAAAAGGGATGCTCATGATCGATCGTGAGGACGCCCAACCCTCTCATACGATGTGGGTCGTCAAATCAATTGCTCCTCCACGGTACGAGTATCCTTCTCCCTCCATCGTCTTGGAATCTGGCGAAGAGCCTGTGCCGGAGGGATGTCAACTCGCGACGCACATCACAGAGCGTATGGCCCATGAGCCGGTGACACCTTTTCCATTTAGCCAGCCAATATCCACAGAGCCTATTCTATGCCGCATTTGCGAGTGTCAAATCCCGCAATGGTACTTCGAGAAGCATAGCGAGACATGCGTGGAGGTGCATCGTCTCGAGGCGGAGATTTCCGAATGTAACGAGTCCATCGACGAGCTCAGAAACACTATCAGGGATCTTCTCCTCTCGCTAGACGTATCGTCCCCGACGATGGCTCCCGAGTACCGTGGAGTTCCCATCTTCACGCCGTCCACGTCACCTGGCATGTCGAGCCCCCTTCAACTATTTCGGACCAACAAAATGCAGCGCATGAGCGTGAAGAAAATGCAGCGTCAGCTACTGGGACAACTGGATGATATTTTGCAGGTCGCATTGGAAATCACCATGCCCTCGTTCAAGGAGGAGTCGAAGGAGCCTATCGAACGACAAAGATTGCTCTCCCCGACCTCGGAGCAGAAGATGTCGCAGGTGCGGAATTGGTGTAAACTGACGATAGAGGATGCAGCCCTCTCACAACTCACGGACGACGCTGAGCGTGTGATGCGGCAAAAGGTTGATAATGTTGTGCGGATGCAAAACACGATCCGCTATTCGGAGAAGATCTTTCATGAATGGGAGGAAAGAGTTGTGGAGAGTTTGGCGACTGTCGACTATGAAGAGGGGAGCGATGACGAAAACGATTTGGTGAATACGGAACAAGCGGCGGAGGGGACCTCTTTACCCCGACTTTCATCCGAGAATCCTTCACTGCTCAGCTCCACCGAGGATTTCCTTTCCTCTAATCCTACTATCGCCCCTTCGTCTCCCGTCCCCGTCGGAACGCCAAGCGAGAGCCGTGGGGTCTCCATGCCTGCCCCTACTTCCATCCCAGCGACTTGGCAAATGATGAACAAGTTGCCCACCAGATCCTCAACGCCGTCATCCATTTCGTCTCCTTTGGCTCTTGCGGTACCAATCACAGCTTCCCCCTCCCCGGACGACCAACCGCCGTGGATGGATCTTAACGAGATCCATCCCCAGAGTGCCACTATAAGGACTCGCCGATCTACTAATAACCTTTTGGAGCCTCGACTTCTGGTTACACCGCCACTGTCACCAAATATCTTGCCCCGAGACGCTCCTACGGCGACTCGTCGTGGACACCGACGACACTCCACTATTAATCCTGTCTTCAGTCCAACCACTTCCAATCCCCCCCTTTCTCCGCGCCAGCCATCCGCAGCACCCCTGTCCCGAGGTACACCGACCTCCATCAAGGACTTCGATATCATCAAGCCTATTAGTAAAGGCGCGTTCGGTTCCGTGTTCCTTGCTAAGAAGAAAGCTACGGGCGACTACTATGCGGTCAAGGTACTCAAGAAAGCTGACATGATTGCGAAGAACCAAATCACCAATGTCAAGGCGGAGCGGATGATCCTTATGAAACAAGCAGAGTCGCCGTTCGTGGCGAAGTTGTACTTCACCTTCCAAAGCAAGGAGAATCTTTACCTTGTCATGGAGTATCTGAATGGCGGTGACTGCGCTGCTCTCATCAAGTCGCTAGGATGTCTCCCGGAAGAGTGGACACGTCAGTATATTGCCGAAGTGGTGTTGGGTTTAGAGTATCTTCATGAAAGAGGTGTTGTTCATCGGTAAGTTTTACTCATCCTTGACAAATATGCCATTTCACTAACCCGTGAAATCAAGTGACCTCAAACCTGACAATTTACTCATCGACCAGCATGGACACCTAAAACTGACAGATTTTGGCCTGAGCAGGATTGGTCTCTTGGGTCGACAGACCCGAGAAGGACCCATGGGAATGGGACATCGCCACCGCACGAGATACGACTCGCGCTCGCGGCCCCCTTCCCTAGATTCCGGCTTTCTTTCTTCTCCAACGCTAGCATCCGACGCTGGAGGTTCGTATTTCAACCAGGGGACGCATACGGTGCCTCGGATTGGGACGTCGTCTTATCAGTTACCCACAGATGACATCAGTGAGTCGGGGAGCGGCTCAGAGTCGGTGTCGAACTTTTACTCGAGGCGCAGCAGGGCCGGCGAGAGCCCCTTGCAGTCGTTTGCTACGGAACTCACGACGGATCTACGCTCGCATTCGGGAGGAAACATGCCTCATGGGGAACAGAAGTTTGTCGGGACACCGGACTATCTTGCTCCCGAAACAATACTGGGCCTCCGTGGTGATGATGCTGCCGTTGACTGGGTATGGATCTTCTTGCACTATTTTGGGGTGAACAGTCGCTTATATGTTGGCGCAGTGGGCTCTGGGAGTCATCACATACGAATTCTTGTACGGGATCCCACCGTTCCATGCCGAGACTCCAGAGAAGGTTTTCGAGAATATTCTCTCTGGACATATCGAGTGGCACGAGGACTGGGTGGACTTTTCGGACGAGGTCAAGGATTTCATGCGAAGGCTTATGGACACGAATCCTGCCACGCGTCTAGGTGCGAACGGTGCCGACGAAGTTAAATACCACCCCTTTTTCGAGGGAATTGAGTGGGATAAGGTCACTTCCACAGAAGCTGCTTTCATACCACAGATCTCGGATCCGGAGTCGACGGACTATTTCGATCCCCGAGGAGCGATACCTCAATTGTTCCATGACGATGATGTTTCCCTCACCAATTCTCTTGATAGTCCCACACTGAACCCCGTGTCGACGCTGTCGAGCAGCATCCCTCTACCGAGAAACCGAGACCCAGCTCCCTCGCCTGCCAGCGACGATTTCGGTTCGTTCAGCTTCAAGAACTTACCAGTCTTGAAGCAGGCGAACGATGACGTGATACGCAAACTGAAGACCGACCAGCTAGCGCCCATTACCCACACCTTGTCGGATCCCACACACATGAGCACGAGAAAGCGAAGTGTATCACAGCGCCATAAGAAACCCCCGAGTGTCGTAACTGCTATCGACCAGAAGTCCGTCTCACAAGGGCCTCCATCCCCCACCACGTCGACATCATCAATCGCTTCCTCACCGTCAAGAGCAAGCATACCGCCATCCACACCGGGAAGTAGTTCTGGTAGTCACGTTCGCAAACCCTCAGAGTTTGGCGCTGTCGAGCGGTTCAAATTCAATCACTTTGATGGCGTCGAGCGCAGAAACACGATGCCGAGTCGTTTGCGGACAGCGTCGGTTTCGAGTAGCGCAGGTGACGGTTCAGGTTCGGACAACTGGCCTTCGTCAGCAGGGCAAGGTTCGAGCCACTTCGAGTTGACGCCTCCCTCGTCTGTTCACTCCGTAGACATGCGCAAGGGACCTGATCTAACGGATCGCGCTGTGACCTGCCTACTCGCGGAGGACAATCCTATCACAGCGAAAATCATAGAAACGCTGCTGATTCGTCTTGGTTGTCGGTGTGTGGTAGTTGCTGATGGCTCCGAGGCTATCAGTGTTGCCATGGGTGACATCAGTGAGTGTGACCCGTAACTTAGGAGGCTGGATCTAATTACTCCACAGAGTTCGACTGCATCCTGATGGATTTGTACATGCCAGTTCGTAAGTGATGGTCAATTTTGTCACACCTGCGCCTACTGACGACAAGCATTTGTCAGTGGATGGTGAAGGCGCTGCTCGGTACATCAAGGGCACCAACAACAAGAACACTAACACCCCCATTATCGCTGTTAGTGCATACAGTGCAGTAGACGCCAACGAACAGAATGGTTTGTTCGTCGCCTCGCTAGCCAAACCGCTGCAGAGAGCCGATCTGCTAACGGTGATGCGGAAGCTGGGCTTCAAGACTTCTGCCGTGCAGGGTGTTTCGCACCATGCTGCTAAACTCGTCACTTCTCGTGTGTCATGACTATTCACGTTTTTTTTTATCTCCTCTCGGCCCTGCGCTTCGACTTCGTTTTCTACTGCATGTACTCCATTCTATACTCCATGCCATCCATTCAAACCTAGTCATATTTCATCTCAAGTCTTCACGAGTCTTTACAGCATACTCCCATCAGCATACTTTTTTTCATTCAATTCGCTCTCTTGCATATTGTACGCTAGAGTCTTGTTTTCTGCCTACTTGTCGATCCCAGACGGAGTTATCACATATGTTTTGGTGATCGACAAGGCTGTGAAATAAGCTGGACTCGGACTTCGAGTGGGCCACTAAATAGCGACAAAGGGGCCAGTACCTTACATAGCATCAAACATCGAGGTAGCTTGGCGACATGAGCGCTCTTAGAGGACGCTCAACGTCAACATGACATGCGTTGACATTCAACCACTGACAAGCTTCCTCATTTTCTCTCACATCCCATCAACATCTAAGCTCTTGTCCGCGTTTCATCCTTGAAACTTTGCAAGTAAAGCATTCAGCTGGGCCATCAGATCGTTGGTTATTTGACACACTGTCGGAGTAGTAAGTCACAGACTTGAGGCCACACCAGAATACTCCAGCATCGATTGTCGCTCACTGCTCTGACTGAGCGGCAGCTCAAGTTATTTGCGTAGATGCAATCCTACAATTATCCAGGTAATCAAGGAATCGTTGACTGTATGAACAATCCATGCTCACCGTCTCCATAGCTCGGCAGTACCCCCAACCGACACGCGCTCACTCAGCTACTCTCAATGTCCCCGTCACCCCGAACAGGGCCCCACCTCCTAGGCCCCGATATACGAGTTTATCAGGCGTTCCGCCACGGCTGCCAGAGACGATGAACCCTCCTATGCCACAGCCCTCGATCCCCGAGAGTCTTACTCCCGGCCGACAAGGTAGACGACCAATCTGGGATAAAAGTGCTGCCCAGCCTAGCACCCTGTATGGCCCGATGGGGTCAGCATATCACTCTCCACACCGCCAGTCATTATATGGAGACTATTTCTTCCAGCAATCTCATCCCTCACTCGCTCCGCCCCCCGTACCCCATAAACCTCAGGCGCTAGTTCACCCCCTACCTAACCCCGTACCTCCAATCCCACCAAAACCAACGGCATTGAGTTCACAACCAAGAAATCCACTGTATCCGACATCCATACCAGTTCCAATCGCGGGCCCTTCCTCACAGCTTGTCGCCCCTGAGGCACAATCACCGGTCGATGAAAAAGACATCGCGCTGGCGATGGCTCTCTCTGCGTCGGAAGCCCAAGCTCGACAGCGTGAGGAAGAGCTATTTGCTCAGGAGGAAGAGGAACTCTTGAGAGCTTTGGAGGAGTCACGACTATTGTCGAGCAGCATGCATCCTTTCGATGACCCGTCTTCACCACAACCTTCTTCCTCGTCGTCCCTTAGACCACCATCCATAGATCGAGCCTCAACTTCAGCAATCAAAGGTTCTGCGCATCCTCCAGAAGGCGAAAGCTGGTTGCATCTGATCACTCCTACAGCATCAATTACCTCGCAGTCCTCCTCCCTGGATGAAGACCTTCCTTCTCTATATCCTGTGGAGGATGATGACGAATCAAGCAATGAGCCCATAGAACCTTTTCGACCAACACCGAGTGATATTCGAGAGGCTAGGGACACGGGATCTCTAACTCCGCCACTGTATGCAAATGCCGTGTCTAACCTCATCAGGAAACCAACCTCTGTCTCATCCACCAGCCATTCGACCAATGGACCATCTTCATCCTCGACCATTTCTCCTGCATATTCACCCACCGAATACACACCTCCACCAGATCGCGACCCCAGTCCACAGTTCCATTCACCACTGGCGCAGTCGAACGGCAGCGATGCCTCGTCTATGCCCCCCTTTGTCTCGAGATCGAGTTGGACATCGACCACATCTGACGGCAGTGCGCCCGCTGGGAGATCCCCAGGTGGCGAACACTTTTCTCCCGTGCCTGGCAGTAAATCCCCTCCGCGTACGCCAGCAAGTCCTAATCTCTCTTTCACCTCGTTGGACCCTTTGGAGGAAGACACCGAGGGAGAGGAAGGGGACGGATCTGGGAGGGCAGTCTCCCCACCCTCGGCAAACCAATATGTCGAACCAGAGATGCTCATAGGTGTTTGTAGGTCTCAACCCAGAATCACTGTTATCACCTTTTCTGACATCACGTCCAGCTTTGGGATTTTCTCGACCGGTCATTTCAACGGAACTGGCACCCATGCCAGGTGTGATGCCTAATGTAATCACTCTTCCATATGGCAAAGCCCCTTGTTTCCATTTCCAGGCTCCAAGCTGGCGAAAGTTGCTCAAGTTGATGGCGAGACTGAGTGCAACCCGAGTAGAGCCTACGCTAGAGGCGCTTACCGTCGCTAAACACCAACTGAAATTACGAACTGTAATCCAGTTTGTCAAGGTGCGCCGGGATTTATAGAGAAGTCCCATGCTCACGGTCAAAGTTACATAGATCCATCACTCTGCGTCTGAGTGGAGAACACTGCTCTATCTGACAACAGAGTTTCCCATACCCCCAACGACTCAGAACTCGCATAGGTACACGAATGGCGACGTCAGCGTTCTACCGTATTCGTATACACTTTCCGCGCTCCCGACTCTCCTTCGTGATGGTGCAGAGTCGCCGATGGCTAAATATTACGTTGTACCGCCCACTGCAACAACGCCGTATCCCACCCTCCCGATCAACTTCCCCAACCTTGCGATGTACCTGCAATCTGCAGTACAAGACTCACGCAGAGCTTCTAGCGACAGCTCCAGTGGCGTGCGAAAGTTAGCAAATTATATCGACAACTGCTATCAGAATGAAGCAGAGAGTGCCACCCCCATCGACCAGGCAGTTTCTGTGAGGAGGGGAGTTGGAGGGATGTTTAGGCGCGTCATTGGGAGACACAGAGGGTCATCAAGGAACAGCAGTGGGAACGAAGAAATTTACGACCTTGTGACGCCTTTCGTGCCGGATGAGTGGGGTTGATTCGGTGTCGCGATCGGCGGCCATGCCACTGGTTGGTTGGGTCCTGGGCTCTACAAGTTCACGACTATGTATTATCATCACAAGTACATGCTTCATCATTAGTACCATCCTTTCCACCGTTACACTATACTGCATGTCGAATCATTACTGATTTGAAGATTTCGGGTTTGAACAGCCTGAACTTGAGCACGCTGCATCATAATTTAGTAGTTGATTGCACCCGAGTCGACTCGGAAGTGTGTCTTGATTGTCACGCACAAAACCATCCATAGCGCAATTTGCACTTTCATCTTTGCGCGTTTCAAAACTGGACGCACTTCACGTTGTCAGTCCTGAAACTTGATGTCTAGTTCAAACGTTTCTGTCGAACCGGAACCGACACTAAATATACCCCCTCTATCCCCTGAGGAGGAAGGTGCATGGTATGAATCCTCACATGAAACAGCTCACTGACTCCCCTCTAGATGCCATCATCCACACGCGAATCACCAACGACGAACGGCCTCTCCGTCGCATCGCCAAGAAATTCCACAATTACGCCTCACTAGCACATACACCACTATTACAGCCAGCCCATGGCGGAAGCGTTGACGATGCGCGAGAGGCTCTCTTGGTCGAATTGGATTCTTTTGAGTTGGTGCTGAAGAAAAGTCAGATGGTCTGCGAGGCTGAGTCGAGGCAGGTAGAAGAGTATCAACGGGAGCGGCGCAGAATCGGTGAGTGACCTCGTTCGGTCAGGCTTTGCTGGCATTCATGTTTTTCCACTGTTCTTCTCAGAGCAGGAACATGATTTACTTCGAAATCAAATCGGGGAACTCAAAATTGCTCTCGAACATGCGCAGATGGAGCGCAGGCGAAAAATAGAGTACGACTCCATCACAGAAAAGATTAACACGCTGCCCAGCCGAGATGAACTACAACAGTACGTGTCGCATGCGTTTATCTGGCATCGGTGACACCTGAAATGTTGCATACTCAAACGTGTCGCGTTCAGGTCGATTCTGGCACTGGAGAACGACATGGCGGCAATACGTGCAGAGCACGAGACACAAGAATGCGTTATCAGAGGACAGAAATCGGCTTTGGACAATATCGTGATGGATCTCAGCTCCTTACGTTTAATGGGAAAAGACAAGGAAAGCATGGCGTCACGTATGGCCTCCCCTGTCCCTACGCCTGCCCCAGATTCCACCGACGCTGACGAGGGTGCCCGAGGGACCTCACAAATGGATGATGAAAAGCCAATAGAGGGTATTGAATCAGGTGAAGTTGCTGAGAAGGAGGATGGAGAGGATGACGAGTCAATCGACGTCCCGCTTTCGTTGAAACTCAATACTCCCGCTAAAGAGGCACTCTCACGTCAATCCGGAACTCCTCTGTCGGCTCAAAGGGAACCACACTCGAGAAAAGAGCCAACACCATTCCATCAAGCCGAGGATGATGACATTGAGATGGGTGAGGTAGCAGAGGACCCAAAACAAATTAAAGTGAGGAAGAAAGCAAGAGAGGAGTTGGAGGAAGGAGAAGCTAGCGACTCAAGTAGCGCATTGTCCGATCCCCCAGACGATTGAAGTTGTGTGCGTTTCTTCTATTACATTATCCAGAGTCTGTGTTTTCCTGTGCCAAATTTACCTCTACCGTCATGAGATCCCTTGCACAAATGATCTCCGCCTTGAACTTCTCCCTTGCCAAAGCTGCTATCGCATCCATTATCGTCCTTGTTTTTCCACTAACATCGTCGTCCCCAGGATATTTAGCCGAAAAGTGATTCAGCACGAGTTTTCGAGCTCCAATTCGGGACGCAAAAGCACCGGCCATTTGGGGAGTCGAGTGACCCCTTGACTTTGCCCGGTCCTCGACGCTCTCAAAGGTATCAGTAAGTTTGGTGTGCGGATCTACGCCAGGTAAATGCGCGTTCGTTGCTTCGTGAACTAGGAGGTCGGGCGAAGACGCTATGTCCGCGATTGCAGATGGGTCATAGGTATCCCCAAGGATTACGATTTTTCGGCCTGGACGAGGAGGTGGACCGTGCAAAAGGGTGCCATCGGTGAGCTCAACACTTTCTCCTTGCTGTAAACGACTCATTACCGACATCGATGTCTTGGTTCGTTTTATGCTCGGAATATATTTCTGCGGATCTATCTTGCCTGGAACGGGGGCTTCCTGTACGACATACCCCACACAGGGCACAGAATGCAAGATGGAAGCTGCGGAGACGGAGACGGTATTATCCTTGAATATATCTTTCCAGATTCCATCGGCCTGTTCTATGTTTCGCCCGTTTGGTAGTTCAGACGCGTGACGGGGTAGCTCGGTACGATCACCATTGGGTGGATCGGTTGGAAAACGCAATTCGTGGACAACGTATGGAGCTCCCAAGAGGGTATACGTGTAAGTGAGGCCAGCGCGAACGTATGCACGCGTTCCAAGTGGTCCGTAGATCTCCAGGTGCTGGACAGAACATGAGATCTGGTGTAGGAATAATTTCGAGAGACTAACGTCAATGTCGGCATGGTCCGAATTTTGCGCCCTAGGATCTTCAACGCCCTCGATTGTCCCCCCTGCGCCATTTGCAAGGGACGCCATCAATGGCAGCAAACCGAAGATGTGATCTCCTGTATGTTAGGAGTCAATTACACAGAAGGCTCATAGAAGAACAGTGTGTTCGCAAACCATGAGTATGGGTGATGAATATCTTCTTGATCCTCCCCATCTTGACCCCACTCTTCTGGATCTGATGCTGGGTCGCTTCCCCACAGTCGAATAACCATACATCTCCACCAAGACGTAACGCCGTCGCCGAGTGATTCCTCGTAGAGGATGGTTGTGCAGACGCGGTCCCAAGAAATGTGATGTCCATTGTTCGTAGCGTCCTCCGGACGATTGTACTGGACATGATGGTTATAGACAATATTCCACGATGGAGTGGACGAGAGTGAGTGCCTAGTCAACAGCCCAAATCATTGAAAGCAAAAAACATGTCCCTGGCAGGAATTGAACCTGCGGCCCCACGGCTCTGTGGATTCCACAACGTGATGATTTAACCACTAATCGACAGGGACTTGTCAAGGAACAAAGCGTGGCGAGATATGTTCTACATCTCTCTGGTGCCATCTTTACTCTCCCCTTGTCGTGTAGGGAGGCATCCATTCATAATGCCACATGCTAGTACGAGATCCACGCGCCGGCTGGCGAAGCGCAAAAGAGAGAGTGACGGTAAGTCTCAACGACCCCATTTATCAGAAACCCGAGCACTCATAGTCAGATCTGAGTGATGATAGCTCGGCGGGGAGCGAACAGGGCCTTCTTGAAGATGTCGACGCAGAGTCCATCATTGTATTTAATATCTGTTCCATCTCTCATGATCTGCCCAGGCAACCGTAATTGTTCTAGGATAACTTGACCGGTGCGAGACGCGGGGTGGAGAAGCTGCTCGCTGGAATCCATTTCCTCAGACAAGAGAACGATAGGCTGAGAGCCGACTTGGTGCAGTCTCAACAGAACGCAGGAAGAGTGACGCGTGCAAACTCCAGTCAAAAGAACCAGCAAACAGAAGCCTCCCTTCGACGTCAAGTTCAGCAGCTAGAACGTGTGGTCAAGGATTTGAAGGTGGTAGGTTTTCCCCATTGGCTCCATAGTCACATGCGGTAGGACGGGCATAATATCGCAACATCTCAGGCTCGGAAAAAAGACAAGCGTATCATCGAGAAGGTGCTTCCCCTCATCTCCATTGTTCACCTGCACTGATTCCGTCTAGCTTCGAACGAAGGAGGTTGAATATGACGCGAAAGAGCTAGTGGATGATGAAAATGGAGATGCTCAGGGGTCAGAACTTGGCCAAGGTGCTATTCAGGTAGATGCCATCTTGACCAACAACCATAATGAAACTTCATGCATCTCGTTCAGCTTTTGCGACGCGTGAGTGATCTAATGGACATGAATACGCTTGCAGAGGGAGAAGAATGCGCTATCTGCATGGAGAAGATGGATGTGGACAAGTGCTATAGGTCTGTAACCCACCTCTTACATCCCTGCGCTTTGATGATTTCTCCTATCCAGTCTCCGCTGCCGTCACCCTGTTTGTAGTGAATGTTTTGAACGACTAGGCGACGGCACTGGCAACCCCCCCGACTGCACAACGGCATTGGTCCAATGCCCTCACTGTCGCGAGATTTGTCCCCGCGAAGAATGCGAAATAATCACTCACACTGCGGTGCAGCAGTGGGATTCACTATTGGAGATTTCTTCAGAATGGGCCAGAATGGACACCAGTGAGATGGATGTAGAAGAGGAGGATGAAGGGGAGGATGACGACGACGACGACGAAGACAGCCCCATAATCAACGGTGCGATCACCGCCACACAGAGGTCAGTGGCATAGTCGGGTGGGCCTCCCTGGATCTGAATGGTTTTTAGCCCTCAGCTTCCGAGAACTGCTGAAGAAACCGAGGAACCTGACACTCAAGGTCAAGCCACCCCTCCTGCGCCTGCTTCACCGGAAGATATTAGACAATATTCATACCAGAATTTACCTTCTCCTTCCAAGCGCGAACGCTTGCAGATGTTAGTAGCACAACGGTCTAACAAGCGGCGAATGTGATTTTCGTAGGTTTCTTGGTTACAACGCAGTCCGGCTGCACAGACGACACGGCAGTGAGTATGTAGAACAATGCAAAGCAGAAACAAATGCAAGAAATGACAGAGATCGGAACACATGTTATGATATAAGCCCGTGTGACCGTAACAAAGCAGTCCATCTGAACAAACAGGTTAGGTTTGTGTCGATGAAGAATCGAGGCACTCACTCTTCTTTATCTGACTCTAGTTCGGCGATTTTCCGTTTCAGCTCGCTGTCAAACCAGGTCAGGTGGACGGATTATGCGAGACTTGAAAACGGCTCACGAGTTCTCTTTACTTAGGGCATTCCGGGACTCCTTCGTCTGGCACAAGTCCCTTGTCATAGACTCCCAAGCTTCATCTTGGGGAAGATTGGTGTCGTTGTACATAGCGTCCAGTTCCTCGTTAAATGCCTGTAAACCTTGTCGAGTTCCACTTTTGTTACGCTGACCGCAGTGCACTAACCTCGTACATGATTTCCTTTTCGGCTGTGGCATCTGCCAGCAAGCTCTTGACAAGCTCACATTGACGTTTGGTGTTCTGCAGCTCAACTCGCATCTTGTCAAGTTCAGTAGCTTTCTGCAAGCGACATCAATCAGCAACTTTAGAATAACTAGCGTTCCTTGCTCACCTCCTTGATGTCGTGCACGAATTGTTCGAAGTCGGTCTGAAGGGTTTCGTGGTGCGACATTGCACGGCCCATATGTTGGTCGGCATCCGCTAACGATTCCTCCAGGCGACTCAGAACGGCAGAGTTGACCGTTTCAGATGTGCTTGGCATTGGACTTTCCCCGACTAGGCTGCGCGGTCGACTTCGAGGTGTTGCTGGTGCTTCCGTTTGTCTCTTGTTTATAAGCTGGCGCATTTCCTGCATTCGCTGTTGTGCCTCCTTCGTCTTTGTGGGCGGCCAGTCAACATGCGTCTGGCTCCAAGTTAAGACGTAGACATACCATCGGTGGGGGGTTGGCCTTCTGAGGAGTGCGAGCAAGAGACTTATCTGGAGAAGGAGACCTCCACGAATCGACGGGATTGCTGCTTGGATTTGATCGTAGCTCTTCGAGATCAAACTTCATCCGTTTCACGGCGCGATGCGACGACTCAATCTAGAGGACGGGTCAGCACGAGAGGGGACATGACAAAAAGACCAAATAAACCTCATCTCTACTCGATCCTACCGATTGCAGAAGATGATCCATGGTACTATGTGAAGACAAGGTGGGACGTGGTATTTTGGAAGTTTGGGGCGACACTTTCCGAGGTGAGATAATTCTTGCAGTGGTCTTCGAGAGTGGAGACATCCTGTACTTTCGTGACGGAGTATATGTGTTGTGTCCTGAACGAGTTGATGACTTCTTCTTGATTGAGAGGGGTTCTATATTGCTGAATGGAGTTGGAGTCCCATTGACTGGTTTGGGCGTACTCTCTCCCTCACCGGATGACATGAACGGCTGTCGTTTACTTCGGGGAAGTGGAGATGGAGAGTCATTGTCATATGTAGACTGATCGGAATGCTGGAATTTCTCCGACTCCGTAACCATCTCGACATCCATGGAAGGAAGCTCCCGCGGCGTAGCAGTCCCTGGACTCGTTGGAGGTAGGGGAGAGGGGCTCCGTGGCCCAAACCGACGAGGTTCTACAGGATTTTGGGTGTTGAGGTGCGGTGGGACAGGCAGTGGAGAACGCGGGACGTGACGAGAAACTGATGTCAGGTGACTCGCGTTGTCCTGTACTGTCGATGCGCGTGATGTCGGCCACAGCGGGGGGGGAAGGTCCTCTGCGGAAGCGGTTGCGTTACTTGAAGCAAGGGGAACCCGAAACACTTACCTTCGTATATGGTATCTTCTGCAGGTTTCTCTATCGAAGATGTGGGATGGTATTTGCCGTGCTGATTTTGGCTATTTCGTCTCGCAAGTTCGAGTCGCATGGCGAGGTCAGGATCGGACTGGTCAAGTCTTGTCTCGGTATCCGCACCATACACGTCGCCTCGCACCTCGGACTTGTCATGCGAAGCAGAACGAGAAGCGGGCGCGGATGTAGGTTGAGGTGATGATCGGCCACTGCCAGGGGATCGACCCCTTTTGACCAATTTCCTCCGAGAACTGGCAGACCTGTTCACGGAGTCGTCATCGCCAGAAGCCAGAGACGTGGCAGCCGTGGCCGTCGAACCAGAACGATATGAAAACTTTGCAAGACTACCGTCGGCGGTTGTCGTAGTCTGCGTATATGTAGATGACCGGCTGGCGGATGACTTGGATCGCCGATGGCTGTTGATGGAAGCGCCGAATAGATCACCTCTTGATGAGCCGGGTCGAGAGTTAAAAAGGTTCCTAGATATTGCATCCAAGCTAAAGATCTGCGCTCGAGATCTTGTGCTTGCTGTTGGAGTTGCCGGGCGAGAATCGTTGCCAGTGCGAAATTTGAAGAGACCGTATTGCTGGACTATGATACAAAGAGTCAGAGAGCAATAGGGAGATTCTGAATGCCACTTACTTGTTTGCACAATGCGCCCCGGTATTCGGGAGGTTTGCACTATCTCTTCCTCAGGTTCGTCATTCGGATCACTTGAGGAGACAGAATACCGCGATATCTCTCCAGCCATCGGGTGAACTCTGATGACGACATACGGGGGACCACCCATACCGAAGGGTAACGGGTCAGCGGTTCCTTGGGGATCAAAGTGTACGACGATCTTTGTCTGGAGCAGATCATGAGCACATGGCCACCAGTGGAAGTCGCTAGGCCTACCTTCTTGCTCTCTTGCAGGAACGCCGTCCGCTGATACACGTTGAAGTATGTTCGAGCAATGGTCGTCCGCCCACCTCTGACTTCAACTTCCTTCTCATCCGCGCACAATACTACCGATTGCCCTGTTCTAGTCCTATACTTTGCCTGAGCCGACCAAAGATTCTCTAGAAAGCGTTCTTTCTCTGTTGCCGTCCGCGTGGGGTCTAGGTTGATCGGAGCAGGAGGGAAAACGACGGAAAGTGAACGAAATGGGCGACTCGACCACCTGTCACCTTGGTCTTGGGGAGGGTTTTCGAGGTACACATGAAATTCTTGGCAACAAAAGGTTCAGCCGATTGCCTGATCTCAGAAAACTGACAATCTTACCAGTATCTCCAACATCAGCAGCGACGATGTCGCACAAGTCAACTACTCCTTTGCAGCTCATGCCACTCTTCTTCATGCCCAGGGGTAGCCCACCATTTTTGGCCAATTTCTCCACCTCGTCTAGCCCGGATAGCAAGCGTCCGCTCTTTTCACCGTTTCCTGGTCGTTTAACGATCATGAGTTTGTCGTCAAACAGGAAAAGAGTGCAGTGCAAGGCAGTGGCGGACATGCTCGATGCTGATGAAGATGCCCCAAGAGGGCCATCCATGATGATGTCGTCCACGTCAATACAATCGATGAAGCGTCGGGAGTTTGATATCAAGCCAGCAGGGAATCCATCAATGGTTGCGCTCAGACAGTACATGACTGCTGCTCGTCTCGTGTGACCGTCCGTCTCTGCAAGCGCGATCTTGCTCGCTATCTCGTCTGCTTCGATCAACTTTGTACGTTGAGGATCGTCGGGTCCCATGAATTTGACCATCGTACGGAAGAGCAGGGTGTATCTCGGTATACGTTGTACCGGGTCCATTAGCAATTCGCGCAGGCCAACTCGATTTCTGGCTTCTGCGTTTGAGTATTTGATCCTCTACAAAAGATACATGTTAGTTGGGCGATGAACATATGTTGCAGAGACCCGTTCACATCAATATAGGCTGCAAATCCAGAAGACTTCTTCCTCATTTCGCGCTCGAAAATCGATTGAGCTTCTTCGCGTTTGACATAGTATTGTCTGTAATGTTCGAACCCTCTGAGGTCTTTGAAGTGTCGCAAAGCAACATCTCCTACGCCCCCAACATTCCGGGATCCATTGTGCGCAAGCATCTTGTCCAAATCCGCCAAGAAAGCCTCGTTGACAGGTAAGAGATTGTCTATGTTCCCGAACAGCGTCTTAGCCTCATAGGCAGGTAATATAGCTGTGCTCTTGCTTCTCGAGAATTGTCGTAGCGGATCTGCATAGTCATTTTTGAGGTTCCGAAGGCGTTTAACGTATGACCGCTCGGTATTCACAAGTTCGTTGATGACTTCTGACAGCGCAGACGAGTCGGTGACTGCTCGCTTGCGTTCGGATTCGCCCTTGAACTACATCAGACTCGAGCAACCTATCCGGTAGGAAGGTGCTCACTGTATGATGGGCAAAAGTTGTTTCGGTTGCGGAAGGTAGTATATTGTTATCGTCTTGTCCGAGCCACGGGTCTCCGAGCGATAACACCAAGTCCTGGATGTCTGCGTGGATTTGTCGGGGTTTCCGCTGTCTCGGAACGTTTCGGACTCACCATCAGGAAGTCTCTTTCCACCTTCACATCCTTCTACAACAACTCCACAATAAAATACACGTTTCGTGACGATAGGGTCCGCAGACTTCTGGAGGGTTGTATCGTCACCAGTGGCAAGAGGCACTACTTTGCGGGGCGAGTTATTCAGCGCCATCAAACTTCATCAGACCTCGGTGGGTATCTCGTCTCGTTCGATGGGGGAAGTCGTCGGAGCTTGATGGCAGATGCGTTCTTCTTGCAGTCAACCAAACTAACCTTTTTGACGTCAAGTTCCTCCAACAAAACGCGTCGATCACGTGATTGACAGCAGGACATTTTAAATTGTACAAAAGTTAAAGAAATAAAGCTCATACACGAAAGAAGCCTGTCTACGGCGAGGATTAAAGCGTATGCTAGTTGTTCAATGTTGGATACGGTGAATTGATGCCAAAACGTGGATGAGGGTCATGATGAGTATGTATGCGATGTTGAACGATGGTGTAATATTGCACTCGATGACGTTGGGAATATTTTTCGCTAAAGTGATTTATGATCCAGAATTTTGTGCAGCAAACATTGGAGTGAATCGATGCAAAAATGAGAGATTTCGGCGTAGCCGCGAGCTCCTTGGCGTTGGGTCTTCGTCGTGCATCGCTGGGGACAGCATCGAAGCCGTCCAGCGACGCCGAGGGCCATGAGAGCCCTCTGTGTTCGGTGGGGTAGGATAGTCAACCCCAAACTCCGTCGTAGAAGGTCCCGCCGTCTGTGGATACAGACGCTGGAGATCAGGTTGGGAATAAGGACGTTCTGCGATAGCAAGGGATAGCCGGGGGACCTCTGTCACATTCAGCGACTGGGTTGTGTGTACTGACGGCAATTCTTTGTCAGGGACATCTGGCGCACTTCGGACTCTGCGACGAAGCGACTCTCTTGACCACCATCTCAACAAGCTGGAATTGGATACGGAACTTCTAGCTGATGGTTCACGCGTCAAGGCAATGGTTGGCGAGGTTGATCGAGGAATGAAAAAGCCGCGAACGTTCTCGATCATTGATCGGCTCCGCTTCGGTACGCATTCCTCCTTGCGGACAGCCAAGAACTCGGAGCGTCCGTTCATACTGCTGACTGCTGGAGGTGCCGAAAGAGGAACGATGAGTGGAGTCATTGGCGTAGTCGCCGATGCAGAAGATGAACAGTGTGACATCGGTGAAGGCGATTCAATATATAGCTCATTACCATCCTCGTCCCCGTCGTACGATGCAGCCTTGGCCATCGCGACAATCTTGAGCTTTTTGGGATGTCGTCGTTTGGTGATGGGCATAGACAGAACAGGGTGGGAGGTAGGGCAATAGCTTTCTGGGTCGCTCAGCATCCCGCTCCCATCGGCAAAGCTCTTTCTCCGAGGGACAAGGACGCTTTCGCGCTTTGTCAACCTGTTCTTTGCGGCGACGCTCATTGCGCTCGCCATTGTCAGCCCCGAGCTCGACCTTGAGAACGAGCGAGAGACCTTTTGTCCCTCAAAAAGATCTTCTTCGTGTGCATGAGCGTGAAGGCGCGCAGTAAGGCATTTTTCCGAAAAGACGTCTAGCAAGCCACGGTCCACTTGCCCTCGGGCTGAAGCAGTTGATCGAACGAGGTGGAATGTACTGGATTCCGGTACCTGATGGGTCCAGCTCGGTGCACCCGAGTAGCGGCGGCTGGGTCCTACTGTGTGTGGGATTGTATTTCCGGGATATTCTACGCGATGACTGGCTCGCGGCGATGGTTGGGCCACCGAGGGAGTAGACAGAGAAGTAGTCTCTCCTATGCTTGGGAGAATGAAGTCGAGATCGACGTCTAATTCTGGGATTGACTGAATCGTCGGTAATGGACTCAGCATTTCGAATGGTATCTCTTCCAGTGGAGCAATGCTTTCGCTTCTGAAGTTCGCTTGAAGGCTCGTGGGGGGTTCGCCGCTCCACCTCGGTTCTTC
This sequence comes from Paxillus ammoniavirescens, assembly GCA_014904835.1. NCBI lineage: Eukaryota > Fungi > Basidiomycota > Agaricomycetes > Boletales > Paxillaceae > Paxillus > Paxillus ammoniavirescens. Next base: position 105,114 of record MU120917.1, read on the forward strand.
AGCGCTAGAGCTACGGATAGCGTCCACCCAGATGTCCTTTTCCCGGCGGCACGACGCTGCGAATTCAAAGGTGTGGTCCTTTGATGACAAGCGGAACCAACTCGGTAGCAGAGCTGAGAGACGTGTCAAAACGTGATTCAGAGCGGGGCATAGATACACACCATCGTCCGTGTTTGAGTCCACTAGATCGAATCCCCTCAAACTGAACCAATGCTTTGGCTCGTATACCTTGGTCTTCGCCACCTTGACCAAAACTAGGAACCCACCAGGAAACAAGAATGCGCCAAGATACTTTGCTCTAACCGTACCGAGTCTGGCCATGTTTGACACATCGCAATGGATGACATCCAAAGAGCCGGCAAAATGACAAGGTCCCAGAGATGACAGGAAGGTAGACGACAAACTGAATTGTGACGGTCTGCTATGATTGGCAACCGAGGTTAATAGACCTTGTGCGATCCGTAACACGATTTGAACAGATTTGGAAGAAAGATCCTGTCGCCGGCGAGCTTCGTCCACCGAACTCGCTACTGTCCGCATCGTCTGCAGCGCCGTCTTGACAGCCTCCCGACTTGAATCACTAGACGTAGAGCTGGACTCGTGCGAGGTCCCACTGGCACTCCGCGACACGTTTGTTGTTTCCTGAAGCTGACCAAGTAGAAGAGGGTACCTGCAAATTCTTTGGACAGGTTTGATGAGGTAGTCCATGAACATCAATCGCGGTCGTCGGCTCCTCGTGCCTTTGGCAGAGTGTCCACTCTCGGAGGCGCTAAGGATTGGGGTTGCTGGACTGACTGTCGAAAGCGGGTGAGGGAGGATTTGGGGACGGGCCGATGCATCCAAAGATGACAAAGAGTGTCGCCTTTTCTTGCGTGTGTCAAAGGCGAGTTTTTCGGACCCAGACGGGTCGGTCAGCTCCTCGGGCGCCTCACCTTGAGCGAACCGGAGGGAAGCGTCTAACTGCATTTCTGAAGCAACAGCAGCACAATGGCGCTCGAAGGCATCCCATTCGCCAGGATATCTTTGCTGGACCCTGCGCACTGAATCAAACGCCTCTGAATGCCCAGAGCAAAAGTTCTGATATTGATCAAAACCAGAAGCCTGCACGTGCATTCAGCGACAAAAACAACAGAGATATTAAAGGACGTACATGATCGATGAATACTGCGGAGACTGCGTTAATAGCGCGCTGGACGGCATGGGATTGTGCGTGATTTACATCTGGCTTTCCACCCAGGTTCATCGAAAAGCCAAAGGGCGATACCACTGCTCGAAGTTCACGAACCAACCTCTCATGAAATTCGAGGATCTCCTCCGCGTTCCTGGTAATGGTATCTAGATCTGATGCGGAGAAAAGATGCCGAATGGCGTATTTGTCCTTCTCTCTCCCAGGATACACCGAAGCGGCACTTGCAACATATCCTTCGGTAGGCGATGGGGCAGATGTTAGCTGTATGCTCCCACTGAGATGAGGGTAAGATTGTGTGCGAAGGGACGTAGTCAACGGATAAATGCCATGGGTAGATGAAGGGCGTGAGAAATGGGAGAGGTTGATATTGGACGAAGAACCATGGAGTACAGATGACGGTCGATTGGTTAAAATCGGGAGCAAACGAAGATAGACCTGTAATAGGCATATATTAAAGTCACCGATGACAGCTGTCAAAAGTATGCTTACAGAAACCAGTGTTCTCAGGTCCAAAAGATAGCCCACCTCGGTGGACAATAACTCTGAGAGGGCATGGCAACGCCTTGAGTTCTCTCGCACTCTGTTGGGAGGCTTTTTGTCCAGCAAAGGCAACTCAGGAATAACGGGGATAACTGCCGAGTCTGGTTCACTGGAGTCCGAACGGATGAGTATATTTTCTCCACAACCATCGTGTTCCCTGTCAGAACCATCAGGGGCTAGATGGAACACAGCCTTGCCTTGAGGCACCAGTGGAGACGATGACTTCTCAAGGCGATGTTGGGGCTTGTGCTTTTCGGTGCGGGGGCTACGAATTGGGTCGCATCGAGGTGGAGTTGTAGCAGCAAGTTTCAATCCAGGAGGTGCAGAAGTCTGACGAGCTTGGGGAGATGATAGGGGTATTGGAGGAAGGGGTTTTGACAGAGCTATCAGCGGTAGTGAAGCCCTGCGCTTTCGTGTAGTGGGTGATGAATGAGCGGACACCTCTGCAATGGTAGCATCGGGTAAGGATGCAGAAGCCGTTAGATGAGATGACATGGGGTGTGAAGTTACAGTTTTGGACCTATAGATGAAATTTGGAGGTGGGGTAGGCGGGGTAGAGGTCCAGGTTGGTGTGGGTATATTGAAAGATGAGGGAAACTTAGGAACAGGGTCAGACGGGCGTCCGCTTCGGGTGGCACCGGGCTCCTTTGTCATGGGACGGCTGATCTTGTCCTCTATGGCGCCGGAATTGAGGCTGACGTGAGGGGACACACTCGGAGCAGGAGTGGATAAAGGCGAGGCAATGATGGGTGTGAGAGGGGAAAAAGGCCTCGACGAGCGCGACCTCCAGTCAGGTCGCGTCGCACCAGCCGGAGAAGATGTCTGGCCGTTCTGTGAAAAGGACAAGACGCAATCCGAAGCGGAAACAAATGAAGTAGCTGAGTCGGTTCCAGCGGACAAGCGAAAGGGGCTCTGATGTGCCATTGGGTTCTTCAGTGAACCTCGAGGAGAGCCAAACGGAGTCGAACATGGGACGGAGAAACAGGTTTGCATTTGAGAAGGTATATGAGTCTAGTAGGAGGTGAGAGACTGGAATCAGCGACCAAGACGAACGTGAACAAACCTCGGTTCAGGCTGGGCACGGGAGTGGTGGAGAGAAAATGAATGGGAAAGGGTAGGGAGAATTGGAAAGACTGAGCGGGACGGGTCTATACCCGCACTCGTGAACTGAGAGAAGTAGTGGGAGGGGAAGTTAAGTGGGGGAATGAGACCATGTAATTAACAAGTTGATTCTGGTGCCGGTGAAACTTTGGCCAGACTCGTCACGTCAGAACATCAACGCGAAGGCACTAAAAACGTCCCAAATAAGAATTAACTAGACTCCATTTACATAAATGTACGTCACTCTTCCAATTCCGAGATCTAATCCTATCGGAGATCAAAATTCCTAAAATTCTATGCCGATCGGCCCCTGCATGATCTCCTATCTAGCAATCCTCATAACTAGCTCTCAAGAACGACTACTCTTGAGTCGTTCGGGACATTCAAATTTCCGTTATATGCACTCAACTCACCGCCAAACTTGTTAGTCTCAGAATGACAACCTCAATCCTGATTTTCGCGCGACTCCAATCCCCCTAACTTTGCCATGTAAAGGCTACGTACCTTCCATCCGCAGTACTATCATATCATGAATGACGTGGCTGAAGAGAGAACTTGATTAGCCTCACTAGGAATGCACAAGTACTTCGGATACAAGCAAGAAGAATAGTCACGGTGCTGAATGAGTACATATATATCATTTTGTAGCTTCAATCCTTAATACAAATCCATCTCGTCGTCGCAACGCGCAATAAAGGGTATGTTTTGTGCTTCTGCTTGCTGACGCCGTAGCTTCTCCTTATCCAGAAATTTGCGCAGAGCTGCAACATTCTTCCCACTAAACACTCGAAATACAGACTTTTGGTCAGGATCCATCGTCTACACCAAATCATCGTCAGTATCCCAAATGTGCCAAAACAGCCAAAGGCAGACGCACTCCGGGCGGCGGATCCGAAAAGCGACGGAGTCCCGTCCGCCTTGCTGCCGGCACCCCCGTAGCAGTCAGATGGTCCAGTTTCGGCGTGTGACGCAAAAGATGATGCAGTGCTTTGAGAGAGATGCGGTCACAGTACGAGAGATGGAGACGTTCCAGTGATCGCGCGTGGTCTCCCAAAAAGTAGATCGCGTTGTCGGTCAGCTTCGGTACACGAACCAACACTAGCCGGTGAAGATGTCGCAACGCCGCCAACTCGAACACCGACATGTCAGTTAGAAGACGACAGACTGCATCCCATCTTTTCGTCAGCACCCAAATCCTGGAATAGAGAAGTAAGTACTGCTTACATGCAAGGTCCAGAGATCTAAGCTGTAGACACGAACGCGCTAGCTGTACGATGGCACCATCCGTAATTTGCGACACGTGCGCTAACGTCAGAGTCCCCAACTGCACTCCAAGCTTGCAGATGTTCACCACAGTCCTGTCCGTCAAGTTCGTGCATCCCGCTAGCGACAACGTATGAAGCGATGGCGCATGTACGATGACCCCTTCAATCCCATCGTCTGTGAGCTTCGTGCAGTAGCTGAGGTCGAGAACCCGCAAGTCCACAGCAGTGTGGCGTAATATCAGAGGTGGGAGTTCATCCAGCCATGTCAACGGCCGGTGAGGTAGTGGCTTGTCAGGGCCCTTGGATGGCTTGCTCCCCTTCTTAATCGGTGAAGGGAACGCCTTATCTGTCAGCAGTGGACAGCGAGCGAGCATCAGAGTGTGAAGCTTCCTCGAGTAGGCCCAAATGTCGCGAACCGACAACGCAGTTAATAGCGGCTCGTCGGATAGCTCCAGCTCGACGAGCCTGGAAAACGATTTCGCTATTGCCGAGACTGTAGGATCCGTCAATACTACACCACTGAGCTGGAGCCATTGCAGGGGTGGTGCTTGCGAGACGAGCTCGAGGATCCCGACGTCTGAGACGTATCTACATCCCGTCAAGTCTAGACCTTGGATATTCTGGTTTTCTCTGGCTAGCTGAACGATCGTTTTGTCGGACGTGTCTGCCACTCCTGAGAGTACGACAGACTCGAGATTCCGACAAAAAACCATTTCGGGTGCAACCCATTCATCGGTTACCCCACAGTTCGGGTCACGTATCACCAGATGCTTGACTACGCGCCGCTCTGATTCGGTCTCCGGAAGGCGGTTGATAATACGTTCCATAGCTTCATAGTCTGGTCGATCCATGATGTACGCGATGCGCTGGTATTGTTGTTAGGCTCGATGGTAGATGTGGTGGTAGAGATATGTGATGATGATATGTGGCGCGAGTGGTGGTCTAATGAAAATTCATCCTGTTGGACAGCTTGGAGATATGGCTGTGATAATTCTGGACGCTAATTCGGGTCTTGTCCGTTGTCGAGGTTGTGTCGCCGAATGTTGGTGTGCTTGTAACTTACTTACATCACGTTTGCCATGGCACTGTTGTAGTTCAAACATTTGCTCAGCTCGGCAGTTTGCGAGCGCCCATCTGCTGTTGTAGTCAGTGAGAATCATAGACCAACTTGAATCAATGGCTGTCATGACATCCACAAGCTCGAGTTCGTCGACCATAATGTCCGCCAAGCCCTCGAACACTCATCCAATCCAACCTCCACCGAGCCCCCCTCGACGCATCCCAGTAACACCCGCAGTTCTGAGGTCCATTTTCGCCTCTTCTCGCACACCTCATGAGGAGAGGTCTATATCCCGCGTCGCATTCTTCAGGTACGCTTCACTAGGTCTGGAAGTTAGGTAAACCTATGTCAACCTCTTCCGTAGGTTTGTCGGGTTCTTGTTAAGCTGCGTCGGTATCAGCCTTACAGCAGCAAAATGCTGGGGGACCAAAAGTGGTGCTGGTCTTCTAGCATACTAGGAGCGGTGCTAGTCTGAGGTCTGCTGTACGCTTCGTCAGGTCTCTGGATCTTTGATGCGGGGCATCATAGGGTGGAATATCGAATATCCTAGTCGCTCGCATCTTATAATTACGAAGTACTTACGACTTGACATTACCTCGAAGCACGTACATTTAAAATTGATTTATTTAAAAAGTCTACTCATCCCACACTCCTACTCATCAGCGTCTTGGTCCCGTCCACCTTCGGAGCTACCCGCTTCGGGCATTGGTGTTTGGAACGTGCTACCACTACTGGGCCCTGGATCGAGCAGTCCATCTTGATCATCGACGTTTGCTGCACTAATCACTTTTCGCCGTCGCGTGGAAGACACAGGAGGTAAATGAGCCTTCTTGACGCGAAGAATATCCATAATTTCTACCAGGTCAGTGAGTAATATCTCAAGTTCCGTCACGGATAACGACGAACCGTGGTGGGTCATTTCCTCGTACCCCTTGATACTACGTTTCATAGTCAACCATCTCCGTTGCAATGAATGCGCACTCCACAAATTCCATTCAGCATCAGGAAGGGTTTTCCAGTCGATTTCTGTGTCGTCCCGGACTTTAAGCGAGTCAATTCTGTTGCCATGGTGTTCAGCACAGGAGGTCGAGATAACATCAATGGACACCCACTTGTGGACCAGAATGTACGCATCTTGTGGGCTCCAGCGCGGTTTTTGCCCTTCATTTTTGACGGTTTTACTGAGAGAATCGGTCCTATAGTTTTGCTTAGCATGTCAGAGGGCTGAAGCTAAAGAAGGATAAAACCATTTGATCCGACATTGTTGTCTTCCCCGCCGATTGTCCATTTTGTCACTGACAATTCCCCAAAAGACGTCATTGTCGAAATCTTTTCCTTGATTGACAGTCATCTCCGTCACAATTTTGGTGAGTTCTTCTTCCTCTCCCTTGCTCCACGGACCCGTGATGCGCACTTCACGGTTCGCGATATGATTGCGATACCGATCTCGACAGTCGGATGACATCCGCCCCACGATCTCACTGACCTTTTCCCATTGTTGACCGAGAGTAGCGACAGCCCTGAGAAACAGGAACGTTAGCAACGATGTATCGTTCCTGGGGGTAAATGAAAAATGACGCACTGCTTCAACATGTTGTCCTCTTCTGGCATCCATTTACCCTGTTGCTTCTTCGGGTGGAAAGCTCTCCGGACGTGGTGATAGACCGCGATGATCGGGCGTTGTGGGACTGCGACAGCTACGGGAGACATGAGTAAAGTGGGGGAGACCTTGATCGTGTTAGAACATACTAATTTCCGACCAGAAGGCATTATCTTTGCCCTTCTCATTTTTCTGAAAGATAATCTCAAGAATTTGATCATCTGTGAGTCCCCGGGACTGGATCTGGTAATTAGCTACTATGTGTAGCAATATCTAACGCCACCCACCGCTTTGAAGGCTTCTATCGCGTCCTTGAGCTGTCGCTCCTCTATCGCAGAGAATTTGCCTTTCTTGTAGATCAGACCTGTATAAGCTGTAAAGACCAAGGACCATTGTTGCCTGCAAGTTGCTCACCTTGCGTCTTCACCAACTCTGCCAATTTACTTGCATTCATCCACTTGTTCGCGAGGATATGTGCATGCTCGGGGTTGATCTGGTCCGGTCCAGGGAGACTCATGTCCAATACGCGCTTGTGAGATGACTTTGTTGATTTCTGCACAGAGGACAGAAGGGGCGCCGTAGATGTGGATGGCATGTTCATTGGTGGCTGCGAGCGAACCATGGTATCGGCTCCAAGAGGAGGTGGCAGTGGCGGAGGAATGAATGGAGGACCGTTCATTGGCGGATTTGCAGCCGCAGCATCACCCAGCGTCTTGAGAACGCTCGCGATCTTGGATGCATCCATGTCATGCAGAGCGCGTATGATTTCATCATTGGACGCGAACTGAAAGTCGGGAATATGACCACTTAGCCCCGTGAACATAGGCTGTGCCTGCGGAGATGGGTGACCGAATTGAGAAGGGTCATGAAAGCCGTAGTGAACGGGTGGATATTGGATGTATGAAGGGCCCTGGTTTGGCATAATCTGAGGCTCCTGATACGATGAGTGAGCTTGGTAAGGCGCAAGATCCATGGGTTGTGCTTCAGAGGTTGCGGATGCTGCAGCCACGACCGCATTAAGGAAAGCGGCGGATGAAGCGTGTTGGCTGTCCACGGACAGATCCTGCTGGTCGACCTCGTTCGTGGTCAGTGGTACCTGCCTTCCTTTCCCCTTGTCATTTGTACTCTGTGTTGGGTCCTCCCGAACCTGCGAGGTTGATGTTTGCACTAGTTTCTGGCTGGTAGGTTCGTTGTCTTCGAGATCAGTGGATGGGGCCGATCTCTTCTTTTGCTTCTTCTCCCTCCTTACTTCATCTCTACCATCACCATCGTTGCGTACGCGTTTTTTCTTTGAGCCCTTGTGGCTCTGAGATTGAATGAAAGCATTATTGGCTTCACCGACGGCGAGCTGTAGCGCTCGCTGTATGTCGGAGGTAAGACTAATGCTGTGATCCATGCAGAATATTTAGGGTGGGCCAACGAGAAGGATGAGGGCAAGCACAAAAACCATTGACCTCGCGCCATCCAAAGGATATATCCGGCAATTCCCCGCCGAGTAGTTGCCAAATCAGGCTGCTAGCATCGCCGAATGTCCCGCTCCTTGAATATTCAAAGTTGCACTTAGACTACTAGCTAGTAATCTTCCTGCCCGCTTTCCATCATCTCCCCTTCGTCTCCCTCTTCGTCCTCATCATCAAAATACCGTTCTTCACATCTGTCGTCTTCAATATCATATTGCTCTCCCCAGTCCACTGCGTCATAATCTGCGCCCTACAGAGAACTCGTCAATGTTTACGACACAACACCATCGCTTCAGCGTTTGTACAAGGCTTACCTCCAGCAAACCATAAATAAATAGTTCCTTTATTCGTCTTTCGAAGGTTTCTCTCTGTTCTTCTAGCGATTCCTGCACGTCCGGAGTGTCGTGGTCGCTCAAGTCGCTGTCGCTGTCGTCCTCTTCTGGCACGAACTCCTCGGCTGCCCGTTGACGTCTAACACCGCGCATTCTTTCAGCCTCTCTTTCCTCCTCGTAATCACCTAGCAAGGTTCCAAGCTTTCCCACGTGTTGTGACTGCCCGCCCAAGAACCCCTTTGCTACCCATTCCCTTTCTTCGCGGGCTGCCTCTTGACCAGTCGACTCCCGTCCTGGCCAAAACTGCGACCACCGAGACTTCGCTTCCACAAACTCCAGCTGCTTGGGTTTCGACTCCGTATATGTGAGACGACGGTTTCGTATCTCCGGAATCACACTCCGTTGCGTTGGTGTCGTGATTGACGAGAAGCTGATGATCAAATGAGGTGGTAAGAGGTGTAGATATTTTCGCAGGAATTCGACAGGCGATTTACTTGGTGGTGGAGAGTAGTCTTGTGAGAGACCAATGTATGATAGTATTGCAGAATCTCGAAAGTCTCCTTCCATGATGGCCAGGGGTTTTAGTTAGGATACTAACCGTTGAGCCTACTCACAGTGGACCATAGTAACAAACACAAACAAGATCATCATTTCAACGGAACGACTACTTGCTTCATGCCACACTCTCATCGATACTAACCATGAATCACCTCCCTGTTGCCTCAACTTCCAGCGTTATATCTTGTCGATGGGACTGGTGCAGATCGACGTTATCCGACCTCGAAGCTCTGGAGACCCATGTCAAACATACTCATATATGGCCGATGAAACCAATGAGCAAGGCAGATATCGCGCTCCTAAGAAGACTGGATCTGCAGAGTCTCCATAGTTCAACAAACACGGACTTAACCAGCTTCTCCGGGGGTGGGTATTTCATCCTTTTGTACTTGGATGGAAAACTTTCTAGACTGGCGTATTGCAGGACCTGACATTGTTCTCCACGAGGATGATCGGGATGGTTTGGGAACTGGGATCGCGTCGCCACCCCGAAAGTACAATTCAGAAAATTCAACGTTCAGCACGTTTCAGCAGTTGTCTTCACCTCCTGTAATACCTTCATCCCCAGCGTTACCAGCTTCACCAGCCTTTGAAGCTCTTGTGAGACGAGACGGGAAGACTGGTCTCATAGCGGCCGTCGAAAAGTTTGAAAGCACGCACAACCACAACGCAAAACAGCTCCCACACTTGTCTCCTCGGGAACACTTGCCAACATCGCTTCCTCTCTCTCATTCACAGTCTTCCACGTCTTCGCGAAGTGCAGTCGAACAGCAGCTCACGCAAGAAGATGAAATGGTGTCGCTTCGTGATCAACGTTTACCCACGTCCACCCAGATTTCGCAGCCCGAGAGCGAACTCACCGACGCTGAACTTCGATGGCCCACTTCAGATGATGAAGTAGATGAGGCACTACCGCCCCCGCTTGTTCCCGAGGAAATCTTAATCTACCAACCACCTATTCCAAATCGTTCACCTATGCCCAGGCATCCATTTAGTTTACCTGATAATGGGAGAGGGAATGGTTTTCGTTCTAGATCCTTGGACATCTTCCGGCCTATAAATGGATCCTTGAGCCCCCGTGCCTCCCAAGAGTCGCGGGGTTCCAGCCAGCCGTTTGCACTACAGACGCAAGCGCCTTATTTTAGCCAGACCGTGGACTGGAGCCAAAGTCAGTGACGTCTTCAGCGGTACAAATGTACCTCTGCTGTAGTAACGCTGGATTATCATCTACATTGCTTGTAATGGGCTTGCTTAGCCCCCAATTTAAAAATCACATCTCCTCGCGTCCATGCGGGTATGTAGCTGTTGTAACGGAGTGCTTGAAGAGTGTTATCACTGCCACTGGTAGCATGGCTTCGGAGCACGCCTATTTTGAATCCCTCCGCGATTTGTCCTACTTTGATGAGATTTGAGTCGACTCAACAATTCTGTGAGCTGTGTATCATACTTGGATGAACTATCCTTCCACACCAACCACGAATGAGCACGAGCACGACCGATTCATCGAATCAACAGCCAGAGGAGAGTTTGGCGCTCACGGTTGCCCAACAGCACCCCAAAGATCTACTTCTCATCGTGTTCATCCATGGGTGCGATTTGGACGAGTCTTATATCCCAGAACAAGTTATCAAGCTCACAGGATTTCGCAGATTTAAGGGAACAGAGTCGACATTTGAGACCTTCCCCTCGAGACTCCAGCACATCTTATCGGAAAGCATGAATGACGTGCCCGTTGAGTGCGTAGTCTTTCCCGCCTACGAGGTCAATGTCCAGCACTTTCTACACCAAATGAAAGATTGACACTGTAGCTCTAGACTAAAGGAGATTTGGTAGGTGTTCTCCCCTGAGCGAGGTCGAACATGCTAACTTGATTTCCAGAACGCAGCAGTTGTCCGGTTTGCAGACTGGCTCACCACTCTTACCGTCCAAAAGGAGGTCGCCAATGGCGGAGGAGCTGGCCGAGTAAAGATCGTGCTATGCGGTCACAGGTGAATCAGCTAGTATCGAGAGATGATTTGTTCAGTATTGACGAGGCGAGATCCTTAGCATGGGTGGACTGTTAGCGGCAGACTCACTCTTGGAGTTCATCAACACAAGGCCTGATAAAGGCGCTCCATTGTGGCCAAGAATCATTGCCTGTATTGCGTTCGATACTCCAGTGAGTCTGCTCACTTCAGATCCATCTCGGTCAAGCCTATGCACCATCCGGTCTAGTACCTTGGACTTCATCCATTCGTTTTCAAGAACAGCGCCACCAAGGCCGTCGAGTATGCAAGCGCAGCTCGTACCGTTGTCTCCGATGCGTACTCCCTCTTCAGGGGAAGCGAGAACTCAGCGGCCACTACACCCACACGTGCTCTCCCGCAAATCACGGCGGCAGCATCAGAGAGCGCATCAACATCCACATGGGCGAAATGGGCACCAGCAGCATTCGCCGTAGGGGGCGCGGTGATTGCTGGGGCGGCTGCAGGAGCCGCATACATGCGACGAGACGACGTCACTTCTGGATACAGCTGGGCTTCCGACCACATGAAGTACGTCGGCAATCTGTGGGACGAGAAAGCGATGCGGGAGCGTGTGGAGAACCTCCTAGCTGCACATACGAATCACGGAATAGTCTTTAAGATGTGAGTGGAACCTCCGGACCTGCATATTGCTGACTCATGTTTCACAGATTTTATGTTACTCTACCAGCATCTCCTCCTGCACATTCGAACACGAGAACGTTTGTCGTGTTGCCTCCTCGTGCATCTCCTGTTTTCAGGCACTATCACCCTGCGCCTAACTGCGTTGCTACGGACGAAGTCCAAGCACACATGGGCATGTTCAAACCAGGGAGTAACGATGGATACTACCAACTGGGGTTAGGAACGGCTCAGAGTATTCGAGAAGCAGTCATGAGGAGCAGAACAGAAGTGCATATTGATCACAGCGATGGCGAAGGTTCCTGAGACAGGAAACGGCCAGTAGGCAGTAAAGCAACATTATATATTAGTGTATCGGTCATACAATATTGCCCTCGTAAATGCCCTTATCATTGGTTGAATGATAATTGCATCGCATACGCGTCCTCACCATCGGCATCTTGAAGGCGGTGAGCTGCTCGGAAGTCAGAAAGAGGGCAAAAGACGCACAGTATTTTTCTTCGATGCTGTTCACAGTGAATCCCAGCGTGTCGCGATAAAGGCCCAGAGCAGCGCGATTTGATTTCCGGACATGTAGGGACACATATGCAGCATTGTAGACATTCACCATCGCATCTTCTGCGGGTGCATGCATGGCGTTGGCAAGGGGTATTTGTGTAGCACCAATTCGGACTCACGGGATTGCAACATCAGCTTTTTTGCCAGTCCCAGCCGTCGGTATGACCGCAAGACTGATATCGACGTTACGTGGCCATGCGGTGGTTCAGAAGGTGGTGATCCGTCTGGGGACTCTTCAATTTCTTCCCTGCAGGTCGAAATAGTGAGTGGCAAAAATCGTGATGGAATACGACTCACATCTTCGCGAGGATGTATCCAACTATCCGCCCCTCGTGATCCTCCGCGACGTATGACAAAGATGGCCAGGTCATCGCATGATACAGGTCTGCTGGAGTATAAGGACTCGCCCGCAAAGAAACGGGGGCATTGGTATTTGCGTACAGTACTTCATGGTATAGTTTTCTGGCAGATTGTGCAGATTGCAGGCCTGCATGCCTGTAAGATCTTCTATCTAGCTGGTAGTAAGTATTGCGCTGAGTAGAAGGTCCCGATACACACCCTTGCTACGCGGATATTCATCGATGCTGAATTCGATGATGCTCTCGTAGATGAATTTGCAGAAACCAGGAATTGGGTAGTGTGGAATTTGTTCTTGCAAGTAGGTGGGACGCAAAACCAGCTCTCCATAAAAGGATCGTGGCAAGTCTGCCTCAACGTTCAACAATATTACAACACTCCCTTTAAAAGTTACTACATTCAAAGGCATACATCCGGTGATAACAACATCGACGTTAAAAAAACAACACATTGACCGATTCTTTGTATGTGGGAATTGGGGACAAGAACATATATTTAAAGCGAGTATCGCATTTACAAACAACCAAGTCCTTGAAGTTTGAAGGTCACTTTGACGATTGAGTTGCATTGAAATTGTTGGGATTGTTGCTATCGTGAACATTACTATTCGATGCAGATGCACGTCCAAAAAGGAAGGACGTCGCATAGTGCTCTGCCGCGTTGAATGTATTCCGCAGACTCCTTTTCACGTTTCTTCCCCTCGCCTGTGGCTCGCGAGGGTCTGAGCTAGGTGCCAAGGTAGGCTGTGGAAAATTGGATGTCTCTATGGGACCAGGAGGCGCTGGGACTGGGGATGGTGGCTCGCGATGGGGCCACGGAACAGAGGGTACGGCTAGGGGCTCCTGTACCATGGTCCCTCGGTCATGAGGGTGGTAGATATCCATAGGCGCACCCGCTAAATGCATGACCTGGGTGATACCCTGTGGAGTGGGAGCAATGCTACTGTGGAGTGAAGCGGCAGGAGTGAAAGGGTGTCGAGAAAATGTCGAAGGCAAAGGGTTCGTGTGCCCTGATTGACTGGCCCCGGCCCCCGGGCCATGTCCAATCTCGGCGTAAATATAATCTGGCGTCATTGCTCCGTTACTCCTCGAGGAAGATGCGAAGTCCTGATATGTCCGGAAGAAGCCAGCACCGTTCGACTGGGTAGTTCCAGTGCTACGGTTGGAAGCGACTTCACTGGGTGTTGGAGAGGTGGATACCTCAACCACTGGTTGATGACCAAACGCTCGTGAGCGTCGTTGTGTGCCGCTAGAGGGACCCGCGACGGGTTGCATAGTGATTTCCGGAGGGATAGGCTGCGGAGAAACTTGATGTGTAATAGTGGAGCCACCGAACGGGGGAGCGACTTGGCTAGGTCGTAACATCGAATTGGGTTGGATGGGTGCTTCAGTATCGTTAGGTGCCGGGGTGATGATCAGCTGAGCATGGGGAGGATCCGATCTTTGGCCAGCGTTGCGATAGCGGAAAGGTCCATCGTGCATAAAATCTTCGTCAACATCAAGATCACCTTCGTTGCCCATCTCCATTTCGACATCTTGAGGCACGTCGTTAAAGGCCTCGTCAAAGTCATCGTCATACTCCGTCTCCTCATCATCTCCATTCATGTCTTCTGTGATGGTATTGAACAACTCTGTCAAGAACGATCTGAGCCGTGAGACGCCATTGCCCGAGTAGACACAGAAAGCCAGCCGCTGGCTCATATTGAACTCCTTTGCAAACTGTGAGAATGATGTGCGCAAAGCTTCAAAATACGCAGGCGTACCTGTGGAGGTTGTCTGCAAAATTGTTGTAACTCGGGTTTACGGAATGACGGTATGCCGGTCAAACTCAAGTGCGTGAGTTTGTGGAGCTTTTGAAGGAGGAAATGTATAGCCATCACTGAGATTTGATCACAATAAGATAGATGGATCCGTTCCAGAGTGCTGTGGCGCTCCGCAAGGGCATAAATTGCCTCGTCCGTCAAGTTGCTGACCCGCACGAGACCAATACGGCGAAGCTTCGGCAAACTAGACAGCTCGAACACAGACATATCAGTAAGGAGGGTGCAATCTGACAAAATAAAATTGAGCAACCCGGCAAATTGAAACCGCATATCGAAACTCACTTGCAAAATCCACATATCGCAGCCGTGTGCAGCACCTCGCAAGCGATTTAATGGAGCGATCCGTTATGCGTGCAGCGTGGCCGAGGTGCAAGTAGTGGAGATGTTTCCCAAGAAGACAGATGTTCTCGACTGTGCGATCTGTGAGTTCGGTGCACTTGGACAATACAAGGTTCCTGATTTTGGGTGCGTGTGATATGATGCCGTCAACAGCATCATCCGTGATGAGCGAGCAGGAAGTAAGGTCAATCATACGAAGATGGTCCAAAGTTCTTGAGAGAACTAGAGGTGGAAATTCTTCAGATGTTCTCGGTAAAGGCGGGAAAGGATTGTGGCTTCGAGGAATGTTCTCGCTCTTGAGGGGCGCAGGGAAGGCCGCGTCCGTTAATTCCGTGCATTGTGAGAGTTTCATCTCTCGCATATGCGTGGAATACGTCCAAAGGTCGCGGACAGACAGGTCCGTGATCCGCTTGCAGTTATTCAGGTCGATCTCCAGCAGAAGAGGGCAAGACTTTGCGAGGGCTGAGACGGGCGCATCGGTGACCTGTTCGAGGCCACTTAACTTGACGCGCCGCAGGAGAGGGCAATTGATAGCGAGAGAAAAGACACCAACATCGGTCACATTTTTGCAACCGCTCAGATTGATGCCTTGCAGACGTTTGGAGGCTGACGCCAGCCCGGTAATGACTGCATCGGACGTTTTGATGACTCCAGTTAAGTCGATTGCCACTAGATTGGGCAAGCATGGGAGTACACGCGAAAGGGCATCGTCCGAGATGGCATGGCAGTTGACGAGAGTGAGGCGTTCGAGACGATCGCACTGTGCCAGACGGGAGAACAGGGCATCTGTGAGGTCGGCGCCCAGGAAGAGAAAGTTGAGCCGCCGGATGAAACGAGCATAGGTGAATGTCTGGTCTCCGCGAGTGAGTACCCGCATCATTTTGATGAGGGTTGACAGGCGAGTGAAGCTAGGCCGATGCCAAAGCAACTCGACAGAGCACTCGCACCAAGATCGACAAACAAGTAGAGAGTGATATAAATCCCTCTGAGAGTGGATATGCTTTAAGGTGTGAATGAGAATTTCGGGGGGAAGTTGGGACATGGGGGAATGGGTAGCATCGTCTGGATGCTGGTAGCGTGAGGCCCATTGTACAGGGGAAACGGCAGCGCTGACACTGGCCGAGAAAAAGTGGGATTTGCTCGGATCTTCATCGTCGTTGTCTGAGAGTGAAGTGGTAGATTGCGCTGGTGAATTTAAGCGGTATACAATATTAATCCTCGATGACCTTGCGGAGGGCATTGCTTGCGTCAAACACAAGGGTATCAGGCCACACCAGCCCGTGTTGTTCAAGGCAAGGTCGTGGGAATATATTGCGCTGTATGGTAAGTGTACATACGTTATTCAAAGTGCCAGCAAGATGATCCAACGCGTGCTACGGTCCACCATTGCCGTACATCGTAACCGTCTGGATGCTCAGATAAAAACACTTTCCTTCTTTTCCTTCCATCTTTCATGATACCCGATATTGCAGAAGAAACCACAGTTAACTATGCGTCGCTCTCACCCACACATGAATCTTCCTTGCAGAAACTCAAAGACAAGCTCTATCACCATACGACACCCTCACATACCCGTGGTCCTACATCACCTTCGATAGAAACCGACCGCCATCGCCCCACATTTTTAGCCAACGCTAAAACCCTACCACCTCCTGGCCCTGCTCACTATACTGCGCGTCGCATTTGGTGGCTCGCGCCAACAAACAAACCCGAGTCTCCTCTCACCAGATCTGCCTCCCATGTCCGACTAGAGCGACTTCTTCGGAAGTCTGGTGCTGTGCGCAGTGACGAAGCCTGGCAAGCTGGTGTTGACACTGTGTGGAAAGGACTGATGAGTGGCAACAAATTGAGACAGAGGTTACCCATGAGCCTCGTGGTATGTCTACTACCATTCACATTAGACTGCGCAGTGTTGACATCTGGTATCGTTGCCGCTAGCTCAAGGTCATTCATGCCGGCTGGCTACGGGACCCGGAAACGTGGCCTGAGGGTGCAGTGGCCCCGGAGTCTGACGAGACGTTGACAGGGAAGATCCATAACCCCAATTCTCCCAATGCTGTCGCCAAATTCACCACCGACAACGATCGTTCAGACAATCAGCGCACCAAAATCAAAGACGATGGTCATTTGGTGCCCATCCATGAAGAATCCTCATCTCTGTCACCACCGTAGTACGTCGCAACAATAGGAGGGTCATCCCGCGCATCGGCATTGTCATGAAGATGCGGGTCCTTTGAGAGCGGTGATCGCGGAGCAGTGAGAGTTTTCGTCAGGTTTTGTAGCGCTAATCCTTTGTACAACTATCCAATGGTTATTCTTGTACTTTATATATCACGGACGTTGTTGTCTCCCGATTCTTGATCATTCGTTTGTGCAAGCGTCATTGACAGCGAGTGTTCGATCCGATATTTAATTCTGTGGGGTTTTGTCTATTAATGCAGACCATTGATGATGATACATGCGATGTAGAACTTCATGCGAGGTCTGGTACAGTAGAGCTGCCAAAAAAAATATACCGGCAGTTGGCTGCGATGCAGCGCGGACACAAACGACCTGGTTTCATACTCTTATGTTCGCGATGGGGGTGAAACCTACCAATAGCCCATCAGTGCTTCGTTAGGTCATTAGTCAATCAGACCTACCAAGATCACCCCGTCTCCTCTAACAAAAAGCATCTCCATCTTCCTCTTTGCGACCTTCCTCGAGTTGTTAGAGTTTATCCATGGTCCAAGATATCGACTCTACCTTTACAGTCCCTTGACCTTCGAAGTTTCCGTCTACGGGATCCACGATCATGATGGTTTCCTCGACATCACTGAGAATAAGGTTCATGTGCCCATCGTATGCCTAGTACTTCATCAAAACCGCGAAAACTGTAAGGAGCAAGATAGAACGCACATGCAGAATTCCAGTCAACTCGCGATCACCGCGTAGTTTCACGAAGACCCGCTCGCTGAGGGATAGCCTTATGAGATCGAAAGGCTCTTGTATGCCCGTGGTTGAGGGATCCATTGAAGTGCATGCGTGATTAGTCAGCGCTTCAGCTGTCGTTTTGCTATGCGACTAAGGTCTGCCCACTACTCACTTCACCTAAATCATGCCAGTAGGTACTCCCATTATCCTCGTTCGACAACTGCTTACACGAGAACGTAGAAACATTATTGCGACTATTGTGATGTGTTTCTAACTCACGACTCGGCTTCAGGTAAGTCTGGTACTCAGAAAGTCCCTACCACAACTCTAACCATGTTATAGTCCGCAAGGCTCATAACAGCGGTCGAAACCACCTCGCAAACGTGCGAGATTACTATGCGTGTAAGGGCCTGTGATATCTACCAACAAGCATTTTCTGACATTCGGTTTCAGCACTCGGACACGACAAGGCGCAAAGTATCATCGACCAGATCACAGCAGCTTATGAAACTGGCGGCGGTCCTCCTCCAGGAGGTTTCGGATTCGGGCCTCAGCACCTAGTCGGGCCGCCTCCGTTTGGACCACCACCCATGGGTTTCGGCGGCCCCCCAGGGTCATTTGGTGAGTGTGTATCTCGTTTACTCCAACTTTACGTCTAACAGTGTCATGTCGCAGGCCGTCCACCTTTCCCACTCGGTCAAATGCCTCCTCCGGGAGCCATGGGTCCGCCTCCCAATGGTCTGCCTCCCTTCCCTCCTGGCGGCATGCCTCCACCAGGTGCCTTCCCGGGTGGTAAGTTCCAGGCAATCGTTTGTGACATGACATTTTCCCTCATAGTTGGTTGACAGGTGCGCCGCCATTCCCTCCAAATGGTCCTCCTGGACCAGGCACCAACATGCCTCCTTTCCCTCCTGGTGGCAGCTTTGGCGCTCCCCCTTCAGCCCCACCACACAGCGGTGCACCAGGTGGACCTCCTCCGGCTAATCCAGGACCTGGCGGTATGCATCCTGATAGGATGCGGATGATGGGTGGTAGTGGGTGAGAGATCTTGATAGTTTTCTGTAGAGTATGGGTGGGGTGTGTAGATTGCTCAGGAATGTTCATTGTGTTTGTTCCGCAACCAATTTTACAGCGGAAAGACCCAACAGAGTACAGGACATGTACATTACACACCAAACAAGTAGTTGGGTGACTAACATCCAAGTGCATCCTCTTGGCGGAACTTATTTGGACCTCTTTGAGTAACCGAGGCGCTGGGCGAAAGCCTCGCTGGTGTCCTTTAACAGCCTGCTGGACACTTCGACACAAAATTGTTCGAGATGCCCATCGTCCATCATCTGTCGGAGTTCATCCTCTGAGTAGCTGCCCTTGCATCGCCTTTTGAGCCTAACAACCACACTTCTCTTCGCCTGGTGAGAGTCAGATCTTGGGTGCAATACCTATGGAGTAGGGAGTAGCATACCTTTTCACTCATTGCCCGCCAAATAGGAAAATGGGGGGTCAGGGTCCAAATCTGTGCACCAATATAATACCAGGAAGTGGCACCAGTCTTGTCCTAGAATGCAGCATTAGGGGTGCCACAAGTGTGAAAAGTCTCGACACAACCATACCTTCTTTGCAGGTAGAGTGAACGTATGGAAAACACGATTGCTTGGGAGACGGTCCTGGATGTACTGCCTTATTACCTGGTTAGTTGTCGGTGATCCCCAGTCAAGGATGACAGATGCGAAGCTCCCATCCATTGCAAAAGGTTCGTAGACGAACGCCATGTCCTGTATAATCTGGACACGGAAGCACAAGTCTTCCATCTGTGCAAGACTGACAGATCACCGTCAGCGAGACAGCCCACCATACTGTCAGCACGCTTCTGCTATTCACCTTTCCAACGAGCAAATCTGCAGATGAGTTAGTGTTGTAGCCCAGTATGCTGACGACTCCGGGAATGAACACCCACCGTATCTTCGTCGAAGTTCAATCGCTCTTCGAAGCAAGACCAAGGGATTGGGCATACGATCTCGGCACTCTTCGGGGTGCGGATCGTGGACATACGCCAATTGTCGTCCTCCAGGTTCGGGGGTGGTAAGCGGAGGGCTGTACCGAGAGATGGATCTGTGTTTGTGGGCGAGTGCAGAGACCGACTAGGTCCCAGGTCCACAACCGAAGCTTTCCCCATAGCTGAGGAACCGTTGACACGCCCTGAAGAGCCAAGTCGGGGAGAAGAAGCAGCGGAAGGGTGCGCCTGGTGCGACGCCGAAGACAAACGCCGTGCATACTCGCTATCCGCACGTGGTTTTGTGTTCATTAGTGGCCTGTTCGTCACCGAACCCATCCTTCTATTACTGAGGTCCGGAGAACGGGACTCGTGAGTCGATAGTACGCGACCCGCGCGGAACGAATGACCCAGAGTTGGCGAGGTTTCGTTATCAGGCTGCATACAATCAAATCAGCAAGCGAGTTCAACATAACGAGTGTTTCACCGCACGCACTCCTAGTTCTTCTAGGAGCCCTTGCATGACACGTCGAATGAGTTTCAGCTTGCGGTCTGCGTCCATCTTTTGGTTGTTCCGTGCGATTTGGTGTTCTTCTGGGGTGCCGAGGTTCTTGGCCTCGAGCTCGACGACACGGGCCTTGTACATTGCGGCCTCGTCTGTGGACTCGTTGACCGCCTCACTGAACTCTTCACCTATGCGAGCAAGTCTGGCTGCTATTTGTGTCAACTACAGGTCTGTCTTGTCAGAGCGGTATTACAGAGACCTGTAGCGCGGCGTACCTCTTCAAGCCCAGCCGACATCTTTGAACGTGGGGAAGGAGGCTCCGCTGCACCACTGATATCCATCATTGTACTCGACGTTATTAAACTTGTTGTGAATTGAGATGTGATCTTGATAATGGTTGCCAGTGGACGCTGGACGTCCTTGGATGGGGAAAGATGGCGATTGGGCCAGGGGAAGCTCTCTTAGCGCGTGAGGTATTCATTGTGGTATCTAGTGTGTTATCTAGTAGGTAAGTCTATGCATTGCCGTGACCCGTCGTAAAATTATCTCACCGCGTTGCACCACTGCTTGATTCAGAGCACTTCTCCATCACAGTAACACGCCAGCCATCTCCTATTAGTGTTGGTGTAGACTTGGTCCTCTGCCCTTATCGATGAACTTGACCAAACGAGCCATGTCATCGAGACGCGTTCTCGCCCCAATCGTCGACGTCCATACCCATGTTTACCTTCCGCGTTATGTTGCTGAACTTCGTGCTCGAACTTCAGCACCTCGTATTTACAGTCGCACTGGCGGAGATAATAAGCCAGAAGAGCGTCTGTTGATTCTAGATGGCGAGCCTGGTGTAGGGCGCCCGGTAGGATCTCAGGTGCGTGGTCCTCAGAGTCCTCTTTTGGGCGCAATTACTGATGCACTGCTCTTTGAAAGTACTGGGACCGTGACCAGAAGCTGCTGTTTATGAAGCGACACGACATCGATATCTCGTTCGTCAGGTTCTCGAGCTTTCTTTGTTCGGGTGTCTTCGTAGATCCTGACATCCCTTTCCTCCAGTTCAGCTAACCCGTGGCTCGATTTCTTGTCCCCAGAACGGGCAAAAGTTCTTGCCCAAGACTTGAACAATGATCTGGATGAATACTGCTCTTCCTCGCCCCAAGCAGAAGGCTTCTCTGGGCTCAAGTCTATCTATGGCTTCGGACTGCTTCCTCTTGTGCCCGACATCTCCATACCATCTGTACTCGATACCATCAAACAAATCACCACCTTGCCTCACATATTCGGGGTTATTATGGGCACAAAGGGTCTTGGGAAGGGGTTGGACGACGAAGCATTAGAACCCGTGTGGGAAGCTCTCCAAAAGAGCAATCTTGTCATTTTCATCCACCCTCATTACGGTGTCGACTCTAAAGCCTTCGGGGACAGGGCGAATGGTCACGTTCTTCCTCTGGCTTTGGGGTTTCCGTTCGAAACCACTATCGTGAGCTAGGCGTTGAAACGTCATTCGTTGGTCGATCATACTAACACTGTCCTAGGCGGTAACCCGGCTTATCTTGGCTGGGATCCTGGATCGTTACCCAGATCTTCGCCTTCTCCTTGCTCACTCAGGAGGCGCACTCCCTCAGCTATCTTCCCGCCTTGCCTCCTGTATCACACACGATCCCGTGGTAGCAAAACGACTGAAGCGCGACGCAAGGTACTATCTCGGCAAGCTTTATTTTGACGCAGTTGCGTATGGGCCCGAGGAGTTAGGGTTCGTGAGCGACGTCATCGGACGAGCGGAAACGTATAATGCTGCAGGCGGCGAGTACGACGCCGATATTGGAAGTAGAAGGATGTTATTTGGCACCGACCATCCATTCTTCCCTCCTCTTGAAGCCAGCCAAAAATGGCAGAGTGTCGAGGACAATCTGAAGGCTATACGGAGCGTAGGTGTTTGGAACGAATCCTCACGGGCAAACGTCCTCGGGCTGAACGCCCTTAGATTATTCAACCTAGAGCACTGATGTATTCTTATGTATCTTTTACTTTGGTACCTGAATCTTCAAGCTGAAGTCTATGTGCTGCACCGACTGGTGGACAGCACTGGTGCTTAAAATGTCAATATCTGTGTGTAGTGTAGTTGTAAGCATGTTCTAAACCATCATGCCTGGTTCACACACCGTTGATCACACGTTGGTGTAAGTTAGCCTCCGTGATGTTCCCGCTTGATTCGAATAGGAACTTGCGTTTGTCCGCCCACTTCTCTTTCAGCTTGCGGGCAACGCTCACGAGTTGATCACCTTCCATATTGTCGAGCATCACGATGTCGGCGCCGGCGTCGATAGCTTCATCGGCCTCTGCTTCCGAACTAACCTCCACGTCAAGAAGTAGGCTGAACCCTCCAACGGAACGTGCCTTTTGGATTGCAGCTGTTATAGAACCTAAAGTGGCTTCAGTTGGTGACCAGCGGAGCAGCCCCGAGAGAAAGCACTTGCCAGACGACCAGATATGGTTGTCCTTGAGCATGATCATACTCGACAGATCATGACGATGGGGGTCAATCCCGCCAACGATCATACCATATTTCTCTACCAGCCGGAAACCTTTGAAATATCGATGTGTGAGCGCGGAGACATTGTCAGAATCGGGAACATTACCGGGTGTGGTCTTCCGTGTGCCAGCGATAATACCCTTGTATCCGTATTCCGTGGCCAGGTCTTTGATCCGCTTCGACCTACCAGGCACAGCGCTCAGGAATGCTCTTGTCAAGGAATGGGCGCTGCTCACTTGGTCGCGATTCCACTACATCTCGCGAGCAGGTTCAGAGCAATTCTTTCGCCTATGAGTAGATGGCGAGCTTTCCCTCTCACAGTGGCGACATGCTTGACAGGCTGGAATGTTTCCCCCTCTTTGAAGTACCATTCTACCCTGTAAGAAGCTGAGTATATGATCGGATAATAGCGGGAGAATGTTACGTACTGGCAGTCGAGCTGATGGAAGATTTCAGTGAAGAAGGGAACACCAGCCAACACCGCGGTCTCGTTTCCCTTTCCGAACAAAAACGCTTCCCGCTCTGCTTCCCCGACTACATATCCGCCGTAGTCAAAGGATGGCGTGTCCTCAGCGAGCCAGACGGTGATTTGCGTCTTCCAGCTAGGCGGTAACAGGTGCTCGTAAGAGTTCATAACTACGACCAGATTCAAGCTACATTGCGTATGTTTGCAGCGTTACCTCAGGCGTGACTTGCAAATAGCACTTCCATTCCCAAGTGATCATGGCACGACTGCAGATGCACCCTACACTGGGCCTACAGAAAAGGTGTTCAAGAACAACTTCAGAACCAAATAGAATTATTTAGGGTGAAAAAGTCAGGGTATAACTGCGTATACGAAGGTCCCAAGCATGCAGAGAATATCCATCAACAAAACAGCCAAAAAAGAAATGGAGAAGTCCAATGTCAACATCTGACCGCAGTGTTTAGAAAAGGGTAGTAATGAACGCTGTCAATGCGGCAATCGCAGTGAGCACGCCAGTCTGAGAGCCTGCACCGAGGACCGCGGCATTGGTGCCAGTGGGAGTGGTACTAGTGTCTGAGCTAGTCTGAGTGACACCTGAAGAGGGAGTTGTCGCTGTCACGACAGGTGTGGTGATTCTATACAGGAATATAGTCAGGACAGAGAATTACCCTGGAATAGTTGAAGTACTCACTGGCTCGATTGAGAAGACGGGGTAGTGGATGTAGTAGAGCCGTTGGGCAGAGTGATGCTAAATTCGTTAGATTGAGCAAGCAGGGTGTCAAGGTGTTGAGCATCTTGGGCCAGGTTGACGCGGAACCCGGAACCCAGAGGCCAGCCACCACTAGGTGGGTTGCACACAATGGTACCAAGGGTTCCGTCGACGAGAGCATTGAGGACTTGATCATTTTGCGGCATGACGGCGCGATTCTATTTTTAAACTGTCAGAGGGTTCGGAAGAATGTCTTGGAGAACGCTCACCGTGTTAGTCAAGACCGCTGTAAAGTTGAGGGGGTCGGTGGCGACGCGAACCCACTCGAGGGTGTTGGGACCCGTTGAAGTCCATCCTTGGGTGTTACCCGGGGAGGTAACCTGGTAAGCAAAGGCCGAAGAGACAGCGAAAAGGACAGTAACGAAAGCGCGCATTTTGGCTGGGAACGGGGTTGTTGGTTGAAAGAAGAAGCAGATAAAAAAAACAGTAAGGTGGAGGTCTAAGGGTATAAAATCGCGAATCGTCGGCAAACTTAGCCCACCTCGAGGTTAAAGCGACCTACTCCCGTTTCCCACGACTCTTGGCAGGAACCTTCGAACCCAGACAAAAGTCCAGACTCCAGAGCAACGTACATAGTCAAGGACCAGCACTGGTTGACCCATATCCTGGATGAAGTCCCTGCGTATAGGTGCCTTCATATTTGCATGCCAGATGCTCGCATCCCACTGAAAAGCATGTCAATGATAACGCGACGAACGGGCAATTATTTGATTTACATATGTATCATGTAAAAATGCTGAGGTTCTACTGCGACCTAGGTGGGAGTGCCATCGCCGTGAGGTTTCCCAAATAGGGGGAGGGGAACTCGTTCGTGTTCACAGGAACTAAGCATTGGCCAAGGCAGTCTCGGCATCAGTCCAAAGGTCCCTTTGACCCCAATGCCCAGCAACTGCGGTGAAGACCATCCAGCACGACGCGTCGGACACACGTGTCTCTTTTCCTACAGTGTCGGAAGTTGACCAAGCCCCTTCAGCTACCACTGCACTTTCCTCGGGCTTGGGTCTGTAGTGTTTGATGAGCCCGAGGCAAGCACGAGCGAGGTTACGAAGGAGATTCATCTCGTCAGCAGAGAGTTGGTCTTCTACTTTGGTAAGAAATGCAAACATCCATCGCCCGTGACTGCTTGAAATGGTTGTCGACGGATCGCTAGGATTCTCGAGATGAACGTTTATCCAGTGCGTAAAGTACATGAGCAGGTGAAGGGACATCCGCTGCTCTCAAGCGTCAGTGGAGGACATGAAATTTGAATAAATGTAATACATGATCAATTTCTCGCAAGTAAGTTGGCGTGACCTCAGGAAGCGTAAGTTGGATCCCATGTTGCTGGTCTCGGACCCCCGCCGGCAGGATCGGGGGGTTGACTGTAAATGGTGCCGTACTGGTTGATGCCGGGCTTTGTGAATGGTCCGAGAAGACGCTCATCGATGGAGGGTTCTGTACAGCGTCGACGAAGGAGCCGAACTGTAGATCAGAACGTCCTTCCTGTGTTGATTGCACCGCACTGGGAATTGCGGCACTTTCGTGGAGCCCAACATCAGCAGTGTCGGGGAACCCTCGCATACGGCGCAATGTACTAGGCTTCTTCCGGGAAGATCGGTGCTTAGGACTCCACGCTGACTCGGGGTGACCGGTAAGGAATTTCCACCAAGCATCCCTATCTTTCTTTTCTGGAATTATCAACTGCCTTGCACCTGGGGGATTGAAGTGCACGTGAATCGTCGCCTGGGTGAGATTCTGGTCCGCATAAGTGTAGGTGATACGATACGTTGGGACAAGAACGTACTTTTCTCAGGTTGCGAAAATGCGATTGAAATGCTGTCCGCCACTCCTCGCATGGAAGGACATCGGTAGACGGTTGGGGGGATAGTGCATGCGTAGTATTGACCTCCGACATCTCATATGGGTTACGTACTCTTGTTGTGTGAGGCAGTCGACGTGCATCTCGCCTGTAAGCTCAGTGAACGAGAGTAAATCACCGTAGTGTTCGAGATAATACCTCACTAAGAACAGATATTGCGCGCCGTCCTCCGGTTCCAGATCGAAATCGTCTGGCAGGTTTGCTACAGGAAGTATTTGCTTCCCCGGTGCCATGTCATCAGAGTCACTGGGGTCGTCTCTTTTCCGCTTGTTAACCATGGTGTTGGACGTGGAAGCGCGATGGACGAAAGCCTTGTAAGTTCGGCTACTAGCACTAGTTGTGCATTCACGTTAACAATCTTGTGGGAAAAGATACGAATCAAATGTGAATTTCATATCCTACTACGACTCAGCTCTATGGTGTTTGACTCCGCAAACTTTTGCCAGAACCCTGCATCATCGACGCCCACAATGGCTGCCGAAGATGATATCGACATAGAGACTCTGCAGGCTCAGATTGACATGTCCATGTCTTTCGCACACAATCTAGTCACGTCCTGGATAAAACCCACTCAAATGGGTCAACTTCGATCTAATGGCACGAATGCAACACAAATACTCGAGGAAGAGCTGCGCAGACCGCCGAGGTACGCGGTGAACTTATGTGACGATAGGAGTACAAATGATTTTTTCGAAGATTGGGTGTCGGCGCACCTATTCCTGCGATCTCGTCTGAGGCTCGTGAAGCCTCCAAACTGAAACATCGACTAGTGAAGAGTGGGAGAAATAATGAAAGCCTTGGAGAAACAAAGAAACAAGTATCCTTGAACTCAGATGACGAGGAGCACAAAGGCAGACCAATTAAACGAAAAACAAAAGTCGACCCCTTTACCCTGGAAGGTAGCAAGAAGCGAAGGAAAGTCAACCCCATTTCCGTGTCCTTATCCGCAGAAGCCAGCCAACAACGCCCTGTTGAGTGCACAGTGCCTAAAGACGAAGCTGTTTTCTCGAAGAAGATACCTGAGGAACATTCCAAGCACAGTCAGAACTATCCACTTCATGCTACCGGACATTATAACGATCGAATCTTAGCAGATTCATCACCAATGGAAATGAAACAATGGAGAGATCAGGAGCTGCCAAGGTGTCCGCGACAGGGATCAACCTCCCCACGACCCGCAACATTGCCACCTCGTGTTCAATCACCCCTTTCCCCAAGTCCCACACTCGGATCACCCTCCTCATCGTCCCGAAAGCCTGCCCGTACGTTCGGAAATTCTTACATGTTGTCTTCATCTCAGCCCTTACTTTTTTCTTGCCCTTGGAAAGTTCCGGTACCGGCTAACATAGCAACCCCACACTTGCACTCCAATAACCCTGCTTCGCGTGTACCTGATGAAACTAAAGTGTTTCGCTTCCCACTGCTGAACCTCGACGGCCCGCCGGAACTCTCTGATAAGCGCGAGAACGATAGGGATCCGAATAATTCCAGAAAGAAACGCAGAAGGCGCAAGAAAAAGAAGGCTCAGACGAGTACCGGCACAGGAGACAACTGACGATAACCACTGTACGTACGTAACGACTCAGACTGTTTTCATAGTCTCACCGCGCTCGTGTAGGATTCCATTCCACTAACACGTCGCCACTCCGGTACCCGGTGTTCCCAACTATGCGCATTTGCGCACGATTTACATTCTGTCGTTCATTCTAGTTTTCTTTGCATTACCAAAGGAATACTCATTGCCGACCAATGGCAAAACATTCGCAGTTGACTACCCCGGATGTCGCCTCAAAGTGGCTTTCCAATTTGTCAAGCCAGGTTATTGTACAGATGTGATTTGACCTAAGTAGGTGTCCATTGTGGATGATGAATACATAAGATTAAATAGCTAAGTCCATGCAGTGAGTCATCCTTTCGTCTTTGTGGCTCGAAAAATTTGCCTTTCGCTGTTGTAGGATGCCTCCCGTGAGCGGCCCCCTGCTCCGTGACGGTTACTACTAGATCGCCGGCTATTGGTAGGGGTGGGTTTCATCGAGTTGGTGGGGGATGTGACGCGGCGTGTGGTTGTGCTATGTTTGGAAGTGTGCGGAGAACCGCGGGACAGCATCCTAGGCCTCTTTGGCCGCCGCTTCTTCCTTCCAACTGAGAACGGCCAAAGGCTAAATGAAGACTTCGATGCACCTCCCTTGATTCGCCGGGCAGCCCTCCGCTGCTTCTCCCATTCTCTGACGGCTTTGGCTTCGCGGATCTCGCGCATGCCCTCCTTGCGAAGGCGTTCATTACCGCTGAATGTGGCGCGCCACTTGACGAGCCAGCCATGGACTATCGAAGCCTTTGGACGACTGCGCCGCCGGCCATCTGAGTGATAGTGCTGTAAGACGATGAGAAACTGCACCTAGACGATCGGGTAAGATCCACTTACGGATGACTTCCACTCGATCTGCAAATTCATCTCTATCTGGAGTTTGGGTATCGCGAAGGTGCGGTGATGGAGATAGAAAAAAGTGGCCGTTCTGTTTCGGAAGTGAATCCTTATTTATGCAGTAACGTGAAGGCATGCAGTAGACACGCAAATTCCATGTGTCGGGTATATCCGAGGAACAAGCAGCCAATGGTACCATTTTGGAATGTAACGAAGACCATCATCCATCATGATGAGTATGAATCCTAGTAGGCCTGGCCATGGCTGGCCAGTGGCTGGCTGGGGCCACTGATTGGCACATTTTACCTTTCTCGTGCTCCCAATTGCCGTCGGACACGCCCAACACGTTTGACGTTCGAGGCACTGGCCACCGGTCGGAGGGTTGCAAACCTCGTTATATTCCCATGGGGTCCTCGTGTCCACCACTGTCTGGCATTTTTGAGGTACATTCAACCACCAAGTCATTGAAAATGTACTCACGGGTCGGCAATTGTGGCAGAAACATGCTTGGTGTGTGAGGCAGTCCTTTAGGCGACTCCACGATTTTGAGGTAGAGCTGCAAGGAAGCAAATAAATTTTTGAACTCACCAAGAACAACCACAGCTGCAGGTGCCACAGTGCTGGCTCTTTGGGTGCTAGTCAATTGCAGTACCTATGCGGCTTGACGGCTTGGCAGGCAATGCTCATGGAGATACAAGGTACGCGATATATTTCTAACAAACTCGTAAATGTCAAACATTCATTGCACTGCAGTTTACCTGGACATGTCGTTCCTCTCTCAAACTTGGTATTAAAAGGTGGGTTGGCTCCGGTACGGCTACCTTGACATCCGGCAGAAGTTCTCGGACATAGCGCTCTTATGTCCGTGAATTTACCATAAATGGCAACTAAGCGTTGCTCTACCTTCCAAAAATGGTTATCAGGAATTGAAGCTGCACAGGATCAGTTGGTTAGTATCCCCGGAAGAGGCGCGCGGCAAAAGCACTCGTACGGGCTGACTATTCGTGTCTCTGAACATTTAGATCTCAAAATTGCGTCATGTTCGCCATGTTGGTGGCGGTGAGCGCCCTTCAGACGTCTTACCTTTTTTAGCCACGCCGTCTATCGCACCGCATTTCGACACTATTGCTTTGCGGTCGAATCTGGCTGTGACTACGCCAATTATGCACACCGCCATCCACTTCGCTCGCGAACTCTCTGCTGGTCATGACCCATACGGTTACTTGATCCTCCGAGCCGCCCGGCCAGCAATCTGCCCGCTGCAGGCTTTCCGAAACTACAAAACCAACAATGTATCGACGAGTCACTTTGGACATTCTCACAGGAATTCCAGATATTCCAGCCGGGGACCATGGGTTGGAAGAACGTCGATACAATTATCGAGGGCAAGCTGTATCTTGGAAAGTATGTATATGTCTCGTGACTTGACATACATCATTTCTGATCCAACTTGCTTTTTCAGTCTCCATGCAGCCACATCATCACGGTCGTTAACGGAACGCCGGATCACTCATGTTGTATCCGTTTGCAGCGACCCTATCCCCGCTGAGCTGCCTGAATCTGGCATAGTGCATCTGCGAATTCCTGTTGAAGATTACGACTTCGCCGATCTCTTGATTTGGCTCCCCACTGCCTGTCAATTCATACACCAGGCCATCAGCGGTGGGGGTATCGTTCTCGTGCATTGCCACCAGGGCCTCACTCGGAGTGCCGCTGTGGTCGCCGCGTACCGTAAGTCATCTCCACAGCACGCCGCTTTTGGCATTCCTCTTACTCGGATGCCATGCAGTAATGTATACGCGCAGAATCGATGCTGCCCAAGCCATGTCAGATGTCAGACAAGGTCAGACAACTTGCCAAATAACTTCCCCCCCCTGTCTCTCATCGGCTTGACATGTTACACAGCACGAGAGCAAGTTTGGTATACCGCCGGACTCCATGAACAACTGGTTCTATTCGAGCTATGCAGGTACCAGCCTAGCCCGACTTGTCCATACTATGCCGGATGGCGCCAGAAAGTGGACGCTCATCTGGCAGCGCAAACTTAGAGATGCCGCATCATGAAGAGCGGTCGGATAATCGACACTCCGATGGATGCCTCGAAAAGTAGGCTTCCATATGCCACCATACCGCTTACTGTCACCATACCGTTTACTGTACATTTACGAATGTAGATATCGGTGCATAATTGTGCATCCGAAATACCTGTATTTTTTCACCTACTGTTCTAGGTTGTTGTTTCCATTACTGTTGTTTCTGCACTGTTGATCACCATCACCTTCCCTACGCTAGTTACATTCACGTCTCTCCTATCATCGGTTCGCATAATCGTTTTCTCATCATCGGTCTGCTGGCGTCCTAGTACTGTTTTTCCACAATAGATTTACTTCTTGGCATCTCTCGTTAAAACATGAGTCGTAAGTTTCTAGGGGTTACTGCCCTCTACCGCCCTCTATGAAAATCTTTACGTGTAAAAGAAGACCTGAAGTAAGACGTACATGGTTCACTGCATCTGACAGGGAAACAGCCACACGATCTACATCCACATAGTCTAATTCTTCATCGTGACCTGTCCCACAGAGAATTAGCTTAGGTCACGGATTCCAAATTTCCAATCATGCCGGAGTATCTTGACAGATTGCCTTTTGTTCCCCGGTCCCGAGAAGCTTTTGCCTCAAGCCCACCCCTTTGACTCACTAGCCATGTCATGTTATATCTTCGTCGAAGACGTGGACGAATGGATTCACAATTGACGCAATAATGACATTGAGATTGCATCAGCTACGAGCCTTGCGCGAGGAGGTTGATCATAACGCAAGGGGGATACATCGGAAACATTGCAGCACGGAGACTCACCGACCCAAGCTGCTTCTATCGCTCGGACGTAAGGAAAGCTGAGGGATCTGCATTGCGCTAAGTTGCCACGTCGATGACACGCCGAGTGCACAGAGGGCCGTCATTGTAGCTGCAGCACCCTTTCTACAATCCGGCAGAATGTCGTTGGATACCATTCAATGATAGTCGCATTTTTGAACCGCTGTCAGTACGGCTGGCACGACGAGTCAGTGAGTGTGATGTAGATGGCAAGGGGTCAGCTGCGTGCATGGCCAACAGCCACACTCGGTGACTCGCGTGAGAGGGAGTAAATCAGGGGTAGCGTGTACCGCAGTATAGCGACACGTAGATTGTGCTACGTAGGACGTGTCACACAGAGTACACCCAGTATAAAGACTTGTACATTGCTCAAGCCTGAGGCCTGAGGAATCATTTGAGAACACCGCTACCTTTATCACGTCGAGAACCGCCACTAGCGGAGTTCAAAAGGCTTTCTCACAGGTTAACCGCCAAACAGCAAACTTGCTCTTTACCTTCAGCCTACAACTCGACAAACCACTTACCTTCGTTCTTCGTCGTCTCAATAATACACAATGGGTCTCTCGGTGTCTCGCCTTCTGTCTACCCTGTTCAAGAACAGGGAGATGCGTAAGTATTCTTCCCCGCTCTTGCACACGCTTATCCACACGACACGTACTGACGTTGCCATTTTCTCTAGGTATTTTGATGGTATTAGATGGTGTAGCCCTTTGCCCCAGACCAATGTACTGACACTCAGGCAGGTCGGCCTTGACGCTGCTGGTAAAACCACCATCCTTTATAAGCTCAAACTGGGCGAGATTGTTACGACGATTCCTACGATTGGTAGGCGCATGACTTGCCATTTTGGGCTCAGTCTCTTGACGATTTACAGGCTTTAACGTCGAGACTGTTGAGTACAAGAACATCTCTTTCACCGTGTGGGATGTAGGAGGACAGGACAAGATCCGCCCTCTATGGAGGCACTGTATGTTGTATTCCCTTCAGCGAAGCTCCGAGTTCATCCGTGCCGTTCAGATTTCCAGAACACCCAAGGTATCATTTTCGTGGTTGACTCAAATGACCGGGAACGTGTCTCGGAAGCCCGAGAGGAGCTTCAACGAATGTTGAACGAGGATGAGCTTCGGGATGCCCTTCTCCTTGTCTTCGCCAACAAGCAAGATCTTCCCAACGCAATGAATGCCGCTGAAATCACTGACAAACTTGGCCTCCAAGCCCTTAGACAGCGAACGTGGTACATCCAGGTCGGCTTTCATATCGATGCCGGCCCGCCTAGATTGCTGACGTGGAACTTGTTTTAGGCCGCCTGCGCCACATCTGGTGATGGACTTTACGAGGGTCTTGAATGGTTGGCAACTAACATCAACAAACGGAGGACATGACGAAGGGGTATATTTGGTTTGAGCTGGTTCCTATGTGCACTTGATTGGTCACCGTCATTGACGACGTTGAATGATACACCTCTTCACTGTTAAGCCGCCCTTCGCCCCATTGAATGCTCTCCCTGATTTCCCACGTCTTGATGACTTGCAAAGCTCTGCGGCCACTGAGGGCGTACTTAACTGGTCGTCTCCTCGTCGCAAGCATGCTGTAAACGTTTACACCTTTCTACTGCTATGCTATCGTGGAGTAACGGCAATTTTGCTGTCAGACCGATGGATATGTAGGGCCGAGTTTGCTCAATGCTTCTGCTTCCCTCCTGCGCTTGTCTCCCTTTTCCCTCGAAGGGTTGTCACGACGGCTGGTTCCATACCTGGCAAGCTTCTCTAGCAGAGCCTGCAGCCTCTTGGGCTTGACCTCTCCATAAGATGTCTGCCTGATACCAGGGTTCAGATAATCCTGCACCGAATCTGAGAGTACAATGTTGGCCATCTACATGTCCAATGAGTAAGAAAACGAGTCGAAGACGGAAAAACGCACGGAATGCAGCTCAAAGAAGGACGATTTCAGGTGTTCCCGCCCTATGCGAGTTATCTCGTCCTCCAAGAACGTCATGTCGGTGACTATATTGGCAACTGCGTTCTCGTTCATCATCAGTACATTCGGGCCAACCATGAAATTCTGCCATTTCACGAATTGCTTCAGCAGGGTGACCAACCAACAAAGGAAAACTAACCATAAGGCACTCGGCAATATATCCAACAGCTTCCTTGTAGGCCTCGTCCTTGTAGGTATCCTTGAGGGCTAAAGAGTCCACGACGGTGGTGAGCCAGTTCACCAGCTCGTAAAGATACATGCTTGGGGTCGCTTCGCGGCCTTGTGGTGTCCAGTCATACTCAGACAGGTCAAAAAAGTCGTCGAGCTTTGAAGTGATGAGCGCAGTGATTCGTCGCCGAGATTGTTGGAAGGGTTCGGAGAAGGGTGCTGAAGCAAGACGGATTGTTCCACCTCGTTGAGTGGACCTTGGGAAACTAATGAAAAACCTTGGTTACGCGGGAGAGTAGCAATTACCTGAGGTTGGTAAGTGACCGTTCCAGCTCGGCGCGGGCTACTTCAAAGTATTCCAAGTTGGTCACAATCTGAGTAATTTGTGAAAGCGCCGAGGTAGTCTGGAGACGTTTGTTTATACTATGGCTGACGTGGTTCGATAGAAGCTTGTCGAGTGACTGAAAAGGGGCTCCTGTCAGCAAGGGCGGAGCAGCAAGCCTGCTAAACATACCCGAGTCAGTAAGTCATCGATGTTAGCATGATGTTGTGAGACTCCTTCTACGAAGTGATAGAATTTCTGAATGAAGGTTCGGATCTGTGAAGATGATGGGTGATTGGTTCTGCAGGAAGGCAACTGACCTACGTCTTGACAGCAAAGGTAAAAACTTTGTGACCACGGCAGGTTGAGGGGCAGGGGGCTCCTGGAACGCTTTCAGGTACACAATATACGGTGAAAGGTGCATAGCGTACTTTGCGAGGCTTTCTTGCTCTGAAGCGCTTAGCCATATGCCACTGAGCACCGAATCTCGCTCAAAAGCCGTAGTAGCTTGCATCGGCAAGTAGTCATCTTTGAATACAACCTGTAAGAATAACAGTCAAGATCAAGGCGAAGAGCACAGCCTTTCCTCGGCATACCTCATCCAATTTCCGGCTGAACTGAGCTTCAAGAAGACCTGCGTATCTCTCAAATAACATGAGCGTTAGAGAATGAAGGGAATGTGTCGAATACGAATATGACTAGTAGCTCGGTGATTAACATCAATCAAGGCAATGAAATCTGGAAATTACCTCGAGAGTCATAACGAATGCTGCTAGGCATTCCTTGACTCTTAAGAATGTGTCTGGATCCTTCTCCTCTGCCAGGGCAGAACTTATTGCCGAAGACAACCGGGCCACTACTGCATCCCATAATTCCTCTACTTCTCGCTCGGAGCGGAAGCCAGAAGTGGTTTCTAAAACGTGGGACTCTATAATGAAGAAGCCGGATATTTCTTCTACAAGGGCGGGGAGCGAGGGTAAGGAGAGCGGTGTTGGGAGGATAAGATCCGATTGGGCCTGCGTCATGGGTTAGCAAGCTATACGAATCAAAACGGGGACAACGAGCCTTGCGATCGGCTTGGTATGAAGTACGGAGATCGTCGAGTGAATCGAGAGACATGTAGATGTGGATGCACTGGTATAGCGGCTGGAAGTCGACTCTAATCTTATCGTTGTCAAGGACATTGACTGTGTATCGTAAAATTGCAAGTTCATGCGAATCGACATGGTAGTAAGACTCACCATCCGTCCTTTCATATGCGACCATTTCAACTGCGCTGCCCACGCGACTTAGTCTCAACATTGGATCCTTTTCGCGTCGGGATCTCCACTTTCGCGAGCGTGCGTCCATGGCCTCCATTGCCGCCTTCCCGACAGTGCCCGTCACGTTCCTGATTTCCAGTAGCCACTGCTTCATGGATGCAGTGACTGCGCTCTGTAACTGTACCCGAAGAGAAGGTAACGAGGACAGGAGATGCTGGTATAACGGGGTTTGAGACAGCGACGTCAGCGGCATGGCCTGAATGTCTTCCAGAGACTCAAAGACAGCAGTACATCAGTATGACAGAGGAAGGGCCCCGACGACTCGACTCACGCGCAAGGCACTCCAAAACCTGCCTTCCTTGATCATGTCACCAATGCGATCCACAACATCCAGCAGTTTTAGACAAGCCTGTAGGGTGTCAATTGCTTCGTCAAGATTTGCAGCTGTCTTCTTTGATTGCAACTGCGTCCTCTTCTTTTCGACGAGACCTTTCCCCAGATGGGCAACGTTTTCGTCCAAGGTTGTAATCTTTTCGCGTAGGGTGGTGGTGTACGACTTGATAGTGAATAGCGTAGAGACAGAGGAGATGAATTCCTGGTAGTTCCCTGTGCAAATTGTTTCTATCTCGGCGTCCTTTGTTTCGATGAGCGCTTGGAGGTTGCGCAGGTAGACCTCCTGTTGCCGGTTGGCATGAATTTGTTTAATGATAGGTCCTAGCTGCTCGAGGTTCTCGGAAGATGAGGACGCATCAAGGAGATGGATTTGCTGAAGTTGCTGATCGATACTTTCCTGTGTGTACTGTGGACGGCGTCGTGGTGGCATTGTTGACAAAGTTGCCTTGTATGACACTGCCAAGGTACCGCGTAGCCCATATTGGGGTAGATGTTGAGTGGTTGTTTGGCAACGGCTTTAGATCCAAACATTCATCTTGTTACAGTTACCATTTCTGGAGCACCGTGGGCAGCCGAGTCTCCGAGTCTGTCCTTGTTCCACTGGCAGGAGAAGGTGAAAACACCAGCCGTCATTCATACTCACACCAGCTACGATGCAAGAAGTGATTCTACATGTTAGCGCAGTGTGAGTAACCTCCGCCCGAGATCGTGGACAACGTCTTAATCATGAAAAAAAAAAAAATAGATTGTTTGACATGGACGGAACAATGGTAGATTCCACCGCTGGCGTCATCGGCGCTTGGTCGAGTTTTGCAAAGACGTACCTTGGCCTCGATGTGAAGACGATATTACACAGTAAATGTCTCAGCCCCAGGATCTAGTCTTTATTCAACTCTTTATCCCGCAGCCTCACACGGTGTCAGGACAAAGGAC
Source organism: Paxillus ammoniavirescens (assembly GCA_014904835.1). Taxonomy (NCBI): domain Eukaryota; kingdom Fungi; phylum Basidiomycota; class Agaricomycetes; order Boletales; family Paxillaceae; genus Paxillus; species Paxillus ammoniavirescens. Next base: position 141,319 of record MU120917.1, read on the forward strand.
AATCTCGCCAAGTGGTGTGGTATCACCGATCCAGAAGTGCTCAAGGTCTTGCGGAGCTCCGTTCGCCCGCACGCGTTTCTTCTCTGATGCCTAGTAACCTGCCAGGACGAGGCAGATCGATTCGAACGCGCCATCATAGAGTCGGCCGACAACGGCATCACCATCCTCCCCGGTGTTCGTCCGATTCTCGACAATGTGAGACCTTCACAATCTGCTCACCTTCCACGAAGGATTAATTCTTCAGCATAGCTGTCGCCGGCCAGGAGCAAGCCCAACCAGCGGTGGACGATCTGCACGTCCGCGACGAGGGTCTATGCTACTGCCGCTCTGAAAGCTGCCAACATAGATGCTCCTGACGAATTTGTGACGGCTGACGACGTCGAGAAAGGGAAACCACAGTGATATTCCAACCTCGTGTGGACCTGTAGCAGCTGATGACGGTTCTCTAAGCCCGGACCCTTATCTCATGGGGGCTGCAACATGCCAGGTCAGCGCGACCGATTGTGAGTCGTTTCTGCCCCTGAATGTAGGCATAGACTGACACCTTTCTAATCAAGGTGTTGTCGTCGAGGATGCCCCCGCTGGAGTTACGAGTGGCTTGGACGCTGGGTCCAAAGTGATCGGCCTGCTGACGACCCATTCAAGGGAACAAATGTTGAAAGCCGGTGAAAATGCACGTGAAGGGCACTTTTATTTAGTGCAAAACTTGTCCAGGCAAGTAAAAGGACAGCGCCTGCCATCCTAGTGCTGAAGGACGATAAACAGCGTCTCCATGATGGTAACCGACGACGGGATCGCAGTGACCATCTGTTTAGAGTAGATTATACCTCACTGGTGAAACCTCAACCACATAGATCATGATCAATTGGTTCGTTCACCGGATGTATAGAAAGCTATAATAGAACTAAGTTCCCCGTTACGCCAAATAGTTGACAAGTCGATATTTTAAAGCGGCGAGATCCAAAGGGCAGTGTACGGGTAAGAAAGGGGAAGGTTGTCAAGAAAATAGCGACCACAATGAAAGCAAACAATCTAATACTCGGCACCTTCCTCTTCAGCGTCTGCCGAGTCAGTGCCCACCTCCTCGTAATCCTTCTCCAGTGCTGCAAGATCCTCTCGTGCCTCGGAGAATTCACCCTGAGAGATTGTGAGTTGAAGGGGTCCATAAGATAACGCATGAGAAGACAACACACCTCTTCCATACCCTCACCAACGTACCAGTGGACGAAAGCACGTTTCGAGTACATCAAGTCGAACTTGTAATCTGGTGCTGAAATTCAGTAGGTGTATGATTCACGCGGTTTTACAACGCACCAAGCCGATTCCATGCAACGGAGATGGCAGTAGTGCTGGATAGCATGGTCAGCCAGCATCGTGCGACCGTGAACTGGATGGCACTCACTTTGACAACATGCAGAGACTGCGGCTTGTCTTCGCCAAGTCACCGCCAGGAATGTTAGCCGGAGGCTCATTGCAGATACCGAGCTTGAAACCGGTCGGGCACCAATCAACGAACTGGATGGTCCGCTTAGTCTTGATGGTGGCAACGGCTGCCTGAACATCCTTTGGAACGACATCGCCACGGTAGAGAAGGGCACAAGCCACTGTCATGAAAGGTCAGTAGGGCGTATGAAGAAAAGAACCTGATCGCATACTGTATTTGCCGTCCTTGGGGTCACATTTCACCTGAAGGGAAGGATTTGACAAGTGCTTCGACTATAGTAACACTAGCACCTACCATCTGGTGTCCGCTCTCGAAGCACGAAAAGGTCATCTCATTGACCGAGTTCTGTTCATGAGTAGCCTTCTCAGCGGAGAGCAATGGTGCATAGGTGGCGAGAGGGAAGTGAATGCGAGGGAAACTACGGATTCTTTGTTAGCATACGCCAGCATGATCCATGATCGCCCAACTCACGGGACCAAGTTGGTCTGGAACTCGTTGAGATCAACGTTCAAAGACCCATCAAAGCGTAGGGAAGCTGTGATCGAGGAAACGACCTGTGCAATTAAACGGTTCAGGTTCGTAAAGCTGGGTTGTGAGACACCGAGGTTCTTCTTGCAAATATCATAAATGGCTTCGTTGTCAACCTGTTTTGAATTAAACGCCTTAGAATCGATCAATATTTTTTTGGACAAATTTACCATGAAAGAGCAGTCAGAGTGCTCGAGAGTCGTGTGGGTCGTGAGAACGGAATTATACGGCTCAACAACAGAGCTGGAAAGTTGGGGGGCAGGGTACACGCAAAACTCCAACTTAGACTTCTTGCCATAGTCAGTTGAGAGCCGTTCAAGCAAAAGTGCGCCGAAGCCCGATCCGGTGCCACCGCCGAAAGAGTGGAACACGAAAAAGCCTTGCAAGCCCGAGCAGTTGTCAGCGAGACGACGCAGTTTATCCATGACGGGGTCAATGAGTTCCTTTCCTACAGTGTAGTGGCCACGTGCATCTGTAAAAATGTGGCGATTAAGAAACGATCAAGGATTACTTTTAGTTGATATAATGGAATCGCCGCGACTTACAGTTGTTGGCAGCATCCTCCTTGCCAGTGATCATCGTTTCGGGGTGGAAAAGCGATCTGTAAGGACCGGTCTTGACCTCGTCCACGACACCAGGTTCCAAATCAATGTACAGAGAACGGGGCACGTGTTTGCCAGAACCGGTTTCAGAGAAGAACGTAGAAAAGCCTTGATCAGTGTTCGCAGCCGGGTCAGTGACGCGACCATCAGGCTACAAAAGAGCTGCAGCATGTCGTGGTAGTAAATGAAGAAAAACTTACGCTCAGACCGTGCTCCAAGGTGTAAAGCTCCCCTGGTCGTTGTGAGTCAAGAATCGCCAACGGATTGAATCGAAGGCTTACAACACGCATTGCCGATTTGGACACCAGCTTGACCGACGTGGAGAGAAATGACTTCGCGCATATTGCTGAGCTAAAACACCGTGTAGGATGAAACTGGTTTGGTTGGTCGTGGAGGTAGGAAACAAGTGTCACCAAAGAAATACTGTTGGGCTCCCAACGAAATTTGTTGGAAACATGTCTCGTTAAGGAAATATCTCGGTCATCCATAACATGAGTAATAATAATATTGCTGTTCCGTCCAAGTCGAACGTACAAGTGCTCGCTTCCTACTTTGAAATATAATGGGCTTGAGGGACGCTATTATTCGTGTTAGACGTACTAATAACACGTCGTTGACCTTGTGGTATGCACGACCTGAGAGTAGTACATACTAACGATGTTCATTACATGACTACTTACATAAATTATTGTAACATGGTGGCCGTCTCACAAGTCTGCATCACACGAATGGATAATCCGAAGAAAAAGCGTGTTCCAGTACTGAAATTTTGGTGTCAAGTTGGTATAGGTAGCGGTATTCGTAAAAATCATCAAGGTAGGGGAAAAGAATTATAAGAACGACTAGCTTCATACAGAGAACCCAGGGAATACATGCAAGATGGAACGAAAATGCAACTAGTATTCTCCGCCCTCCTCGACGTCAGCAGAGTCAATGCCAACCTCCTCGTAATCCTTTTCAAGTGCGGCGAGGTCCTCACGGGCTTCCGAGAATTCACCCTCCTCCATACCTTCACCAACGTACCAGTGGACGAAGGCACGCTTCGAGTACAGGAGGTCAAACTTGTGGTCTAGGCGGCTCCATGCGGACGAGATCGCAGTAGTGTTCGACAACATGCACATGCTGCGCGAGACCTTGGCAAGGTCACCACCAGGGATGTGAGCGGGCGGCTCATTGCAGATACCGAGCTTGAAACCAGTGGGGCACCAATCCACAAATTGGATGGTCCGTTTGGTCTTGATGATGCTAACAGCGGCGTTGACGTCCTTAGGCACGACATCACCACGGTAAAGCAAAGCGCAAGCCACTAATACCCAGTTCAGAGGTACACATGAAACGACACGTAAAATGACGTACTATATTTGCCCTCCCGGGGGTCGCACTTAACCATCTGGTTACCAGTCTCGAAACACGAGAATGTCATGTCGGCAACCGAGTTTTGCTCGTGGTGAGCCTTCTCCGCTGATATGATGGGAGCGAAGGTGGCCAATGGGAAGTGGATGCGAGGGAAACTGCAACGTGTTGAGCCGAGTGCCGACAATAACAGCGCAAGCGCACTTACGGAACGAGGTTAGTCTGGAACTCGTTCAAATCGACATTAAGGGAACCATCGAAGCGCAACGAGGCGGTAATAGAGGAAACGACTTGAGCAATTAAGCGGTTGAGGTTGGTGAAGCTGGGAGACGTGATGTTGAGATTTCGCTTGCAAATGTCGTAAATTGCCTCGTTGTCGACCTATTTGATATGAAGGATGAGGGTCACGCGAAACGTGTGGGATATTACTAACCATGAACGAACAGTCGGAATGCTCGAGGGTGGTGTGGGTCGTCAGAACGGAGTTGTATGGTTCAACGACGGAGTTTGCCATCGTAGGAGCGGGGTACACACTGAACTCCAATTTTGACTTCTTGCCATAGTCGGTGGAAAGGCGCTCGAGAATCAAAGCACCGAAGCCTGATCCAGTACCGCCGCCAAAGGAGTGGAACACGAAGAAGCCCTGCAGACCAGAACAGTTGTCGGCAAGCCGACGAACCTTGTCCATGACATTGTCGATCTGCTCCTTGCCAATCGTGTAGTGTCCACGAGCGTCTGGGGAATGTCATAGGTTCAATTATGACGCGCACAAAAAGGACTCGATTGACGTACAGTTGCTCGCAGCATCTTCTTTGCCTGTGACGAGAGTCTCAGGGTGGAAGAGACTCCTGTAAGTGCCAGTGCGGACCTCGTCAATCACGTTGGGCTCAAGATCGATGTACAACGACCGTGGGACGTGTTTTCCCGATGAGGTCTCGGAGAAGAACGTGCTGAAGCCACCATCATTGGCGGATGGGGAACCATCGACGAGGCGGCCATCTGGCTGTATAAATAGGATCAGCGTCATGGTAATTCATCGCTAATCAAATCAAGTTACACTGAGACCGTGTTCCACAGTGTAGAGTTCCCCTATAAAGAACTATCAGTACCATTGCACAGTCCATTAGAAAGATGGGCGACGCGTGTTAGTGGCGCGCAGTACTGAAGACGAAGATGCGATGAAAGAAAAAGAAAAAGACATACAGCAGGCATTTCCAATCTGGACACCAGCTTGTCCGACGTGGACGGAGATGACTTCACGCATGATTTCTGAGAGATTTGGCTTGAGAATATGTTAGATTGTTCATCGAGACTAGTGGACGCGAGAAAACGCGTTCTACAGGGACTTACTAGGTTGGACGGGAAGGCGAGGATGGGTGATGGTCCAGAAGAAAGGGCCAAGGGTTAAAAGCAGAGAAACACATGGCGCTTATCTAAGACGTTCTATTTCTCACGCCTCCATGCTGAACCTGACTTTTATGTCAGTATAGTATGTAGCGTGTCCCGTTTACAATGATCACATTCACTCCACTATCAGGTGCTGTAGGTACACACAGAACAGTACCTCTAGCATACCTCCTCCAGGTAGACGACGTCCGCATCCTCCTCGACTGTGGTTCTCCAGACTGGACACCAGAGGAACACCGCCCAACACCAGACCTCGGTCAATCCACCAACTTCCCTTGGTCCCATTACTGCAACGCCCTTCGAGAGTACGTATTACCAGTCGTCTCACCGCACTGCATACTTCCTCATGCACTTCGCAGATGCGCACCCACTGTTGACCTCGTGCTCCTCTCCCATGGTGATCTTGCCCATGCTGGGCTCTATGCATATGCCTATGCCCACTGGGGCCTCAAAGCTCCGGCGTACACTACCATCCCCGTTCAAGCTATGGCACGGATAGCGACTCTCGAGGACACGGAAGGAACACGCGACGAACAAGATATTCGCGATCCAGAAGAACTGTCTCCATCAGACGACAACCCAGCCTCCGCCAGCACAGAGCAAGAGGACTCCTCCGATGTGGATGGCTCGTCTGGGCACTCTCCTATGAGATATGTTGCAACAGTGCATGATGTCCACGAAGCCTACGACGCCGTCAATACTCTGCGGTATTCACAGCCTACGCACTTGCAGGGTTAGTCTCAATGAAATGTACAATACGTATCATATCAAAATAATGAAATTTTTCGTTCATTCGTGCAGGTAAATGTCAAGGTATTACTATCACACCCTTTTCTGCAGGGCATACTCTTGGAGGGACAATATGGAAGATTCGATCCCCATCTGCTGGAACGATCGTTTATGCTGTCAATATGAACCACATGCGAGAGCGTCATCTCGATGGCACTGTTCTTTTCAGACCTTCCGCTGGTGGTGTTTTCGAGCCACTTGCTCGACCAGATCTTTTCATCACGGATGCCGACAGGGCAAACGTCATAACAAGCCGAAGAAAAGACCGTGATGCAGCCATGATAGGTGCGCGACGAGCATCTTGACTGGTGACCGGCTCACCAATTTTCTCCTAGACGCGATTGGTGCCACCCTATCTTCGCGGTGCTCTTTACTCTTACCTTGCGACGTTGGTCCTCGGTTACTCGAGCTGCTTGTGTTGCTTGACCAGCATTGGAAATATGCCGACTTCCGCTATCCAATCTGTCTTCTATCCCGCAATGGACGAGAAATGCTTACGTTCGTGCGAAGTATGATGGAATGGGTTGGTGGGGCTGTCAGCAAAGAAGATGTTGGTGTTGACGGGAGTGGTAAGACTGGCAACAAACGACGGCGAGGAGACGATGACGGGGATGATGAAGCTCTGGGCGCGTTTGCGCTGAGATTCAAGTGTGCCATTTCTCCTCTTCTGTGTTGCTTGACGACCCAACTTTTCTATGTTTTTCCAGATACCTTGAGTTCTTCCCGAACCCCCAGTCACTCGTGCAGAAGTATTCGTCAAAGGAGCCAAAACTCATTCTTGCGGTCCCAGCATCACTCTCACACGGGCCTTCAAGATCGTTGTTTGCTGACTTCGCAGCGGTGCCAGACAACGTCGTACTTCTTACGAGCAGAGGAGAAGAAGGGACTATGGGTCGTATGCTCTTTGACAGATGGAACAGCTCCCAAAGAGGCGACGACACATGGGACAAGGGCAAGATAGGCTGTAACGTTATGATGGATGGAGCTCTTCAACTAAGGGTATCTCCGACTCCACCACGTCCAGTGATTCAACGCTCATCAGCTCCTAGATGAATTCCAAAGTCCCTCTTCAAGGTGCCGAGCTCGAAGCACACCTCGCCAAAGAACGCGCCGCCAAAGAAAAGGAAGCAGCTCAGCAAGCGGTCATCGCCCGTAACCAACGCATGCTCGAAGCAGATGAAGACGAGTCCGACGAAGATTCTGACTCTGACGAAGAAGACGAGGTCGAACGTGCTCTGGACGAAGACCAGATGGACACGACCGATGGTGACATCGCGACGCCAAATTCTCCTAAGCGAAGACGGAAAACCGAGAAGATGGAGGATAATGCGGACTGGGGACTTGATATGGACGATGGACTAACGAAGACGTTGCTTTCGTTTGATATTTATCTTAAGGGTAATGTCTCCAAGGCCACTTCGTTCTTTAAAAGCACAGGCAGTCAGACGCATCGATTTCGCATGTTCCCTTATGTGGAGAAGAAACGGAGGGTCGACGAATTTGGTGAAACTATTGACGTCGGAATGTGGCTACGTCGAGGTAAGGTCTTCGAGGAGGAAGCCGAAACCGACGAGGTCAAGGAGGAGAAACGCAAGCAAGCGGAAGAGGAGGCAAAGGTGTTTCTGATTCCCTGCACTCTCGAGGGGTTTGCCAGACTAACGGTCATGTTCTATAGGCCGCAGTCCAAGAGCCCCCCTCGAAGTATGTCTCCTCCACCATTGAGATCCAACTAGCCTGTAGGCTACTTTTCGTCGATATGGAGGGTCTGAATGACGGTCGCGCTGTCAAAACTATTGTACCTCAAGTCAACCCCCGCAAAATGGTAAGCGACTACAAGGACACTTGCGGCCGACACTAAACAAACCCTATCAACAGATCCTAGTGCACGCCTCTGGGGATGCAGCCAAGGTCCTTATTGAGAGCTGTGGACAGATTCGTGCGATGACCAAAGACATTTATGCTCCTGAAGCTGGCGAAAGCGTGCAAATTGGTCAACAGACTAACAGTTTCTCGATCTCTTTAAGCGATGAGTTACTGAGCACCCTCAAGATGTCACGGGTATGTAACTCTGGGGCAGTGTGTTGATGTCGCGCGCTCACCGATTGATTTCGGTAGTTCGAGGACAACGAAGTGGGTTACGTGACTGGACGCGTGGTGAACCATTTCAGTTCGACTATACCCGTCCTCGAGCCGTCAGGATCTTCAGTACCAGCAGATGCGAGTGTCAGGACTGATGTCCCTCGGAATCGGGTCCTCGGTTCGAGGCTGGCGCAGCCTCTCCCGCGTTCGACAATGATCGGAGAGCTTAAACTAACAGCTCTCAAGGCCAGACTCGCATCCATCGGAATACCATCTGAGCTGATTGGTGAGGGTGTCCTTATCTGTGGCGCGGGTGCTAGGCAACACCAGTCGTCGGACAACATCGAAGAGACCGTAGCAGTCCGCAAGACAGGTCGAGGAAAAGTCGAGCTCGAGGGGAATATCTCAAACGTCTATTATGCTGTACGCAAAGAGATCTATGGGTTACACGCACTTGTAGCTGCTTAGCATGTATACACCTCGTTTCCCTCGCACATACGACCGTTTAGTGATATTGCCGTGGGCTCCTCGTTTGCATTCTCAACTGCGTGATCTGACGATTTACTTTTGAACGTTCATCTCCATCGTATAGTACTGTCGATAGCAGCTCCAGCGTACGAGGGCAGAACCCCGGCATTACTCATATAGGTGGTACAGTATAATTTACACACAAAAAGGTTATGTACAGTATGCAGGAGAGCCGACGGACTACAATGTAAGTAGGGCGTAAGGGTATGTGAGTGAGTCCAAGACATTCAATATATTTAAGATTGTAATCGTGACAGCAAAGTGAGGGATGCAACGAACAACGAGTTGGGTTCACCGTGCAGCTGATGACAATCAAGCAGACTTTCGCTTGGCAGCCTAAAAAAAACTAGTTCAACCATCTGCCCTGCTCGGAGTCACAGACAGCTGCAAGACGAACCTTCAGCTGCTTCCGCGCGGCAAACCGTTTTTCGGTGTAATGTGCGATACGCTTGATGTCGGGCCACGTGAAAACGGGTACGATGACGGCCATCACCGGGACTGCAATCTGCCAGAAGCTGTGGATGAAGTAAAACCGTAAGCGTCGGTGCTATACGAGACTAGCGGAGAGGGACGTACAGTACATCGGAGTGGAAGTTTACAGACCACATCGGATCGAAATTCATTCCCTGGAATGTTCGGTCAGCATGCAATTCGAGAGTCAGAGTAAGTGGAAGGCGCACGAAATACCCGGTTAGTAGGGTTAGAGGTAGGAAGATGATGGTGGCTAAGGTGAGACGACGCCTATTCAAGTCCATAGTACATTCCATGAGCACCAGTCAGACATCAGTAACAAAGGCGGTCACTTGCATCACTTCATTCATTTCATATGATTTGATCTGCCAGAGTTGTACACGTGTTGGGGAGTGGGTCTTGGTAACATAAAATAGAAACTCACGTTGAAGGTATAATTAATCAAGTTCTCCGCAATCCCAGCAAACATGTCCATGCTGGTTAGGATATATTCCATGTGGTCATGCACATCAGCCTGTAGCGCACGGGTAAGAAAATTGGAGCAGCAGTGGAACACAGAACCTACGAGATATATCTTCGCCTTCTGGCTCATGAATCCCTCAATCTTGACATGCTTCTCACCAGGCTCTATGAGTGCAGCACAGCGATCAACGTCATACCGCCTCAGACCGTAGATGAGGGTTTTGAGGGGCTCCAGTGTACGTTTGTGCAGGGTCAGGTCGCCAGAAATGATGTGTACTATGAGATGATGTCAGGGATATAAATCCCAAACAGAATTAAACTTGGTATAGCAAGACTCACGTCTCCCTACTACCTTCATGCTGGGTTTGATGAGGATGTCCCGCTCAAGCTCGAGAAGCTTCTCGTGGAATGCATCAACAACCTCGAGAGCCGAGTCCACAACTTGGGGGATCAAAAACGATTAGTTGTGTTTTGCTATCCTGTGAATCTGGGTGCACCTAGATCAAGGATACTCTGCACGAGCAGGGAAGCATCGGCTGAAGTACGGAGACCCGTGTCAGGCTGACGCAGACGCGCCATGATAGGCGCAGAGAAATCGACGCAGTTTTGTGGAAGGATAGAGATCACTGTACCTGAAGGGAAATATATGTAAATGCCAACAATCATAGTCGAAATTGAAGTGTACCGTTTCTCAAAAGGAAAATCGAGATGGATTGTACTCTGATATTGACTCTGCCATCTTTCTTCAGCTCCTCTAGCGTGAGTTCCGCCCTTTCTCTCCTTCTGCGGGACTGAGAGGACGTAAGAAATAAGGCACGACAATTATTGGTAACACAAGAAAACATACAGTAGATTCTTGCCGCGTTGCGGGCATCGCAGGTGAAAACACTCGATCTGATTTATCAGACTGTATTTCGATATCAACTCTAGCATCTCCCGTCCTCCGCTTCACAATACCGCTTCTCCGACCGGCGCGTGCCCATGTTCCTGGTGCGCTCCCGAACACCGTCCTGTCCTCGTCGCTGCTACCAGATTGCTCATGTACTTTTTTGCCACTGGAGAACTGTTCGCGACGGTAATCTGCGGGTGTCATTGGCCCTGGGGAGAATGCGCGGCGCTCCCTGGGCAGGCACCCCTCGTTCATATCTTCGGGTATGTATCCAGACTCTGTAGGCGAACCAGAATGGGAGTTCTCGAGGGTGTGGCTGAGAATACGTATGAAGAGGTGTTTTGGGTAGTAATCTGCTTTAGAGCGAGCCTGCCTGCGTTGGTGAAGGACATCTTCAACTGCCAGGGGATGCAAGTCTGAAAGGACGCGTCAACCGGACGGAGGTGTATATACAGACGCCAACACTTACCGTAGTGTATAGCAAGCGCACTGATAACATCCCAGCTAATCCCACAAATATTGATCCACCGCACCTTGACCCAAGGCTCTCGCGTGCCCGCAGTCTTGTCATTCAGGAGCTTGACGAACTCGCTGTTCGTCATCCGGCCAGACGAGGCACGGACAGTGGAGTAGTCTACTAGTTCGATGAGGCAATTCTGCTTGATATGCCCGTAGGTGAGGAATGCAGAGGACCGACGAGGGTCTACACCAGGTTCTGCGCCAGCTCCACCATACCGCAAGAGGGTTGTCGCGGTGCGTTGCATCTGGATGACTTTTTTTACGGAGGCTCGGAAGCGGTCTTTAGGGGTGCCTTGGCTGTGGACCGGGGGTGGGCGCAATATTTCTGAGGGCGATTTGGAGGCCCGAGGAAGGGATGAGGGGGTTGGAGAGGGTTGTCGGATAACTGCAGGAAATATGTCATGTTCTGGTGCAGCAAACTCTTCATCGCTAAGGTCGGGCGTTAGAGAGCGACCCTCAGAGTCGCTGAAACTATTTTCGCGGGGCATGGCTACTCGAGTCTCGAAATATTCTTGTTGCATGGATCGTGTTGCAGTGGTACGTACTGGCATGTTATGCACGCGTTCTGCAAATTGCAACTCCGGCCCTTGGCTGAACGGCGCCATAGAGTAGTAAGTTCTTGGTCTCTAAACTTGTCTAGTTACATGATATCTTGCAAAGCACACACCCGAGTCCCAACATGGACACGACTGATCAAATTGCGCCGACTCGACAGGTTAAGCCCCCTTTCCTGCGTCTTCTTTCAAGCTCACAATCCTGTTGAGTACCAAATAATCACCCTGACTCCTGCTGCATGGGCTGTCTGGGTTCTCAAGCATCGATAAGCGAGAATCCGAATCCACAGCGAAGTAGGCGACACGGAGGCCCTGGAAGCGAATGCACTCCTTGCCGACCAACTGCTCGGGAGTGACCACAGGCGTACCAGGGTCTAGTAATTGCTCGGCTCCATCGGCCTTCGACTTCTCAGCACGAGCCCTACTCTCTGCGAGTGCGTTCTTGACAGACTCCCGTGCAAGTGGCCAGAAGCCAACCTCTACCATAGCACCTTTCACGACATCCATACTATGGGGGCTGATGTCGGATTTGAAGTCAGGAACTGCAGCTAGTGGATTATCGCTCTTGAATAGGGGGTAGAAAACCCGTGTTTCGTCCACGCGGACGGGACTGCCAGACGGCACGTGTTCTGCGACCCACTGGATGTATGCCTTGGGTTTCACGTTGCCCTTGTCTTCGAGGCGGCAGATGAGTTCCGTAACTTGGCCTGTGCTTGGGTCTGTCTTGTATGACGTGCAGGTAATAGGGTGGGGCGCTTGGAAAAGACCAACGGTCTTGCCTGGCGCGAGGCGGAAGTAGTCTTTGGAGTCCTCCAACCTGAAGTCGTCGGCGTCGATGTAGATGGTACGCGTGAACGGGATAGTGGATGTCCCTAGCTCAGGAACTTTGGGGTGTAGTGGTTTCTCGACCATGAGGACATAGTCTTCTGGGAGGTTATCGATGGTGATCTTAAGTGGCTGCAATACCATGAGCAGCCGCGGAGCGGTTCCCTCCAGATATTGCCTGACTGTTTGGTCGAAGCGACCGATCTGGATGTTTGACACTGCCGTGGAAACGCCGACGGTGCTCACGAAAGAAAGGATTGCCTCTGGGGGGACTCCTCGACGCCGAAGGGCAATGACAGTGTAAAGTCGTGGGTCATCCCATCCAGAGACATATCCCTCGTTAACGAGCTGCAATATTTTGCGTTTCGAGTTTATTGTTCCCGTGACGTTCAGTCTCCCAAATTCAGACTGCCGCGGCTTATAAACTTCGAGGGCATCACAAAGCCATTCGTACGACTGGCGAGAGGTGACGAATTCTGTGGTACACAATGAATGCCTACACACAGATATTACCTGAGTATCCTGGACGCGGCAGAAAACGAGATGGATCACGTACGATATGTTCTCGAAACTGTCAACCAGGCAATGCGTGTAGTCATATGTGGGGTATATTTTCCATTTGTCGTGGGTGCGGTGGTGAGACGCATCTAGAACCCGATAGGCGGTTAGGTCCCACATTTGTGGGTTAGGATCGGACAGGTCTTGCTTCATTCGCAGAAAGGCCTCTTTAGGGCGATAGAAACCGTCTTTCATTTTCTTGAACTCCGTCAAAGATTCTTCAACCGGTCTATCTCGGTGGATGCATGCACGAGGAGCAGCAACCTTTTCGCCCCTATCCGCTTTCATTTGTTCCTCTAAGGATAAGATTTAAGCAGAAGCTGACACATCCACGATTTGCACTCACGAGAGCAGTGACACACGTACGCCTTGTCTCGCTTGATCAACTCGATGGAAAGTTCATACAGTTGATCGAAGTAGTCACTCGAATACGTAATCCGCCATGGCTCAAAGCCAAGCCATCGAACGACCTCAATGATGCTCGTGAAATATCTTGCTTCCTCTTTCTCAGGATTCGTGTCATCAAAACGGAGATATGTTCTGCCGCCATGATGTGCCGCATACCCGAAGTCGACGAAGATGGCTTTGCAGTGACCGATGTGCAAATATCCGTTAGGTTCGGGAGGGAAACGCGTGTAGACCTTGCTCCCGGTAGCGGCTAAGTGTTTTTCCCGAAGTTCGGGCTTGATTTGAGGGTTGTCCCCGGGTTTATGAAGTGCGCCAAGGAACCCCTCCTCGAATACGACCTTCCTAGAATTAGCCCTTTGCGACGCATCGGATGGGTTGTTATCTGACGTTTCAACCGGAGCATTGGCTTCCTTCCTCGGTTCCTGATGAGGGCGATGATGATGTCATGACGAAGCACTAAAATTGACCAGCTATGACCCACCTTCGCTTTGGGCTTCCCAACCTCCTTTGCGCCAAAAGCCTCGGCGAAGACTCGCTCTATAGCGTTCTTGATTTCAAGGGGACTTGCCCATCTGAGTGAAGGGTTGTTCTTGACCCCGCTGATAACGGCGCCTAGATTGGCCCAGCCAGAAATCGCGTTCGTCTCGATGTACTTTCTGACAGAGGCGTCGAGTTGCTCCGACGTTATGGTGAACCCTAGATTGTATAACGATTGAGCGATTAGGAAAACAGCCAGAGACAACGTACTCACCAACACCACAAGTTTCGTTAAACTCAGCCTCGTTCACTGGTAAGGAGTGTGTCTCGAAATATTTGGTGGCAACTACGCGGATGTTCATCGATCGCTGGAGAAGGAAGATCTCAACTGAAGGACAAACCATTGACCTGATCGACAGACTTGAGCTTCTCCTGACGAATAGCATTCACGACGTAACCTTGCTTGGCGTGGTCATCATTTTGTGTTTTGGTGAGCTGGACGGCGAGCGCTGCAACGAGCACGGCTCGTTTCTCTCCAAGAGGATCCGATTCAGAGGCAAGATCGTGTGAATGAATGAGGTTGCTTAGGACCGTGGCACTCTTCGCGTTCTTCGCTGCTTCCGCAGCTTTGGACCGAGGGAGGCCTATGGATTGGAAGAGAGGAATGAAATCGTCCGGGGTTACGACTGCTGCACCAGCTTTGGTGGTCATCGTCGCGCTATCCGTGCAAATCAGATCAACGCAGACGAGAAAACAGACAAGAAACGAACCAAGCAACTGTTCACAAGCGTTGTATCAGTGTCTGACTTTACGGTACTGTCGAGCCTCGTCCAAACGGTAGAGAAGTGTCGCGTCGAGTCACTCGACATGCATCATCGCGATCAGCTCTTATCTAATCTCAAGGCATTTATTTAATAACGTTATTAAATATTGGCCATAGGCATCACACGACAGTTATTACAGTATATTACGCTTTAAATGACTTGCTCAGAAATTCAAGCTCAAGCTCCTTGAAGCAAGAATTGTGGCTAGTGCATTATAACATCGGCCACATCGGCGACTATCTGTCGCATTGGTCGACCATCAGACAGTTGTCCGATTACTCTAACCTCCATTTTCTTCACCGACGAATTTGCTGCAGCTTCACTGCCATCACCGTCCAGAAATGCCAAGGATAGCTGTAATATCTTGTCCAAAATCAATCGCGCTGCTTTGCGAGAGGCAAGTGGCAAGGTCGGGAAGTCCGAGAAAGACGTGTGTTGGGCTCGAGCTGTCAGGTTTTAGAGGTGGTTCGATGCCTGTGCTCATCATCACCTTGAACGGAAGTACTCACCGACTGTCAACATCTGCCATTGATTTCTCCCCCAAGACTCACCCACGTCTGTCAACCGTTCGAAGTGAGGCTTCCAAAGTGTGAAATATTCCGAGTTTATAACTAGTATTCTGGGCAGAAGGTGCTCTCTGAGACTACGATGGGGTAACGGACCCGGCGGGGGTATTGGTTCGAGCCAGGGATCGAGTATAAGAGCCTTGTGAATGGGTATCGAGGGCTCATTATCCGGAGGATCATTGGTCAGAATGGATAGCTATTCCGCAAGATCAACCTTCCAGGTGTAGAGACGGGCTCCGTGACACTTACAACAGTCGCCCCTCCAAATGAATGTCCCACAAGTACAACATTTTCATCGCACTGTATTACCTTCTCATAACCAGCACTTGACCAGCTTGACCAATCGATGGAAGAACCTTCCATGGTTTGCAAATGGCCCTGACAATCTTGGTGGCCATCGTGAACAAGATTTCTCATCGCTCGGAACGCATGGTAGATTTCCCTTCTCCTGAAGTTGAGCTGGTCCCCTCGAAAAGATAGCAGATTGCACTCCGCGGCTGGGTAATCGGGTGGCCAGCTGGAAAGGCTATGCATTAGGACAACGCATCAACGGGGCGCCTAGAGAAAACACCTCGGACTTACACCAGATCGGCCTCCTTGATATACAATATCGGATCGGAGGACGAAGATGTGACTGCGTGACCCGAGCCATCACGATGTTCCAAGGCAAGCACGACGTGTCCAGACGACGCCATTGTAGTACAAATTTGGCTGGATCCAAAGTGAGTGACAGAAAATCCTTCCCTGGCGCAACAGGATTACCTGTACGCAGTTCTACTTCCTCCTAAGCCATGCGAGAATATCACAAGCGGCCAGGGAGATGGCTTGGAAGATGCAGGGTCGAGAGGGTTGAGCAGGGGTGCATCAGGATGGACGGGTATCTGCAGGTGTGGAGCTGGAAGTCAGCCTAGCATGTGAGAGTTATTAGACAGAGGATGACGAACCTTTAGTAGCGCCCCATATAGATATACGATTGGCCATAGCAACCAAGAAAACATGCCTGTCAACGAGCAAATTGACTCATTAGCATCATTAGCAGATTTGAACGTGACGAATTTGCCAGTGCTCCCTCAGCTCACCGGAGAAGCTAGTGTAGCCCAGCCACGATTCTCTCAGCGGACTGAACATGATATAGGCTCAGTGAGATCACGACACCAAATATACTGTACGAACCGAAGCAACCAACTGAGCCCTTTAGGCGTCCTTGTTGGGTGAACACAAGCGGGATAATAGGCCGTAAATAAGACTTCTTGAAGCACGAGAGCATGTTTTAATTCAGAGGACGTAGTCGAAGATACTTTGGCGCGACTGAGTGAACAAGGTGGAACAGCCAACTTGAATGTTATTGCTCCTACAGGGAATCGGCCTCTAGGTTTCGGTAAAAACATCGAGGAGGCTGAAGTAGTCGGTGCCCCGGCGTCTGCCGCAGGTTAATCCTGGTTCGCCTTAAGACTGGAGGATGTCGGTGGTCTTGGGGGCACGCTGCGTGACGTGGCTGCCAGCAGACCATCGGAAAATGTATCCGACCTGGACGGCTGTAATTGAATATTTGTTTTTCTCACTGGGAGAAAGAGTGGTAGCACCTTAAGGTTAAGTATACAGGGCAAATACTAGTAGTACAGTGAATACAGTGAGACTGCAACATATGTTCGAGCTTAAAATTACGGTTCTCTTCAAGTTTACTTGCTCATTTGGAGCGTTACATAATCGCACAAATCAAAACTTTCAAAACTCGAACGAGAACGGATTTCTTGAGCCCGTGATGCTAGTACTGGCAGTGGGCCCATCCCGAGCTCCACCAACTCGCAATGGGTCCTGAGGAGGCAAAGAACCAGGCATTGCGGCCTGAGGATAGGCGGAAGGTGGAGCAGGAAGGACGCCCACCTGCGGCGCTGCTCTGCCTGGAGAAGGTGCAGTTTCCGTCCTATAAATCTTTCCTGGCCTGGGGGGGACAGTTGGGTTGCGGCCGGAGCCATCGCGCGTCGAAACAGAGTCGAAGAACCATGAACCATGGCCTTCGAACTCGGGAGAGACATCCCTTGGTAAGGGAAGTTGCCTCCAGCTGTGCCTCGCTTTCAATATAGCCTCTGTAGGATCAGCGGGGGTGCATGCCGGTTCCCTTGAGTAAGGGGTGTGTAAAGCTTGCATCCATACTTTGGCGGGCTTATCGCTCAACACTTTCTCCCCTTGAGCTCTCGTGTCAGGGAGGGCTGGTGGTTGAGAAGGGGTCTGCTTTCCAAGCTCCTTGCGCAGGGTGGTGATTTGATTCTTCAGTATGATTGGGAAGTCTACTTGCTCATCGTCGCCTGCGTTGGAAAACAGGACTAGGGCAGCCACGCTACGGAGAGTAATAACCATCAGCGCAGATTTCCCATGCCTCGTAGTGGTGTTGCTTACAATGCCTCCTTCAGATATGCAAAGCTGAATCCCTGCGTCATGTCTGCTACTTCATTCACGAGACTATCTGGGAAAGATATCTCGCTATTATCCTTGAGCTTGTCTTGCCAGTACCTGGCATACAGTGCACGCTCTTCGTGGTTAGGATCGTCGAAAAGGCTGATTGATTGGTTAGCACTGGCAAATGTCATTTGCCTGTCAACTCACTATTTCCGGTCAAATCTGCTGGGCCTCTTGGACAAGGCGGGGTCGAGCCTGTCAAAGTGATTGGTAGAAGCAATTACAAGTAAACCATCGTTCCCTTCTAAACCATCAAGCTGGTTAAGGAAGAACGAGCGGTTTCGGTCGTTGATCAAGCTGTCGAGGTCTTCAAGGATCAACTAGTGCCAAACGAGTTATCAGGATAATTGTCCACAAAAACTGAGCCGTTTCGTCGTGGGATACGTACCACGCAAGGAGCCACCTGGCGCGCCTTCTGGAATACACTCTGCATGGCACCTTCCTCACCTTGGTAGCCTTTAGTTTGTTGGTAAGTGCCTAGAACTGATCAGCTGATTTTCACTCACTCTGGAATGATTTCACGTAGAGGGGGGTGAACCCGCGATCAGCACAAGTCTTCATAACTACTTTGATGCTGATAGTCTTTCCGTTACCTGAAGAGGGCTTGGTGTGAGTACAAGTAAGTTAAGTGCACTTGGAACTTGCCTGGAGGGCCGTACATGATCAGACCACGCTAATGCGGATCGTCAGTACGCTCCGCCAGAAATACTACGATGCACAAAGGCTAACCTTCCACGGGAGAGACAACTTCTTGTAGACCATCTCTGACTTGAAGAAACCGTATATGTCTTTCTGCAGCGCCTTCTTGCTCTCTTCTTTCATGACGACGTCATCCCAGGACGAGTCCTGTATTTCAAGCCAAAGTGACTTGTTTTTGGACCAGGACCCTTGGTTAAAGACCCAGATTTCATCGTGGGCCTGATCTGCGAAGAGACATGCAGAAAGCACGAGATCCCGCGCCGGTTCTTCGGGACCCGCGTGGAGGATGAAATGGACAGTCTTGACCCCAAACCCAGAGGGAACCTAGCGAATATGTCAACACACTTTTACGGCTTCGAAAGCGCCGCGTCTCACCTTCGCAACGTGAACTAAAAATTCTTGGTTCTGTTCAGTGATTGTTCAGTGCAGTTCTCAACACGAAGGTAAATCTCATACCATCCAGGTAGCCTTGAACGTGCCGAAGATAATACTATCAACGAGCGTTCCCGGTACATTTGCTCCAACGCGTCTAGGTATCGATGCAAATACGGTACTGGTAACAACCTCAGAGGTTGAGAGGGGCTCCACTCGAGCACCAGGAAACGAGAGAAGGTTGAGTCTGAAGTCGTCTGATATGACGAGGGAATGTCCTGGGTATAGTTTCCGCAGGGCGTCTGAGCTGCGGAAAGGACGTCAATATTGAAACGGCCAGTGGCAGTAGTGTGAGAAGCTTACGCAGTGAGCTCTGGGTTCACATGCCTGGCAGAAGCTACGAGAGACAGAAACAGACAAAGCTAAGACAACGTGTTGAAGGAGATATCTGCAGTGAAGCACAAACCTTGATCCACCCACTTTTCATAAAAGTTGACGGGCCTATCGAACCGGTCATCGAGGCGGTCGGGGGTTGTTAAACCCGCAGAGGTTGACCTAAAGTCGACATCTATGTATTCAACGTCTGAGTCGTCTTGGACTGAGTGTGCCATAGTTAACGTTCTAGCGTATGGTGCAGTCACAACCACAGTTCAGTATCATACAGCACAAGCGCTCTACACACGAGGCAGTAACCAGTGACCACTGGCACAGCAACGCACAGCTATGAGTCTCAAGAGGTCCCAGAATAATTAGGGGTTATTTGCACCTAATCAGGTCTAAAATAAATACAGAATTCTCACCACTTCGAGGACTCAGATCTGATTTCAAGTTTCAACACTAACTTAAACGTTGAACGTTGGCCGACAGGCTTAAGTTGTTCACTTTGGTTATTATATCCCTGCGTTCGACAGCATGTCCACTCAACCTCTCCTACAACGCACCGCTTCGAAGCGAATCGCACTGCCTGTGAGGGTAGAGCCAAAAGTTTCCTTCGCAAACGAACGAACCTTTTTGTCATGGCTACACTTCACCGTCGTTCTTGGTGGCCTGGCTGTTGGTTTGCTCAACTTCGGTGACAAAGTACACACTCTCTTACAGTTTCGCGAACGTCTGCTGATTCCTTTACGGCTTGCAGGTTGGTAGGATCAGTGCAGCCATGTTTTCGGCAGTCGGTACGCTTGCACTATTTGGGCTCAGGATTCTCGTTTGACGGCATCTAGCTATGGCCGTTATGATGTATGCTTTGTATACTTACCACTGGAGGGCTGCGTCTATCCGTCGTGGTGGTCGTGGTCCCTATGATGACAGAGTGGGGCCGGTCAGTTTCACAATTTCTGTCTAGCTGGGGCTTAATACTTATAGTTTCCTTACAGACAATCCTATGCGTTGCGCTACTCAGTACGTCCGCACGTTCATTTCCCACTTTCGACCCTGACTTCTTTTGAAGTTGCTATCCTCGTCAATTTCTTCTTGCGGTTCACGCATGATTGAAGGGGGGCAAACTCTTGAGTGACATGGCGAAATATAACTTGCTCGATCAATGTATAGTCTCCCAGGTTCAATGAGCATTCGAGATGTGATGCGATATATCGAAGGACGACGAAATCAAACTCTCCTTTGCCTCTTGGTACCTACCCGCGTAGAAAGTGATCCAGACGTGTCAATCGAGGAGACCGACACGGAGCGGTGCGACTGTTGAAATTTTTAATGGATGGACTACTGTCAGTTTCGGGGGATGACGCACCTGTTTCCTACCTCTGCCACTTCTCGCGCTGACAACACTTTGGAACCTCCCATCCACTTCTCCATCTTTATCGTCATCTTTTGACTCGTCCAAATCCATCGGGGTGGACTCTTTACCATCGCCATCAACACTTTGGCTCTCTCTCATCCCCAGTCTCGCTTTCAGTACCCTGATGTCTTGCTCCACCCGATCCACAACTTTCTTGGTCTCTACCAAAGCAGTTGTCGCATCCAGCAACGACTCGAGCTGAGCGCAGTTTTCCCGCGTTGGCATCACCAAACGTGAGTGTGTAACGCCCAATTCAGCCAGTGCCTGTGTGACCTTAGGTAGGATGGCAGCCTTGGGGACCGGGAGTTTGAAGGTTCGAAGATGCACTGGAACGTGGGTGACTTTCGTTGTGTTAGTCGAGGATGCCGGTGGCTCAAGTCGGACGATACAATGTTGTGCATCTGGAATTTCATGAGTTGTGCTGGAGTGGCCCAACACTGAACTTACCATATACAGCAGACTTTGCTAACGGGGGTCTTTTGGTTATCGGTGGTCCAAGTTGAATTATGTTGGAAGGGGTAGGAGGCACATCTGTGTCTGCGCCAGATGCTTTCTTCTTCTTCTTGATGCCGTCTGATGAAAGGGCTGAAGGACCATCCTCCTCGGCAACGACATCAGGCAGTCCCGAATCAATCCCAAGCAATGTACGAAGCAGATCATCGCGTTCCTTCCTAAACTTGCGCTCGTTCTGCTCCAGTCGTTTCAATTCGATGAAGAGAGCCTCTTCCTCTGCGATGTCCTCGGGAGTTCTTTCTTCGAGGCTCGCGATGTAATTCTTACGCATCTTCTCTCGTTCTGCAACAAAATACAGTTATAGAAATGGACATGATGCGCGGGTGCCATGAAATACCTTTGTCGAATTGATAGCTACTGAGGAGCTGTGATTTGCTAGATTCATCTCCGGCCCATGGTCTATTCCTGATAAGTTTCCGACAAACACCATAGTAGCGTTCTTTGAGGTCCTAGAAACCCACTGTTATCCTGCCTTCTGGATGTTACATCAAGCAATGTCACCTCGATCGCGCGCGTGGGACACCCCGGGTACTCGTATCGGTCGTGTATGACATACCACCGAAGGTCGTACTCTTGCACAATCTTGAACAAGTAGTCGGTTTCATCCTTTGTCCATTCATCGTCTTGTAAACGTCAGCAGACTCGAAGAAAAAGGAAGGAAAGAGAGAACAGACCTTCCAAAAGGCGAGTATATTCGTCTTGAGAATAGGTAAACGGTTTTGGCTGGACGTTATACTTGGCAAACAGATATTCTGGTGCACGATCAGTCCGAGTGTTCGCCAGAAGACAGGGGCAGCCCACCGCCATCATGCTCACTAGCTTTCGCCCAGTGAGAGAGCTGTAGAGAGTCTGTTCGCGCGCTGTTTGAAAACGGTCTGTGCTCCCTGTAACGATAGTTAGTCTTCATTGCAGCAGAAAACATGATAGACATACCATTTGACTTTTCCCCCGCCTCCGCCTCCGAAGTTGGGCTTCTGCTTGAGTCTTGGCTTCGAGAGATGGGCTGCAAGCGAAGGGGCAGAAGGACCGATGAGTGAGTAGAGCTCACGCGATATCCCCTCTGGTTTCTTGGTAGACTGTAATTGAGGTTTTCGGGGCTGTGACGGGCCAGGCGTAGACGACGGCAAGGAAAGTGCGCTGCGGATATCAGAAGCTGAGAGGGCCATATTCAGAGGAGAGTAAAGGCCTGGTCACGAGGTAATACTACTGGATACTATATTTAAGAAGGGCTCACGTGGTATCAATTACTGTTACGTAATTCCGTTCGTCGTTTGGGAGACGGAATCAGGGATGGTCGCTAACGGAGCTTTGTCTTGACTTTGACAAGTACCAGCACCCTCAACTCGTATCTTCCGGCCCCCTGGTGGAGAATCGATATAAAATGCGTCTTGCAGCTTGCAAGCGCGAACATACATTCTTTTGGACGACACTCTTGTTTATACTTTCCTTTTCATTTCCATTGACTCGGTCCGCCGAATTACACCCATGGGCACACCATCACAGGCTCAAGCGGGTCACCTCACCTTCCTTCAGTCCAGCTCCTGTGGATAAAGTCCTTGCTGTCGCGGATCAAGGTACCACGGATAACCTTGCTCCGAGCGTCTCCATCCCCTCCAGTATTGGCTTGACATTCCCCCCGATGCCCACCACGGTGCCGTCCAACCTTCCTTCAATACCCACTACAGCAGTGATAGCACCACCGTCAACGAGCTCGTCAAGTAATCCCTCATCATCATCTTCACCCCCTTCGCAACCAACATCAGCATCGACACCGCCAACCACTGCCACACCTCCCCCTTCTTCGACTGCTGCAATTCCATTTACATCTACATCGTATGTAACGCAAAGCTAAGTAAAGTATCTAACAAACTAATATACATGTATATCAGCTCAACGTCAGCCACTACGACGTCAAGCTTAACTGTGGCTTCCATCTCACCAGTGGCCATCATTCCACAGCCCTCACTCACTGCCACTACCCTTTTTGCAGGCGCTGGTGATTCAAGTTTTACTCCGGTTTCCACAGTTCCGTCCGCGACTTCCACATCGTCCTCTTCAGGGTATGTCCCAAGGTTACCGAACATAATCTTTACTTAGAATTCGTACATGAAACTAGCTTCTTCTCTAACACGAGTGCTGTCGCTGGGACATTCACTGTGGTTGGACTCATTGGAGTCGGTGGACTCATCGGAGTTGGCATGCTCATCGCAAGACGTCGGTCTATTAGGCATGAAGAAGATATGGAATTCCTGGACAAAGGACCAATGGAACCTCCGATGAGGGAGATGGGTGCTCACAGTCCTCCGACCGTAGAGGACGATTCTATGACGGATGCAGGGCACTATGCCGGAGCGCCGATGCCCCTGGCCACGCCTCCCGCTGCATATTATCCAGACTACGAGTATTCTGGAGCACACACCCAGGGATATCCCGCAGTAAACCAACATCAAGGATACGCTGTTTCAGGCGGGGAAGAATATGCGCAAGGATATCCTGCAGTATATATACAGGACTATGCTACCCACGACATGTACTCTCTCCAGGACTATGGGATAACATATCCGCCTCGGGCCGCGGATGTCGGCAGCGGTTTGCCAAACCCACACGAGTTCACTGATGTGGAGCTGGGCCCCGCATCAGTATCTTCAACTCGGGTAACCGCCGCCGTCCCGAGTGCGCTGCGCCCAACCACCGGGTTGACCCCGACGCCTCCGCACCAGCCAGAAAACCCACACTACTCGATCGATTCATTTTACACTGGGATGGTTGTTGATAGGCCGCCGTCCCCTGGGCAAGCCCTCTAAGTTTGTTTTATACAAGCACCTTCGTGTTCATACCCATACATTATTGTTCTTGTCTTGACCTGTTTTATGGATATTTATTATGAGGTATCTGGTTATTTTTTTTTCATCGATGTGGTAGAGCAGGTGGTCGGTATATCTGCGATCCTGCGGCGCCCATTATCAGTTTATGGTCCGTACGTCCTCTAGTAGGAATATCTTGCATTACAATCAACATCGGCACCGTGGCTTATGTTGCGCTTAGAAATTAAACATGCATGTAGATAACTAGGACTTGTCAACATGGTTCTGGCATCGATCTGAATATTTATATTCCATGCCTCCGAGGGGGATTAGTACTGACGCGTGACGTTGGACGTTTGGCATCACTAGCTGGGAATACAATCCTGCAGCAAGCGCAGGAGAGCTAGCACTAGCCCGGCCAGCCTGCTGGCAGTGGTGGCCCATGTGCATAAAGCGCCATACCCTATTTCCGCGATTCCCATGCAAGTTCGATCAAGGTTCTCTTTGAGGCTCGCCATGTACTAGCACTTCAGGTTTCGAGGTATTATGTATTAGCTAGTAGCACAAGTATTGCTCAAGTTGTAGCGGATGTCTGGATAGCTGTGATAGCTGTGATAGATGTGATCACTGCAGTGGCGGCGCTTCGTGGAACCAAAAGCCGCCGCCTATCCGGCCCGGGGTTCCGGATCTTATTTACTTGCGAGTAGCACTAAATAGGTATGGCGTATTCATCTACTACAAGCTTCAATTGTGCCCACGCTCCGGTTGTACTAGTCGTCCCAGCCCCGCACCAGCCATGCTGTCTCGGTCGCTACTTTCCCGGTCCTCTTCGGTCCTCAGTCAGGCCTGGATCCGCCGCTCTATCTCGAAGACGAGTACTGCCGAAGCGTTCGTACAACCAATACCTTCCGACCCCGCGATTGCCTGTCTATTCCTCAATAGACCCCAAAGCAAGAATGCCATCTCAATAAAGATGCTACAGGTCAGTGACGAGCCGTCATGCGATATCCTGTCATATTCTTACTGGCCTGCAGGAGCTCCAAGAATGCTTGGAAACTGTCAAGTTCGACAAGAGGTATGTGTGCAGCCCTCCCTCCACTGACGTGCTCACTTAAACCCACTCTGCCTGCTGGACATATAGCATTCGTGCTCTTGTAGTACGATCCACAAGCGTGGGCTCTTTCTGCGCTGGTGCCGACCTCATCGAGCGACGCACCATGACAGCCACACAAGTCAACAAGTTCCTCGTCGGCCTACGGTCAACTCTCGGAGAACTGGAGTCTCTGCCCGTGCCCACTATCGCTGCGATAGATGGACCCGCACTCGGTGGTGGCCTTGAACTGAGTTTCGCTTGTGATCTACGCGTCGCTGGTACGCAATCCTTTCAAGGGGCTTTGAACATTGAAGGAGGAAGTTAAGTTCTTTAGGCCACGACGTCACTAAGATTGGCCTTCCTGAAACACGTCTTGGAATCATTCCTGGCGCAGGAGGTACACAGAGGGCTGTTCGACTGTTAGGCATGTCCAAAGCCAAGGACCTCATCTTCACTGCCCGCATGCTGACTGCTGCCGAGGCACTTGAGTGGGGTAAGCATGACTTCCTTGCGCTCTCCTCCCTTTAACATTGTGAAGGTGTGGTGGATTATGTCTCGACTGCGCCTTCGACTGCCTTTGCCCGCGCACTACAACTCGCTCAGGATATCGTCAAGAACGGTAAGTCCCAAAAATGTTCTTTCCGTGGTTCCAAAATTGCACGTGTTTCCTTCACAGCACCTTTGGCCCTTCGGGCGGCCAAGCAGGCCCTCTCGCGTGCAACGGACCTTCCACTGGAATCCGGTGATGAACGTTCCATACGTACCTGCGTCGTCACTGATTGCTTGCGTAGGTCTGGACTTCGAAAAAGCCTCATACGATCTCCTCCTCACAACCAAAGACCGCACAGAGGCACTCGAAGCGTTCAAGGCAAAGAGACCTCCGGTATTCCGAGGAGAGTAGACTTTGTGGCAGAATGTGTACATACTAGCATCGTAACCCGTCACTGGTGTCCTAACTCCGTCCGCCCACAGAGAAGCTGTTGGTGATTCCGCTTGGGATACTCACCGCAATCCCATCCCCCAACTTAAGACCCTCCAATTCCTTCATCATCATACTCAAACGGGCCGTCTTGAAGCGGTCCTTGAGACCCTTGCTCGTGATATCAGCAGCGGTATCGTCCATTTCCGAGCTCTCGTTGAATCGGTTCTCGAATTGAACCCAGTCGCTCCTCTGGGCAAGGTAAGGCTTGAGGAGTGATGCATCGATTCGGCCGAGGTAGTTTTCGGTGATGTATGACCGGAGAATCTCAGGTCGCACGAGAAAGACGTTTCCTAGCTGTCTGATGAACTCGTAGCGTTCAAGAAGGGAAGGGACACTGAATGATGTGACAGTGTCTTGGTATGACTTGAGGTCCCTGTGGTGGATCATTCATTAAAGAACGAGGCATCAATCTCGCTCCAACTCACTTGGCGAGCATAAGACCTCCAGTTGCGCTGACAGGAAACTTCCGTAAATGGTCCAGAAGAAGGCTAATTATCCGTTCATATTCGCAAGTCTAATAGCGTGTACGGTCGCTCACCTGTGGAATGACACGCCAACTTCTGAGAGGAAGACCTCACGGTTTTTGCCGCTCATGTTCTGGAAGGCGGCATCCCTAACCTTCTCCAAGGTTTCGCAACATGCAACACAAGGCTCTGTGTTGACCCTTGCGAAGGACTGATCATCGTTGCGTGGCTTGAAGTCGTTCTTCTTTTGCTTCCCCAGTTGCAGAGATAGCCAAGAGATGATGGCTATAAGACTAGCCGTCAGGAGCAACTTTGGGCGGTCTCAGAATAGACTTACCATCAACGAGCCGCTGCAGCAGATTGTTAGTGGCCCCCTCCACCCGACTGACTGACTGGTTATTGAAGACGGACATCTCGCGTCTGATCGTTACGGATGCAGCCGCTAGTGGGAACAAGGCCACGTTGACATAGCGCTGCCAGAGATGGCATATAACGTCTACCGAGTTAATCACGTTAAGTGTTGGAAGGTTTGGTTCTACTTTGGGATCGGAAGATTCAATGCGAGCATAGGCACTGCAAATGGCTTGCTCAGTGGCAGTAAGCGTCAATAAAGTATGGGCACTCACGTGTCAATCGCTACTTCTAGATATGAGTTCGCGATTGCCTCGGCCAGAACCTTGAGTAAAATAAAGGTGTATTTTGGTCTGTGAGCGCATTGTTAGGGTCACATTTCTCGGAGGCGAAAAGAGAATAGGCTAACACATCGTGTTGGGCACTAAGCTCGACGCATCTTCCAACGGCCTCAGCATGCCACCTCAACATCTTCTCCGCTGTGTCGACGCTGAGGATACCGTCCTCCTCGTGTGTAGGCTCCTCGGGAGTCCTCTCAAGAGCCCGATCGGTCATCATGCCACCGATTCGCATGATGGCAGCGGCCGCCTGTGCAGACGTAGTAGACGTTCCAGTTGTCGAGGTATTGGCAGCAGCCGCCCCTAAACGGTCTACCATACGATCAAACATGGACGTCTTACCCTTTTCTCTCTGCGTTTTCATCTGCGCCACAACTACGGGTTAGAAAACACATAAAAGCTGGAACGGGTACTCACATGATACTGAGTGAAATTACTGAGAAGGCTTGCATATAGCTCTGTTAAGCTTTTGCTTTCGCGGTCAAGGTACTTCTGCCCTTCGGTATATGGCATGAACAATTCCTCCATGGCCGCTTCCAGCATAGCCGACACGGTCGTAGCGTTCATGCTGTGAGCTCCTGAGGGAGAATTAGCGAGTGATTTGCGGAACTCGGCAGCCTCGAGGGATGACGATCGACCAGGAGTCATCGAAGGGAGCTCATGCTTCTTCAAGTCGTCCACTAGAACAGAGGTCTCTACGTGGATAAGCTGCAATATTCGCAAGTAGGCTAGCTCCGATATAGAAGCCCCCCTATTTAGAAGTTGTTCTATGTACTGCTGGATCTGTTCAAAGAGTCAGAGGCTGGCTGTACAGATATGATAAAGGACCAACAGATTGAGCAAATACACGCTGCAGGAATACCTGCATAACAAGGGGAGGGTTCGGGAAGACCGCCTGGACAATTTGGGATTCTTGGACCATGGTTTCCCTGACCTCCCCAAAGAGCTCAGCGAGACCTGATTCGGTTCTTGGAGGGCTTTCATCAGGTCTTGACACGATGCTCCATCTATGGCAGAATTAAAGCAGGAATAGTGAAAGAAGATAAGCGCATACAAGGCATCGTAACGATCAACATGTTCCCGTATCTTGTTGATGAAGAAGTCATGCTGATTGACGTAGACTTGTACGCAGGAGGCGCCGCCATTGAAGTCCAGTAGTGTCTGAGCGCAATGCTGTTGATTTGATGAGACGGTGGCAGAGAGGATTGACTGCATCGGACAAACATGCATCATTTTGGGATCACCTTTGCGGTAACACTTGTCGAATAGATAGAGCATATCCTTTTCGAACTTCTCGCAATATTTGTCGATGTTCTCTCTGGTCTTGAGAAGATTTAATGTCAAAGCACATACACCCGGCGATCATCTCACCTTATCTGCGGTGGGAAGGTCCACCTCTCTGGCCACATTTGTCAACCGTCTCAAGATGACAGCTACTTGCCGTCGACCTTCTTTGCCTTCTTTCTTGAGAGCATCCAGACGAGTTGTGTCGCCGCGAGAGAACTGGTTATAGTAGTCTATCAGATCACGGGCTGCCTGCGCCCTCTGTCGCCCAATGTGAACAGACTCGAGCTCTTCGCCTACTCAGGATGAGCTTATTTTCAGCGCCAGGGAGGTAGAAGACGCGCCTATTCGAATTGCAGTCCTCCCGACCTCGTTTAATTTGCTTTCCATCGTCGCGAATGACGATCCGACACCCTAACGAGCGTGCAGTCGCAGACAAAAGAGAGAAGATCATTGGCACATACTTCGAATCCTTTGTTCAATTCGGCCATCTTCTTCGAGTACTCCCGTTCCGCAACTCTGACACTCTTTTCAAGCTGTTCCGTCTTGGCCTGGACATCCTTGCGTATTGCTATCAGGCGGTCCACAGCTGCTTCGAAAGTGCGAATGAAAGGTTTCGGATCGAAGGCTGCACGGAAGCGCGTTACGACAGATCACGTCAGTCCAATGGACAAACGCACGTCCCGATGATGTCTTTGATTGGGTTATCAACTTCTCGGACACCGACCCTACGAAATCCTTGACCTCGAACTTCCCCTGAAACATGCATATACATAGCTTGAGCGAGGTTTCCAAGGGACGAAGTATTACATACCTCGAATGTGTTGAGGGTTAGTTGGCTTTCAACTGCATGGTCCAGCTCAATCCGGCCAAAGTGCTGCATTACTGCCCGAAATGATGTTATAAAGGACGATGGCCCGCTTCACTACCGTAGTTGCAGGAGTTGGCAATACTGAGCAGCATCGGGTTTGTTTTGACATGTTGAAAATCAAAGCCTTTGCCCAAATTTGTGCGGTTCACGATCAAAAAAAACGGCGCTGCACTGGCAGCTGGAGACCGAATCACCATGGAGGCTCCTCATCCTCTCCAGGTTCTCCTTCAATTTCATCTCGCGTCAGATGCATCGGCGGTGGTCCACGTTCCACACGTGTTGGAACAGCTTTCGCCGCATTACTTTGCACCGTCCCCTCACCTACAGAAATGGGTGATCCGCATTACTTCATTGATGCACTCAAAAGATCCTGCAGCGCGTTGGGCTGCAATATGCATCGCATATCGTACCTCCGTTTTGTCCAGGCCGCTGTTGATTGACAACGCACAGTCGTGGCTCGGTATCCTACTACCTTTGCTATCAGTTTGTTAGACATGTCAATCCAGAATTTGCAGACCTCTGATTGCGCGCGAACAGAAACCCGAACCTATCCCTATATTGAAGGCTTCTATTCGATACTCAAGACTTGTCTTCGGTGTTGCAGTGAATCACCCAGAGTTTCAAAGACAAGTTGCGGCACCAGCTATTCCGAGAGTCAGCTCGGCTCTTCTGACAATCGCGGAGCAGCACGGCGATCTGGATATGAAGGTGATCCCGCTATTTTGAATCGCACCTCAACGCTCACAATACTTCAGAGCTTAGCCATACAATCACTGGCGCAACTAGTACCGATATACCCATCACTGCATAAAGCTCTCAGTCCGAGACTATTTGCCCTATGTAATCACGTCTTCAGTGGTGGCGCACCTCAGGTCACGGATGGCATTCTTTTTGATGCTACCGCTAATCTTTATGCGACGCTCCACCTTCTCGGCGGAAAGGTCGGCGGTGCGGCTTTGTGGCGAAACTCCTTGGACGCCGTCCTTCACTCTTCTTGGACCGCATGGCTGTCTTTGCGAACGACATTCCCTGCCAGCGCGGCACAATTCAACCAACAGTCTTTTGGCCATGTCCAAACAGCCAACGGTGAAGCAGGCAACCCCCCATTTACTGAGACTACGCCTGATGATCCTTCGACGACGGCTGCGCTTAACCTGGATAGACTTAAGTCTGGGATAACCACAATCTGTGCGCTATTGAGGTGGGTCTGAGGACACGAGACTGTACGTGGACTATCTCTCATGGACAGCATAGGGCACCAGTACAACGTCCTGTTCAAGTGCCGATAGGTCATCTCGTAACTTTCTGCTGGTCTCTGATGGCATGTACGGTCGATGAGGAGGTTGGTCCTGCGAAAATTTCTTGAAAACATGCTGAGCCCGCTTTAGGGTAAACCACACTTTGACCAGTACGTTAGAGCTGCAGAAGCCGCAACAGTACCGCATATTTGGACGCAAGCTTGTCGCCTCCTCTCTTGTTTAACCCAGACGTGAGGACAGCAGTTTATTTCACAAGACCCCAAACTCAAGCTCGATTTCTCAGCACACAGCACTTGCTAGCCTCGAACGCGTCAAGGTTGATCATGATAATCGCATGCCAGCTTGAAAAGAATCTTGAGCAGTACGAACCATGCTAACCTGTCTTGGGGTTTACTTACCTTTTGAAATTAGACCCCAAAAGCTTGCATTCCTTCGTTGCGCCTATAGTCTTCTTCACTCTTGCCCCATTGTGGGTGCTCAGCTTGGAATTGCTCGCCTCGTGAAAGCAACTATCTCTTTCCTGTCACCTCTTTACCTGCCTGAGTCAGACGCAGAACCCACTTCAGGAGGTTGCACTCAGCCCAAAGCGAGCAAGAAACGACGACGGGAGTATCAGGCAGACAGTGTGCTCTCAACGACCAAAGCCATGATATGCACTACGACGGGTGAACGTGACACGGTACTCGCTGCTTTAAATGGTGAGTGGCCAACAGACGTTGAAATATTTGCTTGCCGATCCTGTTCACCAGTTCTCAACGAAGGGATGCAGAACACTGAACTGACTCCTTCCACTCGTTCCCTCGCGAGCCGAGTGCTTCTGTCCATCCTGTTGTCACTGCCCTCGATACCGCCCTCGTCGCTTTCACCTGATCCCAGCTTCCATGGTAGGGTGATGGTAAGAGTTCGCGACGTATGTCTCGAAAGTGCTCAAGGGACATCATACGCGATGAGCAAGAGCACCGGCCTTGTCCTTCGGTCCTGCATTTCCGAAGGAATTCACCAGGTATGTCAGCCCACTTCCAAAGATAAGACTTTTGAAACGAACGACATACACAGGATCTGGATCCGTCCAATAAGCTCCATTCTCAAATCGATCTTCTTTTGCATCCTCGCCGACCGCCATTCGTGCGAACACTACCTTTCGTGGAGTCCATATCTCTTTCATCTGCAGAAGAAAGCGCAGAAGAAGCAGCAAGTCGTCGTTTACTTGGTTTGACGCCTGGCCATGAGGAGATCGGTGCATCCAGTTCCGAGCGGTCGATGGGTGCTGAGCAGGTTAGCCCTCAGCCAACGGCACAGAATCAACAGACCCCTGTTTCCGCACCCCAACAACAGGTGTCACCGATATCCATTGAATTACCTCCCAAGAGCGATCCCGTTGGCAACCTTCGTCTGACAGAACCATCCGCCGCATCCCTCGTCCCCCGACCACAAGCACTATTACCACCCGCTCCGACCAACCCGTTGAATCCCATATCACCGCCACTACCCTCCCAAAAAGCTCCTGCAGCAAATATAACGCACGTAGCACCGATGGTGGTCGACGAGGATGACAACGAGGAAATGCCTGCGATCGATCTAGACTCAGACTCGGATGCCTGAGAGGGCAGATAGCTTGATAGTATCATATAGCTATTCCTGAACCTCACATTGAATATGTTTTCCTGGCACAAGGTCAACACTGACAGGAGCTATAACCTAGTAAATGCTCAACACACAGTGACACAAGACAGACATCTAAGTGCGCGGCTTCTTAATCCGAACATGTTCTGATGGAACCTGTGGATCAACTTCCTCGTCGGATTCTTGTATCTGGGGAGGAGTCCTTTGCGTAAGACCCTGGGCCTCCATGGCTTGTTGGCTTGAGTTCCAGACGTAATCAAAGGATGTGCTCACCATGCTTAGCAGTGAGTCGACAACTACATTATCCGGATCCAACGACTTCGCGCGCTCGAAAAATATCTGGGCACGGTCATGCATTTCACTGTCGACCTTTTGTATATCGTCTTCATCTGCGAAACCACCAGCGGAGGATTGAGCAGCGAAGACAGAACATATCCCAGCGTAGATATGGAGTACGGCATTGTCACGGTAAGGAAACGAGGGTAGGGAACTACCATCAAGACAAGTCAGCGTCGAGTAGCGGAGAGGTGCAGAGTTCGAACAATTCCAGCTCGTCGAGAGCCTCCTTGTGTCTCCCAGCTAGGATGTAGAGGTGGATGAGTTCACTTAGGATCTGCTCCTTCTGCATCGTAGCAAAATGGTTAGGGAAGGCGGACGAGTTGCATCTGGAGAGCGTACGAACCTCTTCAGGGAACTGCAACATCATCGTTCGCAAGTAGTCGATCTTTGCTGGACTGCTCTCAGTTCTATGTCCGAAGCGATCCAGGAGCCCGACGCTCAATGTCCACGAAGTCTTCCAGCTGACTTCTTTGCACCTAGCGAGAATTGCCCAGGCTCTTCGGGCGCGTTCAATGTCACCACGTTGAATGCTAAGCTGCAGCACATCGTAGAGTCGTCGCAGGTGAACTCGACGTGAGGTCAAGGGTAGCTTGTTATCCGGTGGTGAGAATAGGAACGTGTGATTGCTCGTGTCCATGGTCTGAGTGCCTTGCTGGCACGAGACATACGGTACTTACTAGTAAGTGGGATGGATTCGGATAAACCATCATAAACGATTCATGTCACACTGCCGTGGAGTGCACCTATTCGTCTCAGAAACAGTGGCTTGTCTGCCACTGCACACGCCCAACACACGACATATATCCCGTCCACCACTCGGATAATAACTGGGCTACATACTGCGCAGCAATATCTGCAGAGCATGGACGATGATTTCAGCTTCGATTCTTCAGTGTGGGGTGCGCCTGCACCCGCGCACTCACTCCTAGCCCCAGTTCCGCTCATATCAACCTCTCCTGCGTCATCTCATGACCAATTCGACGACTTCGACGACTTTCATACCCCACTAGAATCCAAAAATCCATCTCTAGCACATGACGATGATTTTGCAGACTTTGGAGACTTTGGAGAGGCAGGGGAATCGGATGCCACTCTCACCTTCGAAGACGATACACCTTTTGACGAGGCATCATTGACACCAGTACCAGCACCAGCGCTAGTGTCTCAGCTGAGCTGTAGACCATTTCAATTAGACCCATTACCTTCGACGGAGGGCTTGAGTTTACAGATTGAAGAGATTTTGGCTCCCGTCTGGCCGCAGGATCTTTCCAGTCTGACGACTGGCGAAGACATCAGACAAGCAGAGGGCATTGGCCAGATACTAGTTACTCCAGAAAGGTATGCAGGACTTATCTTTGTCTGTTTCACTCTGCTCATTCGTTCCAGCCGTGAATTATATGCTATGCTGCTCAACTCGCCGCCCCTCGTGGAGCCGATCAATTGGATACGATCACGCACCCGGCAGCAACACTTGATCGCTCTCGGACTTCCTGTCAACCTCGACGAAATCCTTCCTCATTCTAGCGCTAAGCCGCTTCCACCGCTTCACATCTCGACGCGTCCTATGTCGCTCCCAGTGGCTCCAAATGGGCCTACCCGGAGTAGGCCCCCGTCGAGGAGTAATTCACGAGCAGGGACACCACGTGCGAACACACCTCAGCCGTCTGCACGGTCTGGACTATCGTCAGTGATGCAACTGAGCCTCGGGCCGAAGCCACGGCTGGACGAGAAGAAAATATCCGATCTTCTGAAAATCGAACCAGGTGTGTTTTCGCGTTTAGGACCTTGGTTCATGATCCGTAGCGTGATCTGCTTCGCAGACCAACTAAATCTCCTGCCATTGGCAAAACTCGAGAAATATCTCGCCGAATTACGCTCGGAGACAACAAATACGTCCTCGCTCCTGACGTACCTCCTGCAAACGCGTGATGCACTGCAACAGGACTCGGAGACATATAACAAGTTGATTGCAGAGTTGGTAAGCGAAGCACAGAAGAGTAAAACTGGGAAAGGTCGGACAGCGGGAAAGCGCAGTGGAACACTAAGTTGAGAATTGAGCATCTACTAGTACACTTGTGACTGATATTTATGTGCTTTGGCCCGGGATCTTGGTGGACCGGTTGACTGGCGTTGGACTTGCCTAGGCCCACTCGCCACGGCATGCAAAGCATTAGAGAACGATAAAGGTTGGGCTGAGAAGGCTGCAAGATCAGCCTGCAGTTGAAGGAATCTGAGATTCGAGATCTGATCATGCTGTCTGATGGACTGCAGTCACTGCAAGCATTTCCTGAAGTTTGTCCAGTGAACATTAGACAAAAAGATACTCTTTGCTTTTAGATGTTTTTCACCAGGAAATTTTGTTTGTTCTGGGACAAAACATTCATTTCTGTGCATTCTGATTGGCCAAGATAGCCTTTTTTGACCCAAAACATTGATAATTTTTGCTGATTTATATTTGCAAAGAAAAGAGTATCTATTTATTGAATGTTTGGGCAGAAAACATCAAGCAATGCTTGCAGTGAGTGCTTGGATCCAGCGACAGTCTGTTCAACTCTAGAAGGGATCGATTAGTAAGCAAGAGGTACTCAGGCTCTGCCCACGACGACATTAATGTCGTCCCTATCCAAGGATGCCGACGCCTTCAAGCGCATCCTACACCGTCAGGACTACACTTCTTGGCATTCACAGTCCACCGATACCGCCTCTGGGGCAAATGTCAATACGCAACTCGTTTACGCCATTGACCATCTCAAAGTGATTTAGCCTAGCTATCATCGGCGATGTGCAGCCTTACTTATCCACTGTCATACAGTCCACTCCGAATCCCATGAGACTACAAGACCTAGCCATTGTAACAAATACACAATTAGATTCGGACGCGGTCCTGCTCGAGAAATTCAAGTCCCACGATCGCATCCAGTATGACCCCAAGACGGACCTTTACTCTTACCGCGTATGCCCTTGCCTCCTAAAGTTTATATTACAGCAAGACTGAACCACTATCCAAAGCATGACTTCAACTTCCGCAACAAAGCTGCGCTTTTAACGGAAATTCAGCGT
Organism: Paxillus ammoniavirescens; assembly: GCA_014904835.1. Taxonomy (NCBI): domain Eukaryota; kingdom Fungi; phylum Basidiomycota; class Agaricomycetes; order Boletales; family Paxillaceae; genus Paxillus; species Paxillus ammoniavirescens. The sequence continues at coordinate 176,903 of MU120917.1, forward strand.
CAAACTCGCAAGGGCGGCGGCATACCCGTCCGGGCACTCAAAGAATCATGGAAAGAAGCACCACAAGCTATCGAAGAGCTTGAAAAGGAGGGCGAAGTACTCGTTACCCGAACCGTCAAGGACGGGCAGTTGAGGATGGTGTTCTGGAACGAGACCAAACCGGATGAGGAGAGCGGTGGGAAGCAAGTTGAGAAGGGTGCGTGGCGATTCAGTTCAACATGGCCCCTGATTGACGTGCACATATTGTGCAGAGTTTCTGGATCTGTGGCATCAGTTAAAAGTGCCGAACGATGTTGACTTACTGAAAGCGCTTGCCTCAGGTATGTGCTTAAACCCATCATATATACAGTACTTGGAGCTGCGTAGAGGGTTTGCAGGCTACCGCAGCAGAAGCGCCCGTACCCAAGGCGCCTTCTAATACAAAGAAGAAGGGAAAGCGTTCCGCTCCTCGGCAAAGACAGGTCAAGATCACGAATGTCCATTTGAAGGGAGAAATAGATTTATCCCGGGACTATCATGGCACAAGCAAATGATGACCCATCTACCTTCTGTGTCACGCTCAATGCCTGACTTTCGAGCTTTCCTTCCGGGACAAGTTTTTTTGGGGTTTAAAATTTGTTTATGCAAAACTAATTTACCGCCACACGAATCCCTACCCCTCGGGCTGGGGTTTCTACGGCTGAGACACGCAGCCGTGATGTTCAATGGATCATCGGGCTGCGATTCAGGGGTAGCTTCACCCCGGTACGCCAGCGTCGTGGACAGATTTTTTCAAAGGAATATATTTATAATATAGTACAAGCACAAAAATAAATAAAACATAAACAGTCATGATCACCCACGTGACTGACATGCGATCAAAAAGTTTACTGTTTTGTGTGCCAGTGATCACAGCTCATTGAAGCATCTACCCCTCGATGACCTTGGGCATTTCGCTGCTATAGCAGGACGCCGTACTTTCACACATAAACTACTCTCTGGTCAAGCCCGTGCACAAAGGGGAAGAACCACCAATCCACAATGAACGTCGCTGTCTCGGTGCCATCCACGGTCTCAAGTATATCCTTTTCTTTTCTTTCGACAGAGGACATTCGCAGGATATCTGTTAAGCAGATACTGAACCCAGTCCTCCTTGACGATCTCAACAGACCAAATGCTGGCGGTTTGTATGATCCCGCTCTCGGACCAAGTGATCGACAAGATATGTAGGTAGTCTCAACTACTTACGCATCACCCATGTCACCTATGTTCGTTCGCAGTTGTGCGACATGTCATCTCAACTATTTCACTTGTCCTGGCCATTACGGTCACATTGAACTACCCTCTCCTGTGTACCACCCCCTCTTCATGACGAACACGTATAACGTCCTTCGTGGAACCTGTCTGTTCTGTCACAGATTCAAGGCCCGTCGATCCGTGGTACGGCCGCTTTCTTGGTCATTATCCTTGCTTGGACTGAAAGGGTCTGTTGGACATTTAGGTGTGTAAATACGTCGCTAAACTGCGGCTATTAGAGCACGGTCTCCTTGAGGCTGCACATGGCGTAGATGATATCCAAATGCAAACCGGGAGCGGGAATGATGATAGCGACGGTGAGGATAGTCGAGATGAAACTATTGAGGATTTCGAAAAGCGCATCGAGCTATATGTCTCAATACATCTCGCTCGTGCTTCCAGCAGTAAACGAGATCATTACAAGGATGGACTTGTTTACCAGGCGAGGAAAGATGTCATCCTGGATTTTCTACGGACGACCATCTCGAAAAAGTGCCAAAATGAGGGTTGCGGAGCGTAAGTACCTCACGTTTCTGACTTCGACGTCTTTGACAAAAACCTTCATAGCCATGGGTACACATTCCGCAAGGAGGGTTTCACCAAAATTATAGAATATGAACTCTCCAAAAAACAGAAAAATCAACACAGAGCAGTTAGTCTCAAGCGGCCAGATGTTCTCCTGGCCCAGGAGCAGGTCGCCGCGGGATATCGTCCACGTCTAGAAGATCAAATCCTCGATGATGCTGACGACTCGTCAGGATCAGAACCTGAAGAAGAACTCGGAGACTTGACCTACCCGGACGAGGAGGAAGTAGAGGCACCATCTGGGCCTTCAGAGGAAGCGCTACCCAAAGCAGCCAATGGAAAAGTCAAGACTTCCCGCGGGCGCAATGAACGAGTCATGCCGCCAGAGGAGTGTCGTGCCCACCTTCGCCTGCTGTTTGCAAATTGCTCAGTCATTTGTTCCCTCCTGTTTGGTCGACACGGGCCCTTCGCCCCTCTTTCACGCAACGGTCTATCACTGGCTTCAGCCGACATGTTTTTCATGGATGTGCTATTGGTACCACCAACGCGCTTCCGACCTCCTACGAAATTGGGGGAAACCCTCTTTGAGCATCCCCAGAATGAACTGTTGGCGAGGGTTCTCAACACGTCGTACCGATTACGTGATCTGAATGCCGACCTCAAAATTGCCTCTGCAAAGACATCGAGTGTGGAAGAGGCCTCTCGCAGACGTTTTTTGGGATCACTCCTCGAAGCACTGATACAGCTCCAAGTCGACGTGAACAGCTTCATTGACAGCAACAAAAATCCACAGCTGATTCGCCATGGGAAGCTACCACCGCCCGGAGTGAAGCAGGGGCTCGAGAAGAAAGAAGGGCTCTTTCGAAAGCATATGATGGTCCGTTACGTTACGGCGGTGCACCCCCACATTGACTGAGACTACGATTACAGGGAAAGCGAGTCAACTATGCTGCGCGTTCGGTCATCTCACCTGATGTCAATATTGAGCCAAACGAAATCGGGATCCCACCTGTTTTCGCTCGGAAGTTGACGTATCCAGAGCCTGTCACTCCATTGAACGTCCATCAATGTCGTCAGTGGGTTATAAATGGACCGAAGATTTATCCTGGCGCGACAATGGTAGAGTTTGAAGATGGCCGTCTCCAGTCATTGGTAAACTTTTTTTGTCTAGCAGGATCCCCAATGTATTTTCTAAGTTTTAATCCGACCCCAGGACAAAATGACAAAGGAGCAACGGCAAGCCACTGCCGACCTGCTCTTTACGCCTCAAGATGCAAGCGGTGGTGGACGCAATGGTCTTTCCACGAAAACTCCGTCTATCAACAAAAAGGTGTATCGCCATCTACAAGACGGTGATATATTGATCTTGAACCGGCAACCGACACTACACAAGCCTAGTATGATGTGCCATCGAGCTCGCATTCTACAAGGCGAGAAAACCATACGTATGCATTATGCAAACTGGTCGGTACCTCTTCTTTGTTGTGACATGCAGCCGTCGACTAATACTGTGTCATACAGCAATTCGTACAATGGTATGAATATTCTCGATCTGCTGTGGGCCTGTTGCTGACCAGCGTCTCTCGCAGCTGATTTCGATGGTGACGGTAAATACATATCCATATCTCCACAGTAGTTTTATGGCACGCTAATTGGATTGCACAGAGATGAATATACATTTCCCTCGTGAGTGGCCTAATTCCCTTTCCCTCGCTTCGTCCTAAACATCGCCAGAAAATCCGGTGGCTCAGGCCGAGGCCAGGTTTATCGCCAACACGGACAACCAATACCTCGTTCCTACTTCAGGGAAACCTCTTCGAGGTTTGATACAAGATCACGTCGTAGCCGGTGTATGGATGACATGCCAAGATACATTCGTCTCCAGAGACGAATACTTCCAGCTGCTCTATGGGGCTCTTCGACCAGAAAGCGGCGAGTCATCATCCGATCGTCTCAAGACCCTTCCACCTGCGATATGGAAACCGAGACCCCTCTGGACGGGAAAACAGATCGTGCGTCTTTTCTCGAGCTATACTTAACGGCTATTCACATAGATCAGATCTCTACCGTGCTATTGAACATCAAACCTAGCAATGCTGAGGGATTGAACCTTGAGTCTACCTCAAAAGTACCTGGTGGTCTCTGGGGAAAGGGGTCTACAGAAGACCAGATTATCGTCATGGAAGGTGAACTGCTCCGCGGTGTCCTCGACAAGTCAGCGTTTGGTGCCACAGATTACGGCCTCGTGCACTCGGTATATGAGCTATATGGAGCAACTGTCGCGGGACAACTTCTTGGCATCCTCAGCAGGCTGTTCACCAAGTTCTTGCAGCACCGGGCGTTCACTTGCCGCATGGACGATCTGGCATTGACTCCCAATGGGGACCAGAAACGGACCGTTATACTGCAGGAGAATGTTAATCTCGGAACGGAAGGTGCTACAGAAAACTTTCCTTCGCTATCCAAAGTAGCGAAAGAAGACACTCCCGCAGCACTTGCGTCGCTCCTCGAAGACGTCCTCAGGGATGACACTAAAATGGCTGGTCTTGACGTGACCGTCAAAACAAAACTGGCGAAGCTCACGAAGTCGATCGCTGATGCCTGCATGCCCGATAGCTTGCTGCGCAAGTTCCCCCACAACCACATGCAGGCGATGACACAGTCTGGTGCAAAGGGTAGTGCAGTCAACGCTCAGCAAATATCCTGTGCTCTCGGTCAACAAGAGCTGGAGGGTCGACGTGTTCCGGTCATGGTCAGCGGGAAGACGCTCCCATCATTCAAGCCCTTTGAGACAAAGGCCATCGCCGGTGGATATGTGGCAAGTCGGTTCTTGACAGGCGTGAAGCCACAGGAATTTTATTTCCACTGTATGGCCGGCCGTGAGGGTCTTATCGATACCGCCGTGAAGACGTCTCGTTCAGGGTACCTTCAACGGTGTCTCATCAAACACTTGGAAGGCATACGTATTCACTACGATCACACAGTGCGTGGAAGCGACTCGTCCATCTACCAATTCCTGTATGGCGGCGATGGCCTAGACGTCACCAAACAGAAGCATCTCTTTCAGTTCAAGTTCATCGCGGAAAACCAGGGTACCCTTGTCAACCTGTACCGACCCAAGGACATAGCGGGTGCGATCAACGACGAGGACGCTATGTCCTATATGAAGAAAGTCTTGAAGAAGTCCAAAATCCGTCCTAATAAGTATACGCCGGCACCTCGAGAGGAGATGACCACTGTTCTCGACGTCTTCAGTCCCTCCAGCTATCTCGGAAGTACCTCGGAAAGGTTTGCCGAGCTACTTGCCGCGTATGTGGACTCAAACCCCCCGACTATCAAATCCAAATCTGCAAGTGAGGGGCATGTGATCCGACGCAGACAAGAGCCCGTGAAACCCAGATACTTCCGCATGTTGATGAACGTCAAGTATCTCAGAAGTCTCGTAGAGCCGGGAGAAGCAGTTGGCCTGTTGGCTTCGCAAGGGTAAGTTTGTCCACTGCTGATGCACCCCATTGTCTAAAGTTGGGTTTTAGGATTGGGGAACCCTCAACGCAGATGACCTTGAATACGTTCCATTTCGCAGGTCAGTGTTGTTCTCAGTTGGAACCCAGAACAGTTGCATATCTATTCCACAGGTCACGGTGCTGCAAATGTCACGCTGGGTATTCCTCGCCTAAGGGAGATTGTGATGACAGCATCCCAAAAGCCTAAAACGCCGTCAATGACTATGGACGTCATACCCGATGTCTCGGACGAGCATATAACAACGTTCTGCAAGAGGGCAAGCAAACTCGCGCTCTCGCAAGTCGTTGACAAGGTCACTGTCAGGGAACGTCTTAGTGTCCAGGGTGATGCTCGTCGGACGGAATTTGCGATTGATCTCTCTTTCTACCCCGAGGAGGAATACGGGGAAGAATACGATGTACAGGCCACCGAAATTCTTGCCGTGTTCGGGTCCCGCTTCCCTTCGACACTCAAGCGCGAAATACAACTTGAAATGAAGAAGCTTGACGCCGATCTAAGGAGCCAGATAGCCCAACTTGGTAAAGGGAAGGCAAGCAAGGAACCCACTGTAGGTGCAGCTGATGCTGATGCTGATGCCGAGGGTGGCGAGAATGCGGGGGACGAGGCCAGTGAACACGGTGATGGCGACGCTGAGGATGCCAAACGCGCACGTCAGAAAAAGGAGCAGTCCTCGTATGAGTCGGATGAGGAGGGCGAGAACGAGTTCGACGATGCTGCTATCGAAGCTGCCTATGCCTCTGAAGAAGAAGATTCTGAGGCAGACGCCGAAGGGGACAAGAAACCAGGCCATGCCACCACGCTTCGGGAGGAGGTGAAAAGCATTGCCGACCTGTTTGTCAAGACTTTCCAACAGGCTTCGAGCTTCAAGTTTTCGGAATCAGCCTGCTCCTTCAAGCTTGAGGTAAGTGATTTCTTTATTGTAGAGGGGTGATCGTCTGACCGCCGTTCCAGTTCCCTGCTGATTTCCCAAAGCTGCTCTTGGTTGGCATTGTTGAGCGTGCATGTCGCAAGACCATCATTCGCGAGATCCCTGGAATAATGGATTGCTTCAAGCTCGCAGACGACAAGCAGGGAAAGATTCAGGTGAGTCACGCATGACTTTCTTCAGACAGCTCTTTGATACCCACGGATGCAGCTCACAACGAATGGCTCGAATTTCCGTGGTATCTGGCAATTCGCGGGTGGAGACGATAACATCATCGATTACGACACCATCTACTCGAACGACATTTATTCCATTCTAAAGACCTATGGCGTAGAGATGGCACGCGCCGCCATTTTGCGTGAAGTTGGAGGTGTGTTCAGCGCTTACAAGATAGATGTCGACATTAGACATCTTGAGCTCGTTGCCGATTACATGGTAAGGGAGTGGTCGTTGCTCTGCAAGTCATCTTTTGCTGACGTACTACAGACTTTTGATGGTGGTTACAAACCCTTCAATCGCAAGGGCCTTTCAACGAACCCCTCACCACTCCTCAAGGCATCCTATGAAACCACTGCTGCTTTCTTATCGGATGCAACCTTGTTTGGTGACTTTGATGACCTCTCGACACCATCGGGAAATATTGTCCTGGGTCGGCCAAATCTCACGGGGACTGGTGTGTTCGACGTCGTGATGCCCATCGCTTGATCAACTTGCCTAGCCATGCCGCCAATCTACATATAATTTGTTTGGTACATAGATGCAAGGCGTGACCCAGTTACTTTGTGACATGTCACAAAATATTCACTGTTGTGTTGCCACTTGCGCTTTTTGCTCCTCAGGCTCCCACCTTTGAGCGTGTGTCAGAACTTGTGCCGTACCGCTGATCTAAACCTTCATCTCGACCTGAATCTTTACCCATGCCCAGGGAATCTTAGAATCTCACAACAACACTATCATGGAAACACATCGTCGTATACCATTACAAGACCTTCCCTTGGAGCAATTCATAACACCCAGTCTTGCTACTACCAAAACGCCACGAAAGCCCAAACGTCCACTATCACCATCCCAATCAACTCCACTCAATCCTGCTAAGCGTCGTGTCTTGGATGCAGAAGGCATACCATTTTCGAATACCATCGCATCCACCCCTTCCGCCTCTCGTCCTGTGCCGTCCCTACTGTACAGCCTGCATACAGTGACTCCAACAAGACCCTCACGCCTTGGAAACGGGTATATTTCTACTTCTACTTCTGCTAGTCCCCGACCAACCCCAAAGTCTCATATTAGGCTGGCTCGAAAACACGGGAGCCCCCAAGGGACAACATCTCCTTTTTCTTCCCGTCGGCGCTCCGCCTCTAGCGAACTTCATTCCACCCAGACAGTCGAATCATCCACGGACCCTCAGTCTAAGCACTATCCTGGCTTCGACATCTTCCGAGACAGCAATCCCTCGCAGGGTCCTCCGACTTCAGGAGGCTCGCTGCAACTTGACAGCGAGACGCTAGACGATAAATTCGAAGATGAAAAGGAGAACATTCCTCCCAAGAGGAATGCGAAGAAGATTTCTTCCAAGAAGCGTCTCTCAACTGGAATTGGAGACCTTGGAGGGTCGTGTCTTCGCACGCCGACGCGAAAGAGTGAGGCTGTTCGCCTTGAACGAACACCTCTTCTCAATCGCCAAGCGCCACGATAACTGATCGTGGGCTTTATGACCTCAAGGCTCTGCTACAGAGCCTTGTTCAACGATGTGGATACGTTTTGGGGTCGAGAGTGCATATGAATTTCTGGTGTTTCCGCCACGAACACACACTCTGGGTTACGTTGGGGGGGAGGGTATATATGGAGAATCTAGTGTTGCACGAGGAGTATGTGCATGTTATGATATGCTGTTAATTGATTTGTATCATCTTCTACATATGAGATCGTAATGTTATGCTACAAGACCCATGTTGGAGCGAAAACTTATCCGAGGTTATCCGAAGTTATAGGTGTATCTGAAGCGGAACCAAATGGCAGGTAGACACGTGCACGTGGTTGCCGTTGACCCGGAACCGGCGCTCCTACAGTTGCCTATGGCACGTCACCTTATTCAAGTTGTCGGCCAGTTGCCAGGAATTCTTGCGCAAGACCAACGATGCAATTCCTTGTCACCAACGCTCTCCTACTCGCTTCATTGGCGTCCGTAGTGACAGCCCAATTTGGTTTCTTTGACCAAATGTTTGGGAATCAGCAGGGCCAACAGCAAAGACAGCAGCCCTCACAGGGAGGTTCTCAAGGGAATATGCATGCTGATGCAGGTCCGTCGCACCAATTATGAGTGAACCTGTCAGACGGCGTATTCATACAGTCTTATAGTTCCATGCTCTGCTTATTTGTGCCCTGATAGTCTGGCTTGCGTGGGTCGACCTTTGGAATGCCCGTGTCCTAATGTGGAGGACATCAAGTGCACTGTACCCGATGCGCAGGATGTCGGATCTGGTACCGTCGTGTGCGTCCGAGGGAATGGTGGTTGCGCTGCTGTCGAATCTCTAGCACACGCTTATTCGAAATGAATCGTGGACGCATCGATGAGTTCCAAGTAAGGGTGAAAGCATAATTTCTATTGAACTCGTTGCTGATTGCATGATTAGTGTTCTCACACGCAATGAAAAGGCAAAAACAAGGGTTACCCTGATGATGATCGATGATCGATGAAACCAAGGACGTTTTCTCTGAGGGCCAAGTACCGAGTCATGAGATACATGTTGTACACACGCCCTATGATATTCACCTCTGAGGGTACTGCTTCTGATATCTCCTGAGACGGCTGTTACATGTGGCTTTCATTCACCACTCGAGTTATTTATGCAAAGGAGGCTAAAGTATGATTGTCCTTCACTCCGCTGATCTACATCATGAGCATCATGATCAAGGGTCAGCGGTCAACGTTGTCGATGTTTCATTGATGGCGATATCTAGAAGCTCGACACGAAGCTTGTGTGATGTTCAGCCATGATGCATGAAGCCAAAGAAAGAGAGTTGTAGAACTCCGTCCCAACTTTCAGGGTGTCCCTAACTCCGTGCACTTCAGGTGTTTACGTAATATGAAGGTTCGTTCGTCACGACCAAGTCACGACCGAGACTTCTCAGCGCCAGACATCACAGACCACCATGGCAGCTCCTAGACCAACGGTACGTACCCCACATTTGTGCACCTCGGAGGTGGTATTCACCCCTGTTCATCAGTCCAAGCTCCCTCCGGGTGCGAATCGTATACTGTTTGTCAAGAACCTAAACTACCAGATCACTGGCGAAGATTTGTATGACCTCTTCGGGCGCTACGGTAGCATCAGGCAGATTCGTATTGGGAACGAACCAAAGTCGAAAGGAACCGCTTTCGTTGTCTTTGACGATGTAATGGACGTGAGTACACAATTCGCGTATCTCGGTGGTTTACTCTGACGCGCTATGCTATTATATACAGGCTAAAAATGCGCTCGACCATCTCAACGGGTTTCATTTGCAGGAAAGGTATATTGTCGTCCTTTACCACATGCCTGCGAAACAGGATGCTGCTGCCGCAAAGGCCGACTTGGCACGAAGAGAAGAGGAACTTGCGCAACTCAAGACAAAACATAATATTGGAGACGACTAACCCAGTCACTACGCTTTACGTTCAAACCAACAGCTCACTGTATCGATTATACTTCACGAATGTCAAATTCATTCAACTTTGTGAACTGATGAATGCCAGGCAAATTATACATGGAAAATGCATGACTAGTTTGGGATTCGGGAACCTTTGGTATCCTTGGACATCAGCCACACTTTGGACATTTCTTATCTATTTGGGGCGCTGATTTGGAGGATGGTCACTCAAGGATCCTATAGTAGAATGAACAGCCTACCATATTGCTGTGGGTATTGACGACTGGTTTGGACGAGGTGAGTCGGACGGATGGAGTAATAACAAGTTGGGGTACTCACTATTGCCAGCATGTTTTGGTGCATTGAGGTGGGACACAATTTGGAGGGTGTTTGGGGCTAAACTTGCAGTGACGAAGATCACATTTTATCTGCAGGGGGTCAGCTGCGTATCCCGGGCCCATTGAGCATACGGTGACCTACTTCTTCATCTGGCTGTACAACATTCAACAAGAGTGAGCACCGATAAACAAGCAAGAGGGTGTTGCTCACCAGACCCACAACGTGTCCACACCTGTGAGCATACCAGTTGAGAAAAGTGTCAAGGTATACCTGAGGTATGATGGACGTACGCTGTGAATGTGTTTCGTACTCTTGAGAAAAGTACGATGAGGGGTGCGCGACATGAAGTGGGGGCACTACGTACCTTCTCCAGTAACACATCGTAGACGGGGGATGACTCGGATGATCACAAACATTAGGCTACCGGGGTGTGGCTTTTATACCTGAAGATGTGGTGAGATCTCTTACACGAGGATCGATGTCTATATGCCTGACACGGGGAAGGCGAGAGCAATATGAAAACCACTTGTTAGAGGGTCGCACGACCTATAGCAGAGAATCCGGAAGGCAGGTTCCATAACGCCGATCCACAAAGGGTCTAAGAGCAGCCCCTCGTTCTTGCGGACGTGGGGCGGTATCATAATTTGAGCCATTCCCAGCTAATAATTAATATTAGTTTCATGTACGATGAAAGCAGGTAGAAATGCCGTGACAACATCCTCAAGCTCGCGGAATAGGAAAGAGGCCACGCTGAAACTTTGAGTTGTATTTCCAGTGGATGTGGCAGCTCTCCGTCAACTCTATTTCTTTATCTTTATAATTTTATTTTTGCATCAACTTCTTACAATAGATAACCTCCGATTGTTCACAGATCCCGCTCAAGTCAGCAGACGCTCCCGATACCACTGGCTAGACCGATATATATTTCACCATGGGCCAGCCTTGCCCAACTTTTCTGGCAAACCGTATTCTCTCCCCGAGAGCGCGTGAACGCTTAAGCGCTTGGGCCTCGGGCGAAACGCTTCTCTAAAGGGGCGTGTGCAGACTTTCCCCACCCAACTGCGTCACCGTTTCATCACCTATTCACATCCAGTCACCAGCGTCACTGGGAGCCTGTTTTCACGCCGTCAGGTTGCATATGGGTATCGAGCAACCGAGGCGTCATGCATCCATGCTCCACCATGGAATCGCTTCAAAGTCATGTCAGGGTAGCTCTCTTTCATGAACGAAGGTCATGATTTTTGACGTCAGGCTGAGGTCAGTGCCGCTTCAAGTTGCACTTTTATTTCTCCATAAGTATCGGAAGGACTCAGGCCTCAGGCTCAAGTCCAATATTAACGGCGTTCTCTTCCAAGGCTAGCAAGCTGGAAACTCCTATCTCCGCAAAAATAAAATAAAATAAAAACTCACGGATCTAAGTAGGGGGCTCGAGGGGGAAAGCACTCCAATCTCAGCCTGTTCCCGCTGACCGCATGATTTACACTCTTCGCTTCCTCTTCGTTTCACACAACGGATCCCATCCCCAAACGCCACGATAAAAGGAGCAAACGTTTCAAATCCCTCGGGGACGTCATAACGCCTACGTCCTTCGCCCCTTCTTGTTCTATCTTTGCTGTCTGTATTTTTAATGCCCAGTATCGGCCGGCGGTTTTATGTGGGCTCTCACCGGCACCTCTTCAGCAACCATCCACCAACTATATACAGTTCCTCCGATAACTGATGTCCTTGGCGTATCGTATCTTCATTTCCATGCGCGCTCTGCAACTCCAACGCGCCCCGAACTATCTCTCATGTACATTACTCCGCCGCAGCCAGTTCCACCAACCACAGTTTCTCCGATTACTAGTGTCCCCATGACTGCAACTTAAACGCACCCTGAACTCTCTCTCGTAGGTATTGCCTCGCCGCAGTCAGTTTTTGGTACACTCATGGTCTCTATTCATAAAATTTGCTATGTGAGTTCAAACGGACAGGACTCCACGTCACAAAAACTCGAGCTGATCTTCCAGAAGAGATGTAATAGGAGGTGCAGGTGATGGAGGCATCATAATTGTGCTCAACATGATTGAATAAATTCGAGAATAAAGAGAAGTAACAACAAGATAGGAGCCACGTACACTACAGAGTGAACAGCATAAGAACCAAACAGATCGCTAAAAAGGCGGTGTCAACCCCCACAATCTGTTCAACCAACACGGTCTAGATAAGTTCCGCAGCATTGACCGGCATTTCATCCTAAATTATGTTTATCAGTGATCACTTATTGTAAACGCCGCGAGACGACTTACGATCTGAGTGCTGTAAAATTGTTCTGCAGAACGGACATGACTATGATAGTCAGAATCAAGAAGCAAGGTAACTTACCGATGTCGCGGAGGATGCGTACGTCGTCAACCGTCACGAACTAGAAAAGGGCACGTGAGACTAGTAATGACACCGAAGTGTCTAACGTACATTGATAGCAACACCCTTCCTGCCAAAACGCCCAGAGCGACCAATCCGATGGATGTAGTTCTCACGATTCCTGTGCGAAGGTCAATCTTAGCATTCAATGCATGATGTCGGAGAAAGTAATTACGCTGGGAGATCATAGTTGATGACAAGTGAGACTTGCTGGACATCGATTCCTCGGGCCCAGACATCCGTCGTAATGAGTACACGCCTACAGCTGTTTTCAGAATATTTCTCCCAGTAGAGGCTGACTACTCACGATGTTCCACCGCGGAACTCTGCCATGATTGCGTCTCGTTCTTTCTGGACCATCTCACCATGCATCGAAGATACAGTGAAGTTAGCGGCCCTCATCTTCTCTGTCAGCCAGTCAACCTACCAAAATAGTGAGTATAAATGATGGTAACTTATCAAAAACTCCAACCTTGCGTCGCGTGTTGCAGAAGATCACAGCTTGAGTGATAGTGAGCGTGTCATACAAATCGCACAGTGTGTCAAATTTCCAGTCCTCCTTTTCTACAGCCACGAAGAACTGCTTGATCCCTTCCAGCGTCAATTCATCACGCTTCACAAGGATGCGGATAGGATCGGTCATGAATTTTGTCGTCATCTCCAGCACGTCGTAAGGGAGCGTGGCGCTCAACAATACGACTTGAGTTGCTGGAGGGAGATAGCGATAGACGTCGTATATTTGATCCTTGAATCCTTTGTTCAGCAGCTCATCTGCTTCATCGAGGACAAGCATCTTTATGTTCCGTGTTCGGAGAGCTCTTCGACGAATCATATCAAAGACACGACCTGGAGTTCCTGACACCACATGCTGCCCATATTCAAGCTTCCGAATATCCTCTCCGATGGACGTTCCTCCGATGCACGCGTGACATTGGACGTTCATGTAGTCACCGAGGGCGAGTACGACGGATTGAATCTGGGTAGCAAGCTCTCTCGTTGGTGAGAGAACGAGCGCTTGGGTTTCGCGGACGGAGACATCTATGGATTGGAGGATGGATATTGAGAAAGTTGCTGTTTTACCGGTTCCGGACTGCGCTTGAGCGATTACGTCGCGTCCTTGGGTGATGGGCAATATAGCACGCTGCTGGATGGCAGAGGGTTTTTCAAAGTCTGAGAAAAGAGACTATGAGGGATGGAAACGGATGCTGAGGGGGCCAAAACTGACTGTAGGCGTAGATGCCGCGAAGCAAGTCTTCTTTCAGGTGGAGGTCATCAAAAGTAGACACAACCGAGACGGCTTCTGACGACTCGAATATGAGTTTCTGGCACAAAACGTCAGTTCCAAAGCTAAACGATTGCCAGGAGGGGGATTACCTCGTCTCCCGGGTTGATACCAGACATTTTCAGTGACTTTGGTGTAACGGAAAGAATGAACGTACTGCGGAGCTTGAAATTGGAGGTGAGCAGAGGCGCCACCTTAGCATATTACTTGGTACAATACTGCCTTTGACTTTGTTCAGAATCATGGACTCAATCATTGAAACCCAACGACAGGCTCATGAAGAAGTCGAGCGCTACGAAATTGCGCTGTATTCCCTTCTTTCCCGGAACCAACCCACGCACGAAATCAAGTTGCAGACGGAGCACAAAGCAGCTTTGGTGCTCGACCGCATTTCTTCCCGTGTGGTTGCTCTCAACAACCAGTATAATGACGAAGAGAGCCGGGAGGGAGAAATAGATGCGCTCACCGCGCCTGCCCAGCAAACTGACCTTTCCGAGTTCTACGCGCGGTTGGTGAAGATTCAGGACCACTACAATAAGTATCCTGATGTTGCAGCAGGAGCCTTCGAATCAGAGCTCGCTGCTCTTCTCGAGGAAGGAAATCAGGATGGAATAGACGAGGACCATGAGGAGGAGGACCGTACGTCCCCATCCTTATGATCACTCGAAATGTCTCATCCAATGCTCGTTTAGCTATATCTCTACTATTCTCTGGTGAAGAAGCATACGGAAGATACGTCGACTTGTACACCAACCACACCACGTACAATAACCTTAAGAGCATCACAAAAAGATTGCCATACTTGCAGTACCTCGATGTCCTGTTGGCAACAGAGGATGGGAAATTGCACGACGAGCTTCCAAAGGAGACGCGACGGTCCAAAGAGTATGAAATGTACGTACAGTTTTGCTCCTAGCTATATTCACCTCACCCGCTCTACCTCAGTTACATCCAAAATCTGCATGACTACCTATTATCCTTCCTCAAGAGAACCCAACCCCTCGTAGACATAGACTCCAAACATCGGGAAGCCCAAGCCGAGTTCTTGAAGAAATGGGAGGCAGGAGAACTTGACGGGGACTGGGAAGCGCAAAGTAATCAGCGTGTAGCCTCCTCGGAGGAAGTGGAAGGTATATGGTGCTCTGCATGTGCGTCACTCATTGGCCTGTCATAATTCATGCATTTGATGACAAAGATCTCTGCAGGTCAAAAAGGCTACTCGAAGAAAACGGTATACGACGCGCACCTGACTTCGAAAAAACACGTCAAGGCAGTTACTAAGCAAGCCGTCTCCAGTGAACCACCCCAAAATCCAAACGGCATCCAGACGCCTCTCACGAATCCTTCCAATGGCGGATCTTCGTGGCGGTCCAGGCTACGGAACGCCGCACTTCTGACATATCTTACCAACTCCCTTCTTGTCATCCTTGTTCCCATAGTTAACGAAACAAAATCCAACGTGGAGCGTCGCTTCTCCCTCACCGCACGTGAGCGTGAACAAGAACTACTCGAACAATCGAAGCCTACAGTTGCTCCCACGAACAATGGGGATGGGGCGGGCGAGGAAGAAGAGGAAGAGGAAAGGATTTACAACCCTCTCAAACTCCCCCTCGGTTGGGATGGAAAGCCAATTCCATACTGGCTGTACAAGCTGCATGGGCTGGGCGTCGAGTACCGATGCGAAATATGTTCTGACCACGTGTACATGGGAAGGTGCGTGAATTTGCTGACACCAGCCGATCATCGCTCATGGGTAGGACCTACAATAGGAAGAACTTCGACCGACATTTCCAGGTACTTATCTCATTTCACTTCCACCGGACCATGCAAGCTAATCACGTTTTATAGGAATCCCGGCATGCTTTCGGAATGCGGGCTTTAGGTTTGCCAAACACGAAGCATTTCCACGAAATCACCCGCATAGAAGATGCGCTCTCACGTGCGTTCATCTTCTTTACATGTCTTGGCTCCAAGTAACATCCGGTCACAGTTGCCGAGAAATTGAAACGGGAAGGGAGGCACGAAATTTTCGAGCAAGAAACCATGGAAGAACTTGAAGATGACGAGGGTAATGTTTACAACAAGAAGACATACGAGGACCTGAAGAAGCAGGGTCTGATCTAGCCTCCCTTGTTATTTTTGGTATCTTTGGCCTGTACTACATGCCTGCTTGCATTATATCAACCGCAAGTAAAACATATCTCCGTGCAGTGCTACCTCATCAGCCCAACAGCTGAGATCCCTTTGCGTGTTGCCTGGACTGGTGTGATTGGAGTGGGAAGATCGGCCGCATGTGAATAGAGTTCCTCGTCTGATGAGGGGCATGATGACATTGGTGAATCCCCCGGTGAGTCGAAAGGATTTGTGGAAGAGGCCTCCAATAACGTGGGAGGGATTATCAACCGTCCCTTATCGTTCTCTGAACACTTGTTAACCCGCAGGGTGACACAATTGTAAATGCACTGACCAAGTTTGTCCCACCACAATAGGTCATCGGCGCTCGGAGGAGGCACTAAAATGCGAACTTCAGTGACGAGGAGAACTGAGCACTATCAAGCCTCACAATCTCCAGCTTCCAATGGTAACGCAAGAGCGGCGACTTTTTCATCAAACTTCTCTCCAGGAGCAGAGGCCAATGGGGTCTCCAACAACAAAGAGGAAAGCGCGGCCCGCTTTACAGCATCAACGATCCGCACTTCAGTTCTGAACAAGGCGAATACTAAAACGACAGTAATGGTTGGGAAAGAACTCTAGCGTGCAGGAGTCATGGATTACCTG
This sequence comes from Paxillus ammoniavirescens, assembly GCA_014904835.1. Taxonomy (NCBI): domain Eukaryota; kingdom Fungi; phylum Basidiomycota; class Agaricomycetes; order Boletales; family Paxillaceae; genus Paxillus; species Paxillus ammoniavirescens. The sequence continues at coordinate 193,585 of MU120917.1, forward strand.
GTCGATGGTCAGATCCTCGGAGCTCGGATCGAGAATAAACCGACAAATCCAGGTTGCCTCTGAACAAGATCCTGTCTAGAAAGATATCTAAGGTTAGATATGCCGGAATGTCAAAGCTGCATACCCGTCCAGGCTGGTATTCGCATTTTCTCGCTAGAATCGTAATTGTCTGTCCCGACGTCATACTTGTACGTGGGAGGGAATAATAGTGGTCCTTCGTCATACCCAACGAATGCCTCGCCGTTGTCAATCGCTATTCTGAGCTGCATTTGTGTCACAATTAACATCCCATGAGAAACCAATAAAGATCATAACCAACCTGGTCTGACCCAACGAGCGAATCGTAATATTTTTCCAATGCGAAAGACCTGACCGTTTCGTTGTTAAGATCAATCCGATAGTTGGTGTCGGCCAGCCAGACGATATTACTGCAGTGATTTTATCAGGGAAACAACTTTTTATTCGCTGTTGGGGAACTTACTCATGGCTCGCTATGGATTTTCCTTTCAGGAAATGCAGCCCTTTCGTGATCGTCTGAAAATCGGCGTTTCGTTCCTCGACATTAGAATGACCAGCAGCCAGGTGGGCAGTAACGAAGCAGAAACTGGTATCGTGAAAGTCTAATCGGACACCGGCCCCACCTTTATTACCTGACATGCCGCGCAAGCCTGTCTGGTTTAAACCATCAACAGCAGGGCCTGAAAACTTTATTGTTTGGGCTCACTTTACGAGTGGCACCTTCAACGTTGCGGATCACGGAAGTCAGCTCGGACTTGACGATAACGAACAGCGCTGTGCCGACCAGCTGTGAGAGAAGCGTTACATGAGCCAGTGCAACTCGGGACTTCGGCAAGTAATCACTTGTTCGCTGCGCAATACGACGTAATCTCCCGACTTTTTCAACCGCCCATTGATTGCTTCCATAATCTTTTGCTCCCAAATGCGCCTGCAGCACTGGTCAGTCGCCTGTCCAACCATAAAATTGAAAAGTTAGCAGACTTTTTTTCTGGATCAGTCTGAATTATCTGTTGCGCAGTGAGGAGGACGATCTCTTGGAAACCTAGGACGAACATGTCGGGCCTGGTGGCTGTGAATAAGTGGGGTCCGATTTCCTAGCAAGTATGAACTCACTCGGGCATGTCTATACCAGGTTTCGGACGATTTCGGTCATCGTCAGACAAGATCGTGCATGAGGAACTCACTGTCTCGCGGAAAGAGCCAAGGGAGCAGACTTTCAGACGGAGGCTATAGAGGGCGTGTTCTTGTCAATAGTAGCGTAAAAGATAGTATTCTTTGATTCACCCTGCCATTTACATTCCATGTGCCAACGAAGATGGCGCATGGTTTGGTTGAGGAATATTCTGACACACTAAAGACTTGCTTCTCAGCACACACCCCAACCTCAGGCTTCGAATGACTTACCGTTCATTCAAAGTTTCTTGGATCATGTCATGAACAGGATCGAATATGCTCACTTGCGTCTGGTTGCTGAGATTGCCCTACCATATGTTTGCTCTTGTATGAAATTCATAAGGAGATCACCTACAAGGAACATGTCGATCGCAATTTGCTTGCTCTTATCCTGAAAGTTATTTATGTATGCTCTTGACACACTCTTCGATGCATCTGAGAGCACGCCTGAGGGACGGTGTCATTTATATCGACATTGAAGAACCATGAACCGTACCCGCTAGTGTCCGCTTCCCTGTCCGCGTGAAGCTTGTATTTAAAGCACCAGTACCAGCGTATATGCGCGACAAGGCATCACCATTTTCTGCCCACAGCTCCCTGTGGTGGGTCCAGAGAGCGCTGGCTTGTAACCACTCTCGATGGACGAGACCAAGGTACTGCTCAAGCGCTTTGCGTGACAGGATATCTTGCACGAAGTTCGTTCGGTCCAGGCTGTACCAGCTGTCGTCAGAAACGAACGATAAAGATTTATCGTTCCACAATACCAGTCCAGACAATTCGTCCTGAACACCCCACGTTGCTCTGTGATAGCTTCGGCTGTTGAGGTATCAGCCAACGTGAATCCGAAGCGATCCATGTGTTCAGTAATGGCTTCCTGACGTCTGTAAAGCATAAGAGCGCGGGCATGCAAAGAGACGAGACGCCTACCCCAGCTCCCGCACAATATTATCATGCCCACCGATTCTGACCGCATTGTGGAAGTCGTAGTGTGTGATGCCAAGATGGTCACCCCAAATGCCACTGGCCTGGTATAGATGCTTCGCATATGCTGCCGTAAGGATCGCCTCGTTCTCCTTCGTACCTAAGAGGTTGATTGCATGCGTCGCTCCGTACTCTTCAATTAAATGGGCAAAATGACGCTCGAAAGCGGGCTGTGATGCTTGAGGACGGGTAATTTGTATGCGTTGACCGAATGTCTGTATACCTTGCTGTTCCCAAAACACTATGCTCGGAAGTGAGAAGCGAGCGAATCCGAGTATGAGAAAAGCCCACAAGGCACACTCCCGCGAACTTGTGTATAACTCATGCAGTGCTGGTCGGTGCTCAGGATTGTTTCGGTCTGCGGTCCTCACCTTAAAAGCCGTACCTCATAAATCAAACGCACTTACCTCTACAAAGTTTGCAGTGTTTCCATCGTCATCAACGCCTCGAGTATTGAAGCGGGTGCCTGCTCGCTTCCATCCGAGGCGCGAGATTAAGGATAATGTAGCAACCACGGGAGCTCCGTTGACTGGAGGCGCTGGCAGGGCCATAGTAGACACGCCCACGTGCCCTTGGATGGCAAGGACCTGCAGAGTCCAGTGTTCACAGGATATCAAAACAAGGACTAATGCCGCGCACAATGAATTGACATCGGTCAAGATCCTGACGTTCGGGTGGATCCAGTTTTTCTCGGAAATCAAGCAAACTTCGAACGATGTACTCGTTCCATACAAATCGCTCATCGAAAATCCCGACGTCATAAGGGATGAGGTTGTCTCGAGACAACCGCACGGACAGCCGTGAAGATAGATCCCATGGTGGGTCCAGAGCATAGTAAAAAGAACCAGACGAGAGGATCTTGGTGAGTGGCATGCACGGGTGTTCGAAAACTGCATTAGGGTTGACGTTCTGTGAATATGGCTCCCTGGTCATAATTGGGTCCATGCTGTCTGGAGTCACGAGCGAGTCTTGAGACGCGGAAAAATCATCCCAGGCAGACGACGTCAGACAGTAAAACCGGACTTCGTGGATCCTAGCTACATTCTCCGGAATCGATTGAGAAGGGCGGGTGTCGCCTATTCCAGTCGCAGAAGTGATGACTGCAAGGAAGATATCTGGGCCCCCGGATGTGAGTGAATGCGATCGCGAGATGAGGGATGTGCATATGCACCATTTTCTATCGAAATGAGTCCCAGACATCCCTTGACAATGCGGCTCGTCAGTCTCACAGCGCTAGATAGATTCACTTCATCGCCGGGCAGGAATTCGACTACGACTTGATTCGCATTGGTTTCGGCAGCGCGGAAGATCAGCGCCTTGTGAGGGCGGCCTTGTCTCTCCTCACGAGAGCCTGTTAACAGATAGAGGATTCTCGGGTTATGTCCAAGGTAGAGATGCATCGGAGCGCTGCGAAGTGGGCCAGGTCCTGTCTAGTACTCCGGAATGAAAACAGAGAAAGCTCGCGGTCGGATAAGACAGCGGAAGCCAGGTTTCCCGCGACCGAAATGGAGCGTGTACCACAATATATAGTAAACTCCACTCTTCCTGATTTATCCAAACATCATGTACAAGATCACAAACCAACTCGATTGCCACAAGTTTTGAATCACTTCATGGGCTACTTGAAACCCGTGTACATATAGTGCTGAAGTACTGCAGTACTGTTGAAGCTTCGGCGAAGCAGCCTAAGTGTGATCACATATGCAGTGCACAGGCCTGTAACTAATCACAAGTTGGAAACTTGGCGACGAGTCCTAGGAATCACCAAAGCTACTTCCAGAGTTCGACACTTGTCTAGATGAAAGGTTCGCGCGACTCGGCCCAGCATCTGTAGCTCTCGTGATAACTTGAGGTGACCGTTGGGGTGATCCCAGCCGGATACGACGGTCAGAGAGTATATCACTCTCAGGCTGAGAACCATACGAAGAAATCCTAGGACTACGTGGTGGGGGAGGGAAGTAAGGCGATTGCATTGAGGAATTGGGAGATGGCGGTACTGGAGAAGTGGCTCGTCGGACTGGGTTTGGTGAGGGAGGCGCGATCAAGCCGTTTGATTTGTCAGATCCCCGGATTCCAAGCACAGAAAACATTGACTTGAACAATGAAGAATTTGATCGAGGTACTCCTGGGTGCGACGTGGCGGATGGCACGCTCTCCATACCTGGATACACACATAAATGAAACGAAGGAGATCACGAGTGTGTGGAAAGTACCTGACGACGTCGGCAGAGCGTTGTCGTTCGCGCTCAAGCTCAAAAACAGGAATAAAGGAACCAGCCAGACACATGTCCCGAAGAACGTTGCGATGTCTGTAAAACCAGGCGCGTCAGAGGTTATGCCACGATGCCTAGTGTAGCTCTGTTTTGCATCACGGGTAACGCGAGAGAAATATATGAACCACAAAAAGTGGTTTGTGATAGCCATGGCACACGAGGCGATGAATGACGCGGAAGATAGTGATATGAGGGGCCATTGGGTCGAAAAATTCTGCAAGTAAACTATATGGCAGATGATGGAAAACAGCGTTTGAGGAAGCGGCAGAGAGTCAATGACATAGAGCAAGACGTGCAATGCAATGATAGCCTGGGAACACAGTATGAACAGACATCCTCCACGATAGCTTGGGAAAAATGCACGAACATACGTCCCTCTCTGCCCAACCAACTTGGAGAGTCGCGAGCGTTCTTCAATCAACTCGGATATGTAGAGCAATCCACTGGCTTAAACCTGATCAGACCAGTGAAAAGACGTCAACACGAAATAAACCGACCAAGCGAAAGGGTCATGAAAGCGAAAGCAGCAACGATAGTAGCATAACTGTGGGATGTGCATCAGAACCGCTTTAAGTACAAACGAAACGACACGCACCTAAGATAATGAAGGAGAGACATGACGAACTGAGTGCTGAACACTGAATACTGAGCACTGACGCAGGAGGCCGAGTCGACGGTGCTCACCTCAGGAAAGACGGAACTTGGCAAAGCGAGTCGGTCACATGACTAGCTCCTGAATCACTAGGCGCTTGCGCTTTCGCAATCGGTGTACACAGGCAGGCTGCACAACGGTTATACAAACGACTGCGACGATCTCGCGTACCCTTTCCTCGTCCCTCTTTCAAATTTCAAGCATGAGCAACATGGAAAGTCAGTACGCTCCAATCAATCGAGTGCCGCATATCTAACACTCCCACAGAGACCTTATTCCAACTGAAAGTTCGCCCGCCGCCATCGCTCTTATAGACTCGTTCTGATGATGTATTACCCCCACTCAGTTTACTGCAAAGACACTGAGCCGACAAGCAAAGAAGGCACAGAAAGATGAGGTCGCAGAGAAGGCGCGATTGAAGAAGGTCTGTTCCAAGCATTGTCCATCCATCCATTACACCGACTTGATTCTCGGGTGTCTCGATACCTCACAGGCACTTCAACAAGGCAACAACGACGGTGCACGTATATATGCTTCCAATGCCATCCGGAAGAAGTCAGAAGGTCTCAATTTACTTCGTCTGGCTAGCCGTATAGACGCAGTCGCTAGTAGGGTGGAGACTGCAGTGACGATGAGGCAGGTGACGGGCAGCATGACATCCGTGGTGAAAGGCATGGACAGGGCGATGGATAGTATGAACTTGGAGAAGGTGAATCATCGTCATGCATGCGGGTTCCGCCTGAGGCTTCGAGAATTGACCCTGTTGCCCCAGATCTCCCTCGTCATGGACAAATTCGAATCTCAGTTCTCGGATTTGGACGTGCAAACATCATACATGGAAGATGCAATGTCCAGCACAACGGCGGTCTCCACGCCGCAAGATCAAATAGATCAGCTTTTGCGGCAGACAGCAGAGGAAGCCAACATCGAGTTGCAACATGACCTTGCTGCCAAAGACTTATCGGGAGTCGTTCCTGATCTATCCAAGGGGGAGATTATCGGCGAGGAAGACAATAAGCTTGCGGAAAGATTGAGAGCCCTTCGGCCTGCAACGTAACCAGGGATACACTGAAGGACCACACTTTTGTACTGTAGTTACCACTCTCTTCTATTTTTTGTGGACATCGGATAGTATGTGCTGTTGGATCCACGGCAGTTTCAACGACTTCGAGCAACTTGCTCTAAGCGACCATATGTTCGACCAGTCACGATCGTAACTTGCTAAGTGCACGTACGAGTAGCTATGGAAAAGATACAGCACTCGCTGGCACTGAAGCGATGTAGCAGCATGCAATAAGAAGCAATACGGGACAGTCATAACAAAAGCGTTTATATACCAAAAATTTACCGGGACCGAAGATCAACCCTACGGCTATGCATATGCGCATACGATAACTGCATCAACAAGACGGACATGATTACCCCCCATGACCCTCGACGAAAATTGCAAAGTCAGCCATGAGCCTGCTCCTATCTCGCTCACTCAGACCAGAGTCGATGAGGAGCTTCTCAACACGGGCGAGTAGGCCCGCAGGGCCCTCGAGTGGGATGATATGGGCATCAAAGCGGTGGACATCTGGACGAAGTGAACGACCGTCAGCGTTGTCTAACAGCGGAGAAAGGTGAAGGAAAATCCCTACATTTCTTGAACGCCTGGAACCCGGACTCCGAAAGTAAGCTTTCAAACACCTTGGTTACATCCGACCCGTACGCTCGGCCGTTCTCCACCCTTGCCTTTTCCCGTGCCAGGGTCGACCCTGGCATAACAGCCTCTTCACGCATGCGGGAAGGTGCCCACGACAACCCTAAACCCAGATCGAGAGATCGTCCCTTGCCTTTCGTTGTGCGTTCCCCGCGTTTCGAATAGCTTGTATCAGTGTATTCTGATGTGTTATAGCTCTGCCCCCTGGAATGCTTCGATCGAGTATCGAAGGCAATATGTAACGGGGATGTACGCTGGGATTTAGTAAGACCTAAGACACGCACGGGCAGGTCACGTTGATTTGATGGGAGCGCGGAGCTGCTCGGTAAGTGAGAAGTTTGGGGAATAGGGGAATTGGATACTGATGAGGGATGCTCAAACGCAAACGTTCCATGTGAAGTGCGTGAGTTATGCCTGCCAGACACGCGTCCCCAGCTCGAGGAGTGGCCAGCCGCCGTGCTGCCTCCAATCCCCCGGCCAGTTGACTTGGATTGGACGGAGACGGACGAAAACGACACAACCGACGTATCCCCGGTATGGTCCGGCTTCAAATGGGAAAGTATGGGCGACTCTACTCCTGCGGGATGAAATGTGGTCAAGGAAGATTTCCCGACTCGCGCTGAGTCTCCTGAGGTGGTCCGCTCTAGCGGATGACGCCGAGCCTTTGAATTGCTGGCGCGCGAGTAGGTAGATGTGTCACCGTTTGAAGCGTGTGATCCCGATTGACCGATGGAGGAACTGCTCCCATTGAGTGTAGAAACCGGACGTTCGAAATCAAAGCTTCCAAGTTTGATTCGATGACTCGTCATATTACGCTGAAGGTTCCCGGAACTAGGTGCACTGTGGGTTTGCCAACTGGACGTCCCGGCGTCTGCTCGTCTGTTCGATTTTGGTCCACCTGAATCTTTTGTTTTGGGCAAATCTTTGCCGCCAAAGAGCCGAGGAGTGAAACGACTCTTGGATGATGTACTAGGACCCGGATCTGCCTCAGTGTGTGACCGGGAGCTCGATACAAGAACCTGTTCCCGGTGAGCTGCATTGACAGGTTTCCCTTTAGCGATCTTGACCTTGCCAGAATCGACTCTCGGTGGTGCAGTGCCAGACCTCAAGGGGGGCTCGACCTCTCCAGGTCGTTGTGGAGTTGGTGGGGTATGAATAATCAGGGGTATTATAGGTATAGGACGTGGTGCAAGAAGGGGTGGTTGATCCTCAGTCTCCTCAGACGAGAGTGATTCCACGGTGGGTAACTGTGACATTTGCGGACGCGCACCGTCCGCACTTCCTCGAGGATCGCGAGAAGATTGTGGCGATGGGAAAATCCGAGCTATAGGTGAGGGATTTGATGGCATAGACTGCGAAACGAACTCCGTCGAAGGACGAGATCCAAGATGTCGTCCTTCAGCGTCCCCAGATAGTTTATGTTTTTCCTTCCATTTACTATTTCGACGTCCAACATCCAGAAAGGAATATCCGCTCTTGTGTGCACCCCGCTGTGCAGCAGAGACAGCTTCATGCTCTTCCGAGAGGGCAACCGCGCTGTCATGAGGTGTCCGCTCCGAGCTGACCGAGTGTGTCCTGCCGTGAGACCGATCACCCTGGCTGCTGTGAACAGGCGGAAGGGGTAAATGCCCGGTAGATGATTTCGGAGTGCTACGCTGGGAGCTCATGCCCAGTCCGAATGATCGCCGGCGGGGACTGGCAGACAGCGGTAGCGGACTTGACGGAACGGGTATGGCGTAAGGTGATTTCGAAGCAGGCTCGTCGATAGATTTGGGTGTAGTAGGCCGAGAAGTCAGCCTGAACGAGCGTTTGCGAGAAGAGTTGTTCTTCGTCTCCGATGCTGATGTTGATATCGAAGCTTTCCCCTGCGAGGTTGTTGAGGGGTGGTGGGTAGAGCCAGATGAAGATGATCTACGAGTTAATGAAATTCCAAAAATCGTATGTAACGCTAACTTCCGCCTTGTGGAAGAAGGCGTTTCAGAGCGGGATGGACGGTGTTCATCATGGTGTTCGCAGTTCTCACTGCGCTGATCGTGATCTCCAGAGGAGTGATGGGTATCAATACTTTCAGGCCGTGGGGAATACTCGTGGCGTGTTCCGTTCATCCTTCTTCTGAACGAATCAGATGGAAGTGGGGCTATCGTGGAGTGTGTAGCGGTCGTGGTAGAAGAGATCGGTCGAGTTTGAGATTGGCTGGATGATTTAGCATAGCTCGATGGTGGTATATCAGAGGGTAAGGGATCTTTCGTGAGGCTAGCACGTCGTACGTAGAAGTTATTAGTAGGTGGTAGGGGGTCGACCTTGGATGACATAGGTAGTGGGTCGCTTGGGGTCGGGTTTGTCTTTAAGCGAGTACGGGAGCGAGAACGAGAGCGAGAGCGGAAGAATGCGTAGAACTATTGTATACATCCGCATTAGGCTGTGACATGTCTCGCAATACGTTCACAACATACCTTGTTCTCGCTTCTGTGGGTTAATTGAGGATCAGTAGGATTGACCACAAAGGCAGTCGTGGTCATGATGAGGGATCAAGTGGGCTTTGTATGTCCTTGAACAAGGGTTTTGCGTCAGCGGCGTCACCCCACTGCCTGCAAGCTGAAAAGGCAATCTTGTAAAACCTATGCAACCTTCTTCTCCTAAACACGATATGATGACCTTTTTGGGAGTAAGACACATACCGACATACATACAGGATGGATCTGTCCTAGGTTCGAAGACGAGAACGGTCGCGGAGGGGAGCTGAACGGTGGATGAGAGAGATGGAGGTGTAGTTAGAGCAGATAACACGTGTAGAAAATGCGCATGTCAAGAAGAGTAAAACGTGTTGCATGTCAATGAGTTGCGAAACTCACAAAATATCGTCCGCACACGTTTAACGGACCTTGAAGTCAATGAGCGCGACTTGCTGCGGACTGTCTGGTGGGACACACACCTCGAGGACGCGGGCCCGAAGCTTGGACAAAGATGAAAATTGCACCCAGTGATCTCGGCGACTTGGTTGAGTTTGGTTGTCAACGTAGCCCCATAATATTACCCCTAACCCTAGAAAATGGTTCCCGCCAAGGGGGTTGAATAACCTTCCGAAAGCCCGACGAAGAGGGGTCGCATTGATTGCGCCATTGGTGCCACTACTAGACTCTAGTACATTAATCAATTCACAGCAGGCTGTAGCCCGAGAGCATCTTGAGCCCCCAACTCTTACTCGAAGTTATGAGCAGAATGATCAAGTCAACAGCTCTAGTAGCTCCCGCATTTCGTCAGTTGTTGAAACGTCAAGCAATTCGACGGTCATCAAGTTGCGCAGCTGCAGCACAGACCTATACCCCTTCCTTTCCGTGTGTTGATGCTCATGCAATTCGCGAGTCCCGCATCATTGCATCTTCACTTCCACGTTCCTCCCAAACCCCTTCTACTCCGTCTACCGACAGTGGTCCCGAACCTCCGTATGCCCGTCCTAGCCCCCTCTCTTACAACGTCTATCACCACCCATTTCCTCTCCAATTAACTTATTCTGAAACACTTCCATCTTTTGACATCGCTTACGAGACGTGGGGAACTCTCTCTCCCACCCGTGACAACGTCATTCTTCTCCACACTGGCTTGTCTGCATCCTCACATGCTGCTTCTACAGCATCCAATCCGACCCAAGGTTGGTGGGAACAGTTCATCGGCCCAGGAAAGGCCTTGGACACCGATCAGTTCTTCGTCATCTGTACCAATGTCCTCGGGGGCTGCTATGGCTCCACTGGCCCCTCCTCCATTGATCCAACGACAGGAAAACACTACGCCACCCGGTTTCCTATCGTGTCCATCTTCGACATGGTGAAGGCGCAGTTCAAGCTATTGGATTCCCTTGGTGTCGACCGTCTATACGCCAGTGTCGGTTCCTCCATGGGCGCTATGCAGAGTCTTGCTGCAGGTTGGCTCTTCCCTGAACGTGTTAGCAAGATCGTCAGTATCAGTGGCACCGCCAGGAGCAGCCCAGGCAGCATAGCAATGAGACACGCCCAGAGAAGTGGTCTGTATTGCCTGCAAAACTCCGTGCCCTCGCTAAAACATATGCAGTCCTCATGGCCGATCCTAATTGGAATAAGGGGTTTTATTATGATGACTTGCCCCCACACACGGGAATGAAACTCGCTCGTCGTAAGCACATCCTTATAGACTTCCGAAATGCCATGCGGGCTGATCTGGTATCGTAGAGATTGCCACTATCACCTATCGTTCTGGTCCCGAATGGGACCTGCGCTTCGGGCGCAAGTTGCGTGACGCTAACACTCCCGGAGGTGAATCACACAGGACTCCAACACTGTGTCCCGATTTCCTCATCGAAACCTACCTTGATCACCAGGTATGTTATCTAGTACAAACTTGCCCTGATTAGCCCTTGATCATGAATGTAGAAGAAGTGATTACTTACTGACACTTTGTGACTGTGCCAGGGAGAGCAATTTTGCCTGAAATACGATGCCAATTCGCTCCTCTATATCTCGAAAGCGATGGATCTGTTTGACCTTACCCTACCTGCCCTCGAACAGCTCGGCATGCGTCCATCACAACAAACTTCTTCACCTTCCGACACGTCACATGCTGTGTCGCACTCGAAGTCACATTTACCGCCAGCCAGACCAGCGCCTCACCTGCCTGAACTCGCAGAAGGCCTTAGTCAGGTCGCATCAATACCGACCCTCGTCCTGGGGGTGCAAAGCGACATCCTATTCCCAGTTGAACAACAACGCGAACTTGTCGATGCCCTTCGAATGGCAGGGAACTCGCGGGTCAGCTACTTTGAGCTTGGCGGAGTCTGGGGACACGACACGTTCTTGTGAGTGCTCATTTTGTTCACATCGCACATGGCCAGAGAGTGGGGCACAGCAAGGAGACCAGAAGCGGCTAGGGAGAAATTTCACTCACTTGCTTTGGTGTGCTGTTATGCTCCAATACCAATTCAGGGGTCGAATGAGAGCTTTCTTTTTAAAATCCTCAAAGAAACACCTCGAGTGGTCCTACGCTGCTATCCGAGGCTGCCTCACGCATTCAGACCGATGACTGACTATTTTTGTCTGTCTCGCAGGCTAGACGTGCTAAATGTTGGAGGAGCCGTAAGGGGGTTCTTGTCGTGAGCCCCCGTGTTACTGTGGACTCGGGAGTGGTAGAAAAGTTGCGTCGTTGATGTCGGGAGACTTGAAGACATTGTAGAGAGCATTAAGAGTAGAGTGGTTGCGTTTGATGACGGGTTTGGGATTTCTAAGCTGTTGGCAAAGGAATCATGCCTATCGCTTGGCTCCAGTGGTAGATAGATCAAGGGATAGGACTGTGTACAAGTTGTATATTACCCCGTGAAATGTTACAATATCAGTTTCTCCTCAGGGGCTCTTCGAATGCGGGGTCGGTCCCAATAGATTAACTTACACTGATCCTATCACTGATAGGCCATTTCAATAGCGCACAAGCTCAGACAAGTCCTGCATGGTGACTTTGGCTACACTGACTTGAATATGTGGTACTATACCTCAATAATGCTCTTGCAGAGAACGTGGTGCCAAAGACAAACAGGTGGAATGGTACCCAAGCGAGTGGACTAGGGATTTGGGTTGTGGTTAGTGAAACCCCAGCTGGCGAAACCCGTGTTAATGATGATAAGGATCAGGCGTATGTACCTGACTGAGCTCGACCTGGATTCCGCGCAATGGGCCATAATCGCGTCCGCGTAGGGAAGGCCTGCCTCAGTCCCTTGCAGGTTTCGCGGGCTCCCAGCTGTTTGGGGAAGATGCGACAAGCCCTAGAGATGTATGATGATGTCGAGGTGCCACCAGTGACCTACATGGAGATAAGATTGACACCGAGATGGATGGTCGACCGTCATCGGACGAGGCAATGGTAAGCAATTAAGTTCTCTTTTCACCCACAATTTTGTCTTGTCTGCTTGAGCACTGCAATACTGTATCTATCTGGAGTCTGATACGTTACCGTAACAGTGTCAGTCCCATCATACAAACCAGCTGCCGACAGTGAGCGATCCAGAGTGGTTAGTGTGGAACGGGAGGCTTTGACTTGACTGGCCGGGGCCCGGGAGAGTTGTTCGGAAGACTGAAGTTCGTCATGTACTTACCATATTCGGCTCACTGTCCTTGAAATCACCCAGTGACTGGCAGCACAGTGCTTAGCCGTACCATAAGTACTTCAAGTTACTAGTCGACCTTACCACATTCATCTTGTCTTGCCCTTGCATCATTCACTTGTATCATGAACCGGATATTCGGAACATCGAGCGGCAAAAAGCCCAAAGCCACACTCCAGGACGCAATCAACTCCGTAAGCCATGCCAACGTCATCACCCGCGCGCGTACATTGACACCTGTAGCGAATGTGACCAGACAGATACTCGGATAGCCTCGATAGAGGTAAACATCAAGAAGCTTGACGGAGAGCTGATGCGGTACAAGGAGCAGATGAGCAAACTCCGGAACGGCCCTGGCAAGGTAGCTACCGTCATCACCATGAATGATGTTATTCACGTCACACACCCCATGACGTCCCGGGCAGAAAGCGATCGAGCAGCGTGCCCTTCGCGTCCTCCGACAGAAGAAGATGTATGAAGGCCAACTCGACCAGCTAGCGCAACAAACGTTCAACATGGAGTCCGCAGCGATTGCCACGGAGAACTTGCGGAACACGATGGCCACGGTCGAAGCCATGAAGCTCGCGAATAAAGAGATTCGAAAGCAGTATGGGAAGATTGATATAGATAAGATAGAGGTGCGCGCTGATTCATACCTCGACTCACCGTCTGGTGAGTCAGGGATACTGTACTGACGAATGTGATACTAGAATATGCATTATGACATGGAGGATCTACTGGAACAGGCGAACGAGATACAAGAGTCTCTAGGGAGGTCGTATTCAGTGCCTGACGAGCTCGACGAAGCTGATCTTGAAGCTGGTAAGTCGTCTTTTACGTGTAGCAGCACTCATACTTAGAGGTTTGTGACAGAGCTGGATGCATTGCAGTTGGAGGAAGAGGAAGAAGGTCCATCGTATCTTGCAGACATCAACAAAGTCCCAGACTTCTTGGACGATGCACCACTTGAAACTGATGAGGTATGTGCCCTTGATACCACGTTAGCTACGACCTGCTGATATCCTCACAAAAGCCCGCTCACAAGGAAGCGGTGAAGACAACTGGATAATCAGAAACATGCCCAACTGTAAGATTGTGTAATATGTCACGGTGTAGCAACGAGTTTGTATTCCTCCTAGGGCCTATCGCCTAACTAGAGATATCACGGTAATCATGGCAAGAGTGTCTAACCGAGATTGCTTTCTATCTGGGCCTTGTAGAGCATCGGTCACACGGATGGTGTTTAACCATATCGCTTGGTGTCCCCGCTATCTGCAAACCAATCATCACTAACGCGCGACTCTTCCGCAGTCGCAGTGTGGATGATGACAGATTTGCTTTGCGAATCTATTCCGCGCTTCAACGTGTGTGCAGCACCTAGGATATGGAGCACTTACATGCCTCAAGCGCCTCGATTCCATTCTCTCGACCGATCCCACTTTCTTTCATGCCACCCCTGAATAGCTCGCGGTCAAATTAAATGACACCAAACTTTACTTCAATAGGGCGCACCATGGAGAGCTGGGATCATTGCGATGATGTGTGTTTACCCACACGAGACCTGCTTCAATCGCGTCTGCAACGCGATGTGCTCTTGACAGGTCAGTTGTCCATATTCCTGCACCCAGCCCATACTTGGACGCATTGGCGAGCGCGATACCTTCGACCTCGTCCTGCAACAGAACATAAGTGTCCGAAAGCCAAGATGATGTCGCTGGAGCGCACATGGAACTTCTTTATGACTACTACGGGGCCAAATATTTCTTCTTGCCATATTTCATCATTGATGTCTACATTTTCAATGACTGTGGGTGGATAGAAGCTCCCCCTGGAGAAATCGAAACCATCAAGGGCCGACTGCGAAGTCATTCGTTCTCCACCGGTAAGTATCTCTCCGCTTTTGCGGCCTTGGACCATCCGCTCTATGCGCTCAAGGTGCTTAGTGGAAATAACGGAGCCCATTGAAGATTGTGGATTCGATGCTGAAGTTTAGTTCAGAAAGTTTGTTCGACAGTGGTGGTGGTAGACTCACGGTCTCCCATGCGGCGAGTGATGTTTGCGACCTTGTCGAGGAACGCTTGCATGAATTTATCATAAATCCTGTCTTGGATGATGATTCGGGTCCCGGAAACGCAAGTCTGTCCAGACGCGACGAATGATGCAAACGCCACTCCATTCACTCCTGCAGCAAGGTCCGCGTCGTTGAATACAACAATCGGAGCCTATTTGCCGCAGCCCGTCAGATGACCAAACTTGATCGTCTGAAGACTCACTTTTCCACCCAACTCAGCCGTGAAGGAAGCCAAGTTGGCACCAACAATGGTGCCTATTGCACGCCCGGTTTGGGTTCCAGCCTGCACACATGAGTTTCACAGGACCAAAAAATACTGAAAGATCAGAAGGTGACTTACTGTTATATCAACCTTCCGAACAAGCCTATGAGAGGCTAGTTGCGTCCCTGTGGTGTGTCCGTAGCCAGGAAGAACGGTGAAGACACCGTCGGGCACTATCACAATTTACTAAAATGACGTCTCCCAAAATATGCTGTTATTACTGACCTCCTGCCTCGCGTGTTAGTTCGGCAAACTCGAGCAATGAGATTGGTGCAAGCTATTGGTATGGTCATTTACTCGGGACGTGGCACGATATCGTGAAGCACTACCTCCGAGGGTTTGACAATGACACTATTTCCAGCCGCCAAAGCGGGGGCAATCTTCTTTACGGCGATTAGTAAGGGGTGATTAAAAGGCTGGATTCCTTTCTGATGAGATACTTGTGCAACGTCGTACTGAAAATATCCGAGAACTCACTGTTATTTGCGCAACGACGCCAAGTGGTATACGTTGTACATAATTTATCAGTTTTCCTTGCGTTGGAGCCACGAATCCCTGTTGTGTCCGCAACAAAGCAGCATAGTAGCGGCTGGGTTTGGACCGTTGGTAAGCCATGGCTCTCCACCTACGGGGTCAGTTAACGCACAGCCAGTCTGGTAAACGGCCAATCTGGGCATTCATCTCTCGGATAGCCCTTCCGGTTTGCAAGGTCTCTATCCTAGCCATGTCTGGGATGCGTTCTTCGAGCAGCTGAGCCAAGCGTGATAGAACAGTGGAGCGTGTCAGGTTGGATACTCTGGACCATATTCCGGATTGGTATGCCGAATGAGCGCGAGTCACTGCTGCGTCAACATCCTTGGGCGTGGAAGCTTCTACGCTGTGTTCACTTGAGCGAACGGAAAGCTAGAGATGAGCAAGGCAGACGAACGAGCATATAGCTGCCCCCGTAGCCGGATTTACTACGATGAACCTGGGCACATAGATATTGGTAGGAATATGCACTGATTTTGAGGGAGACATACTGTTCGCGCGGCAGATATGGCTCGCCAGCGACATGGGGTTCATTAGGTGGCAGGGTTGGTTTATAATGGGTTTGGTGAAGATAGGCTGCCCTCCCAAGGAGATGACGAGACAAAATCGATGCTCTGAGAAAGGTCATGAAGATGTTGTGAGGCATTCTAGAATTTCTAGTGACCCTGGGGGTCAGTGGACGCGCTATGTTCACGTGATGTTTTTAATTTTGTAACGTTGAAAGTTCTGTGGTCCACAGAGGCTGGGTAGCCTGAGTACTCCGAGTCCGACAGCAAGTGGGCAACAGCCCACAATATTACCCTCTTTGTTTCTTTCCACAACCGTTCCCAGTCTTTTGATACTTGCTCCGACAAGCTTTCCCTTAGATTTTCTACTCTTCCTACGATTTCTACCCTAATTCACGGTTAACTCATGTCGAGCCAACCTCTCCGAAGATCCACTCGGGCAACTTCAGTGGGCCCAGTAGGGACAGTAGCTGCGCGAGCCGCGCCTCTACCGACCACCAATGGCAGCACAAATCCTGCACCCGCCAAAGCCACCAAGCCTGTTGGTAAAACCGGCAGTCAATCAAACAAACGTGCGTCATCTCCTGTGCAGGCTTCGCCCCCGAGGAAGCGCGCCCGGTCAAAAGGCGCTCAGTCAGACACAGAGGACGTCAAAAGGACTACCCTAAAAAAGACAACGTCTGGAAGGAAACTAGGCAGAAAACCCACCGCAAACGGACTCGCTCCTGTTGCCGAGGAGCCTAAGCAGCTTAGACCCTACTTTAATCCACTACCAACGCCGACGCCACACCCAAGACCTGCCAACCAGCTATTCGTATGGGGTGCGGGCAACTTTGGACAGTTTGGAATGGGCCCAGACCTCTTGGACGAGTTTTCGTTTCCAAAACGGAATACTTGGGTTGATCAAAAGATCCAAGAAGGCGCGTTTTCCAAGGAAGGCGCTGGCCTTGAGGCGGTTGCGGCTGGGGGTTTACATACCCTTTTTATTGATGAAAAGGGCACAGTGCGTCATTTCGTGATTCCTGCACTCTGTTTGACCTCACATCACCGCGAAAGATCTGGTCATGCGGAGTGAATGACGACGCGGCATTGGGTCGCGTGACAAAAGATGTTCCAGATCCCAACAAACCGGATTCTTTCATGGACATCGATGCCCTCACCTCTTTCCCTCATCCTTTACAATCGCTAGTGGACGAGAAGTTCCGTGCCGTCCAGATCGCCGCAGGAGATAGCGTATCTGCTGCCATCAGCGAAGAGGGTGAGCTCCGAGTGTGGGGTTCTTTCCGAGTGAGTTACAATGCCCCTCCGAGCCGATTCTAGTCGATAACGATCAAACTCCAGGCGGCCGAAGGTTCCCTTGGATTTTCTAGCGACGCCAGACACGAGTTTTTACCTGTACCCATCCTTCACCTTTCCCACAAACCTGGAGATACCGAGAAGGCAGTCTCCGTTGTTGCTGGGAATAATCACCTTTTGGTGCTAACAACTCACGGCAACGTTTATGCTTGGGGCGCTGGTGAGCAGGGCCAGCTTGGTCGCAAAATCCTCGACCGCCGTAAAATTCACGGCACTGTCCCCGAAAAAATCGCCCTTGGGGGCCGATCTAACCGCGCAGTCGTCATTGGGGCGGGCAACTATTGCTCATTCGCTGTGGATGAATTGGGAGACGTCTGGGGATGGGGTCTTAATACGATGGGCCAAACCGGAACTGGCGTCTCAGACGAAATTCAATCACCGAAGAAGGTCGAACCGCTCTCCAAGAAGGCCCTTGACGGAGCCGTTGTCGTACAAATTGTCGGGGGAGAGCACCACACCCTATTCTTGACGTCCGCCGGAAAGGTGTATGCATGTGGACGGTGCGACGGTGGTCAGCTTGGTCAAAGTGAGGACAACGAAGCATATCGATCGCGTCCCAACAAGGACTTCGTCGTCGAACCCCTAGAAGTCACCTTCGACGATTCAAGTGACCCCATTGTCCAGATCTCGGCGGGAACACACAACAACATGGCTATCTCGCGGGACGGTCTCCTTTATGCCTGGGGCGCAGAGACCCAAGGGGAATTGGGCGTCAAGGAGAAGGACGCCAAGACACCGACGCCAGTCGTTCGCAGGGAAGGAAAATTTTTAGCTTCCGCAGTTGCATGCGGTGGACAGCATACACTGGGTTTGTTCAGAAGTAAGGAATGATCAATGACCAACGGCTATCCTGCATTTGCATCTCCCACATCTATAGGACCACCTCCATGCATTGCTATGTCTCATTATGCATCTGCAGAAACTTCCTTGCTCATCAAATTTGTCATGTTATGTATCCCCTCGTGATATATACTCCAAGATCAATTTTACCAGCGCGCGAAGAGTAGCATGTCTCAATCATAACTGATGTTTCCAGGCGAAGATCACAATTCTAGCTAATCATAAGTAGCAGCCAAACGCCCTACAATGTATTCCTCCGTCGTGATGGCCTTGTATTTGCTTGGGTTGGTTGCACTGACGCACGTTGGCAACGACTCAATGGCCGCGTCGAAGTTCGGGTTGCAGAAGAAAGCAATCGATTGACGGGCAGGCGTTACACCTTCCGTGTCGCTAACCTTCTGGGCTTGGGGGGCTACTACCCTGTGAAGGGTGGACCGAAAGACGTCGTTACTCCAGCGAGCCAAGAGGTCTCCTGCATTAACGACGATGGTCCCTGGCTGTACGAGATTATCAGTACTCGCCGAGAGTTCAAACAAACTCGAAGCGTACAATAGGTGGCGCTGGCTGATAGTGTTTAGTGTGCGGGTTTTGTACCTCCAGTCCACCAATCTAAACCACAGGAAGAAAAGGTCAGCGATCGTCATAAAGAGCATCCACGTCCACGCACGGTGTCCTGGAACAATAGTGTCACGGTCCCATAATCTACATGCCAAGGTCAACACCTGCTCACATCCAAGTGCGATTGAACATGCCTGAATGTGCTCCGGCTCTTGCTTGCCCCTTTTGCGACAACAGCTTCGTGCGCATAGACGGATACGAGAGAAGCCTCAGGTTGTGATACTGTTGGTCAATCTTGCGGTCGAAGAAGGACTCGTCAAGGTCCAGTCCTAGCGCAATGGATCGCATCACGATTACGTGCAGCTCGTGACATGTCTTGAAAGGACGTTAGATGCCACCCTTTCCTCGAGCAAGCCAAATGGCTGACCTGAAAGAATTGAAGCATAGTCTGCTTGAACCCGGGTGCATCGACTTCCTTGGGCCACTTGTTTTTCCATACGGGGTCCCAGTCACGACCTATCTCCATCGATTCCTTCGTATCTGGAGCCTTGGCACGGAGAGCTGCTATCTCAGTTGCATCCGAAGATTGCGTGACGCGTTCCCGGCCGACTTTGACATAGCCTCGATTGGCACGAGGGTCGTCCCATGCGACTTGGGCCTACGATCACCTCTAAGTTCTGTCATTGTGTGGTCGGACATGGGGTAAATACCTTAACCTCGGCGGGTAGACTAAAGAAGCCAGCGCTCTATGGAGTGAGGTTGGACGATATTGAAAACAAGGAAGTGTTATGGATGCTTGAGGTCTTACCTTCGTGTAGACGTTGTCGATCATGTCTCCAGAGATGCCATGACCAGTCAAGTATACAAACCCAACTTCCTTGAAGCCGTTCACGATGTCGTCCGCAACGCGACGCTTTTCTGACAGCGAGGTGGCAGCACGAAACGCGGAGAAATCGATTAATGGAATGCGAAAGGTCGAGTCGGAACGTACGTCCTGAGAGTCGCGGTTGACATCAAGCTCTGAATTCGGCTACGTGACACTAACCTCCGCGAGTGTGCTATACTTCTGCCTCGTCAAAGACCGCAGGTCTCTGGAGAGAGCAGGTGCACGGCACAAGCCAGACAGACTCCTCAGAGCAGACATGTGGTTAAACGTGAAGCTTCGAGGGAGCGTAAGCACCCGAGAACTTACACACTACGATGTTGATCATGCGAGTAACTTAGTAACCCTGAAAAAGGACTATGAGATAAGATAAGTAAGGCGCACCGCCCACTCAGAGCCCTTATAAATAATGTTACAGTAGCTGGTGACTAGCCCGTCCATGAGGGAAGTCGTCGATAAACAAAATAATGTGTGCATGAAATAAATATCGTACTACGATAATGCCACTGTGAGCCGACTCCTACACCGTATATCCACGACTCTAGTGCCATTGTATGGGTATCGTACAATCATGATGGGATGGGTCGAACCTCTACCTCGAGTTGCTTGCACACGGCGTTACTCTGCAATGATGGATTGTCAAGTCCATGAACAAGGATGAGATAGAGGGAAACCCACCACAAGTTTCCGCTGTCTCTCTTGGACATCTCAAAGAAAGGTTCGCCAGAAGTCGACTTTACTTGGTCGGACGTCGTATGTGTTCCGTCTGAAAACGTGTGACGAGGTGCAAATTGTATGACACCAACTTTTGACTTCGACCTCGACTGCGCGCTCTCGACTCTGGGGACCACTGCCTCGGCATCGTCGATCCTCTTTTTGACAGACCCAGCCCAAACCGTTGCAAACACGACTCCAATAACAGCGATGGAGGTGTTTGCAAGGACAATTTGATTGATTACCACTAGATCGGCCGCTCGATAGACAACGATGATCTGAGCGATTGAAAATAAGGCGGGGAAAACGAAGTTCGACAGCGCAATCCAGAACAGAGTTTTCAGCCGCTTCGTGAATGAAACTGAAGAGAACCTCGAGTCAGGGATTTAAGTGGATCTGAATGACTCGAGCTTACGCTTGGAGTTCACTGAGACAGCGCCACCTCCAGACTTGGTTCGTATGCCGAGTTTCCATAAGAACAGAGTGGAGGCGTAACTGTGAATAGAGGTCAGCCTGAGAGAGGCGAGGAATGTCGAGTGACCTTACATGTTATCCACCAATTGACAAAACCATTCAATCTTGAGATACGGCGCCGTCAGCCAGAGAGTTTGAAACGCGACCTCTGGATTGGGTCCATTCGCAGCCTTGGCGAGAGCTACGATAAACATGACCAAGTTCACAAAACGGGCAATCTTGAGGATAACGGGGAGTGCGATCACTTGGACGAAGCGCCATAACCCAACGTGTGAGTATGGATAGACCGAGGTTAGACGAACAAGTAGAATGATGTCCACAAGAATCGACTGCACGGCGCCGAGCACCCCCATGCACATGTCATAAGAGATAGGGAAAGGATTCAATGGTGAAAGCATCGAATTTATCTGTTATGTATGAGCATAGCATGCACTGAGCGAGCAGATGAAGCAGCGCACCGCGCGACTGTCTCCCATTATACCGACAGCAAACGCCAAGCTCACAGTGAAGACATTGAGGATGAATATGAGCTGCCGTCGAGAACGGGAGGTAGAAAAGTAGAAAAGAGCGATAAGAAGTGGGATCAATATTACAGTAAACGAATGTCCAATCATGACGTCAATGAGAGCTGGGCGAATGATGGCGATAGCATTCAACCCAGGAGGCAGGGGGGGAGGTGCCGTGGTCGAGCTGGAACTATTGCTAGCCATGGACTGAACCGCCGTTGGGCCTGCTCTCAAATCGTTTGGTACACGAGAGTTTCTGGCAGAGGGGTGGTGATGCTGTCTGGGGAGATTAGCAATGCATCAAATTGACATCCTTATACAGAACGCTCACTACCACCCTGTCCTGGGATGATTGCAAGGTTTAATCTTAACCTTTGCTGTCATGAGGTGGACACTGGCAGCACTTCGAAATCTTCTCACATCCATACCAGATGCGGCCCAAAGTGTTGGGAAATGTCGGGCGCAATTATAGCATCCACTGAAAAGCATCACGACTCGTGTTACTCTCGTGTTCTCCAAGGTCCCACTAAGGTCTCCAGTTCACCAGTTCAGTTTCATTCGCCGTTTGACAGTGTTTGATTGGCTCGGACCCTTTTGCACCCTGATAATTCCACGCAATCATCAATCAATTCAATCGATCAAAATCCAGTTGGAGACTTACTCACTGTACCTATCTCGGCGCAGAAAAACTTCCGTGTCCGCATTCTTCGGGACATGTATGTTGTAATAAATATGAATAACACATCAACATCATGATGTACAGCGCTCGGTCTTCGAGACCTGCACTGGACTCCCTGAGAGCTTCATCATGATTCATGATGGCTTCATGTGCAGGCATCTGTTCGGTTTGTTGCGAGCGGAGCAGGGACGTTCCGTGGGTTCGTAGTAGCACCGTATGTGCCTGGTCACATGCGTACCATGGAATGTGCTAACCTGCCGTGGGCTGTGTTATAAATGAGCTGCAAAACTCGTCTGAACGAATTTAGGACAGGCGGTTGGCATAAGCACAATGCTGGCTGGTTTACTCACCATGTCGTAATGAATTGTCAACCTCCCCACTCAGTACCATTTATTCAGCAATAACGGTGCCATCCACACAGAATATGCTTGTTCTCATCCAGAAAACGGCGAACGTTACTTTGCGGAGAATTTGACATAAATTAGCAGCTAGTTCAAGAAAGCACTGCCAAATCAATACGTCTCCCAGACGACATCCGGTAAGATCCTTCTCATAACTATGTGTATGGACTGAGTGAGTTCAGAACTGTCATGACGGAAGGTTCACTCACGTTTCCAATGTTCCATTGCTTCTTCACGTTGCCACTCGTCCAGCCTGTTGTCCGCGTCTGTCAACAACAAATATTCTTCCACTCCCTTCGACCGTGCAGTGCCGCTCCTGACCTGGGTTATCGACACCTCCCTCTTGTCCAGGCTCGACAGCACATGATGGCGCAGATAAGAGTGGAGATAGTCCGCATCCACTGATGGACGGAACATGAGCGGCGCAGGGGAGGGAGAACAGAAGAAGACCTAACAAACACGTATGCAGAACGTAAGTAAGCTGTACCAGAAGGACGGAGGCTACGTCTCACCATGTTTAAGAAATCAGAGTGAAGCTGCTCCTCTGGGATGGGCCCCAGCAAATCATGGAAAGCCCTACATTGTCCGAACGCCTTTAGCAAGGTGGAAATAACGGCTCGGGACGATTGCGAGCCAAGTTTCCCTGCAAAGTTCTGTCCAAGGAACTTGGTTATTCACTAACATGTTATATTTCGGGTTCCTCCTCACCACTGCGACTACACCCTCTGGACTCATGATTGATATCAAATCGTTCCAGAACTCCACGGAGAATAGATGCTGAGGTACCCCCCCTCCGGAGAAGCAGTCGTGGACAACGAGTTCGAACTTTGAAAGAGTCTTTCCTTCGTCTAACTGCATGGCACGCTGTCTCTTGTGTACCCAACCTCGAGCGTCCTCCAGGAATACCCTATCATCGCCTAGATGCCCTAAACCGAAGTACTGTCTTGCAGCATCATACACCGCAGGGTCGATCTCCACAACAGTGGTGGAAATTCCATGTTGGGCGAATCCGTCAGCCGAGATACCAGCACCGAGTCCTCTGCATTCACACAGAGTACATAAGTGTGGGGAAAGCGACGATTTTGTAGCACTCACATGACAAGAGCATTTTCCCATTTGCCGTCTTTGCCTTGTCGAGTGCTATTCACAAGCCGCGCCGCCTCTTGAAGAACGAACGCGCTGTATATAGAATCACCGAGTGGCGTCCCAACTTGGTCTGTTCGGGAGGGGAAATCGTTCATGGAAGCAACCTTCAACTCTGTCCAAACGCCTCCTAAGATAGAGTGCGACGCGCGGAGGTAGCGAATAGAGTGTAAATTGACCGAGCCCGCCCCCTCTGCCTTTGGAGGCAGTAGCTCTCCAACCACGATAACTCCAGTCACCGAGTCTTTCGAGGAGAGGATTCGAAGTGGGTAGTAGGCACTTTCATAAGGCAACGCCCTAGTGCCTGAAAGTGTTGGGGAATGGAAAACAGGGAAAAGGAAAAATGCAATAGGTATGGACAGAGCCCACAACTTCTTCACAAGACCAATCGCACTGGAGATGGCGCTCGGGCTGGACCGATGAGAGGAACTGGTTTCCGCATCGATTCTTGGCCAGGCCCAAGCAGAGAAAGTCAGACTCCCGAGTATGAGAAACTGTTAGCGGGCAGGAATGGTGGCTCAGGCATGTACCAACAGAACCGAGGACCGTGGAGACACTCACGACAGTATCTTTGTGAGCATCGAGGGAAAGCTGATGAATGATGAATAGTATGAGTGGGCGTAATTGTAGAGCATTTGCTGCTAAAGCCATTGTGGCCAGTCGGGACTAGGTTCGACCATGGCGTCGTATCAGAGTGTGCAAGATACATCCCAAGTTAACTCACGTCAATACTCATGGCTAGTGATACCGCAAGGTAAATCACTGGTGCCAGGACTATTGAATGCACAACGAGAGGTCCCACTACCGGATCCCCATGCCTTGCAGCGAAGACGCTGATCCAGTAGGAAGTATGCGAGGCGACTTGAATCAATGTCGCCAGGACAAGTACAAGCTGGGAATGTGGTAGTCTCGGCAGAATGACACCCAATGCCGTGCTTCCATGAACGACATAATTCAGGTATTTTTCTGTTGCAACACTTCCGAAGAGAGGGTTTATTGCCCTCTCATATGCTGAAGTGAAGAGCGATATACCGACGCTGATAGTGAATATGGAGAGGGATGCTTTTGCACTAGTCCACGTCGCAGCCTTGGCATCGGCGGTTGGCATATTGAGAAATACTCCGAGAGTCGATTGGCTCCCCCGTCGAGCGCGAGACTTCACAGGAAAGCAGAACAAGAGAACGTCGATGTTGGCGTGAAAGTATGAGGTTGACCAATACAACACATTACGAGCGCGGCTGGAATGACCACGGACAAACCTCGGACAAACTCAGCGACCAGTATCAATAATGCAGTACTTAGGTGCTACACTGTATTTAAATATATATGAGAAGAAATGAATTCAATGACTGTCGAACAGATCAGGGAGCGATTCGCTGAGTCAAATTATCGATGAGAATTTTCAGCCTGTCAGCTTCTCGAGCAGCTGCATCCGCATCTCCATCCATTGTGATGGCTTCAGTAAGCCCAGGCAAGGTTGTCGCGCCATAACCTGGAGCAACTTAAGCCTTTCACCAATACAGAGTAACACCCAAAGCTCACCTAGCCACTTTCCTGGGGCGACACCGAGATGCTTGTACCACTCGCGATCTTTGATACCTTCTTTGGAGATGAAACCTCGTTCGAAGGCGACAAGTTTCTCGTTGACAGCTTGCACGCGCTTAATAGCCTTCAGGAGCCTCTCTTTCGGGAAGCTGAATAGTGATCAACAAGTCTGACAATGTCGGACGAAAGTCGGCGACATACCCAATCTCCTGCTTGTGGGTCTCATCCTTGAACTTCTTCGAATGGCACTCCTTACCGAAGAGCTTCTTCAGTTTGCAGATGCCCTTTCGCACCTTGCGCCAAAGTTTTCGGTCGTGCGCCCGTCTCTTCTTCAGTTTTCTGAGGACTTTCCTGAGTTTGTGCTCGGCTTCAGCTTTCTCGGTGTCGAGCTCAGCGCTGGCGGCTTGAAGAGCTTGGATGGACTCGCGCAATGGAGTCAAGTCGATCCCAACGGATGCAACGACAGATAGTGCTTCGACCCTTAAAAAGAGCAGTCATCAGAAGAGCTTCCAGTCAACTGTAAAATCTCATACTTGTTGAGGTACGATTCGAGCTCCAGAGAGTAGTGCGTAGTGTTAAAAGGTAACACGATGTCACCAGAGAGGCGGAGAACTTGCAGACCAACGTGCTTGGCGATTGCAACCTGGTAAATGGTTAGCTTCTGTGGTGCAGTGGTGGCCGGGATACATACGTGGCGAGAAAAGCTAGGATCACCATAGACCTCTTGCCAATGTTGTGAATCGAAAACAGAGTGATAATGGTACACAGGGTCGTGCAAAGTCGAGGAAAACCCAGCTTCTGCGCTTGGTACCTGGGCTTAGATCAGAATTAGAACTTGGAGGTCTTTTGGATTGTTCTCACGCCGATGTATTGCAAGAAAACGGTGTAGTCACTGCCGGACCCCAATGGCTTAACACCAGTACTGTCTGCAGTCGACTGTGCTTCTTCATACATGACGAGTGCCTCGGCGTCAAGTTTTTCGCCATAGAGTTCGCCGTTGTCCGAACTCGCGTCCCAGAGAGACCTCCCCTCGGAGGTTGGGTGAGGAATCTGCTCAGCAGTATTGCGGAGAAGATGAGCTAGCAATGGAGATGCAGATGAGCGCAGGCGGGATCCTGACGCGGATGTGTCTGGCTAAGGGGTCAGAAGTCGACTGCTTCGCCGAACCATGAAATCATACCCAAGTTCACGTAGGCGACGACATGCTCCTTGATCCATTCCGCGAAGTCCTCGCCCCATTCAGTACTACCAATCAACCCATACTTTGGGAATTGTTAGAAAAGACGTATGATGGCGGGGATGCTCTCACCTCCTCTCCGTCCCAGCTAGCAATAAGGACTGTTCGAAGGGGCTTCCAGCCATTTCTCAACAACGTGCCGAATCCACGGACGGCTTCATGAACCGATACAGTACCTGAGGAGGGATCCGAAGCTCCCAGGACCTGAGAGTTGTTGCATATAACCTCGCAGTCAAAAGCACAGTAAAATGCGTACCCATGCTAAAATTACGAGACTGAGTACAAGTTAGGCTATTAATGCGAAATACACACCATCACGATGATTGCCGAGGACGACGACTTCGTTCTTAATGTGACCAGGGATAACTGCCATGGTGTTCCAAATAGGGGTAATCTTCTCGTCAACTGTTTAACGAAGGGTTCAATGAATTATGTTAATGCTTTGCACATTAGACTCGTACCGTTGTTGACCAGCCGTACTGTAGGGCCTTCTTTACCGTTTTCGATCTGTTTCAAAAGAACCTCGGCGTTCGCCCACGAGATCGGTAAACTGGGAATTGTTGGCCTGCTTGCGCCATCAACTCTCGTGCTGTTCTCGTATGAAGGATAGCCAGGAGTTGAAGGGTCACCCGGATAAAGCGACAAGAATTGAACGGAACCCCTCTGCACGGAAGTCGGGTTGCGAGCGGGACCATGAGGGTAACTGTTGAAAATATGTAACCAGGCTGCACGCAAGCGTACCAAAGGACAACTCACGGCGCGTATCCATTCTCAGCGGTAACAGTGCCATCGTCCCGCAGGTCGGAATAGACGAGAACAGCGGAGGCACCCAACTCTTGAGCTCTCTTAACCTGAAGTTATCCGTCAACCTACGTATGCATGATCGTGTCGCCTTTATGCACCTTCAGTCCACGGAAATTGCTACCGTAGCGAGCGACCACAATCTTTCCTGTGAAGTCAATCCCTTGGAATATTCAATGGAGGTGAACTGTGGGGGAGAGACAGAGTAACTATCCATACCTGCGGCGACTAATTCATCATAATCCTCCTTGCGTCCATATTTTACATATACCAGTTTTCCCTGAGCTTCACCGCCACAGCTGTATCCGTGCCAGGTAGGAATGGCGGTCGCATACTCAGCCGCATACGGGTCCGCCTCGTCTGAAACTTCTTCCAAGTCAGCAGTCCAAACAGGAGTCCCATCATCTCCGAGGATCTCCAAACTATGATTGAGAGGAGAATTCAAGATGGGATAGTAGGTGTCGATCCAAGCTGCAGGTTCCGTGTACGATGAGATGTCGAGAGTAGCCGCACGAGCTTCGCTGGAACCAGCCTCGAAAATCGGCAACTCAGAGGACGCCTGTTGGATACCTAATTCACGTTGTAGAAGGGAGAGGAAGTCCTTGGCAGTGTCTAGGTCCCTGGGAGTACCAGCCATGTGAGGCTTTGAAGCGTACAAACGAGAAGCAGCGAGTGCACTCTCCTCGTCGGGGATAGACCTGGCGAGGTATGAGAACTAGAACACGAGTAGTGAGTAGACTCACAAGAATAGTTGTTCTGCCTTCTTTCCCCTCAAAGGGCCTTTTGGGCCTTTGTTTCCATGTTTCATATATTCCTGCATTAGATGTTCATATTCACCTCCACCACAGGTTCCGCGCCGGGTAGAAGGAGTTTGTATCCAGAGGTTCAATGTGGCCACCACGAGGAAAGCGACACCCCAGCGTGCCCATTTCTTCTTGGCAGATATTGGTTGGCGTGTCTGTATGACAGGCGCTGGTATAGCATAACCTGCACTGGCAAACGCCGCCTTTGTGTTGGCAGTTGCTCGCTTTTCGACGTCCATCTCAAACCTACGCTGGGAGTAAGAACAAGTCGACGCTTTAATATGGTCTTCCCGCGTTATCTCGTGGCGCGGAACTTTTGTGGAGCGAGACTAAGTATCGCACGTCACTGTACCAGAGCTAGTCTTGGGTTTCAAGTTCGGTTTAAACCTTACACCTAGTGTCACACTTGGCTTTGAAGCTTGAAATACAGTCATTGCGGCCATGTTTTTTCTTCCATCTAACTGGCGATAAGTATTGGATAAGTATTTCAACATTCATGCCTATAACCAATGATCATTGACACAAGCAAAGACATCCTGCCCACAGCGGAACCAGCAACTTCCTTCGACCCGAATCTTCAGCACTTCGCCAGAACCAGGCAGGTCCTCGATGGTATATAAACCTGTAGCATCTGAAATGTGAGTGCTGGTGATCAATTCCACATAACGACGGTCACCTGTGTCCGATTTTTCCTGCCATCCCATTCATCGGGCGTCGTCGAATACTTGCCACCTGATTTCACGTTTTCAAATCCTCCATACTGCTTTTCATCGCTGCTCAAAACCACCGTATAATCCCCGGCGACGTCAACACCAATGGAATAATCCGTGAACGACTTTGTGGGATGAAAGTTGAATACGAAAAGAAGGCCGGCGCGCTCATACACGATCACCTTGTCGCCCTCATTTTTGAGGGAGACATACGCCTGGGCCACAAAATGTCAGTCGACGAACATCTGACCAGTTATCGTCATACCTGAGGTGAGGACAACCAGTCGTACTGGCTGTCCAAATGGTTCATTGCAGCATCAAAATTATTGAGATATTGGTATCGCAGCAAAGGATCATCCACAACATTCCATTGTCGACGTGCATATTGGAAGGAGTCGTTATTCCCCTCTCGAGGAAAGTCGAGCCACTACGGACGGAACACTGTCAGAGTGATGGAGTTACACCGTCGATAGTCCGTACCTCTGGATGTCCGAACTCGTTTCCTTCGAAGTTCAGGTAGCCTTCCCCGCCAAGCGAATGTACCAGTAACCTAACCCGATTGAGTGGGCGGGTGGAGAAAGCCTGCATTGAGCTCACCGTATCATCTTGTGGAGCGCAAGTCCGCGCGCGATGACAGACGTCAATGGAGATAGATCCGACATATTGGTGTCTGGCCTCACAAACTCAACCTATCTGCCGAACATAGTTGCCATCGAATGCTTACACATTTCCTTGTCCATCAACCAAAATGCCAGAGTCTTGTCACCGACCAAAGCCTGATCATGACTCTCAGCGTATGCAACACTCTTTTCTCCATATCTGCGGTTCGTCAGCGTATGCACAATATTACCAATGTTCCACTCGTCGTCTGACTGATGTTTCAAAAGCTTGATCCACATGTCCGGAATGGCCATGGACAATCGATAGTCAAACCCAATACCGCCTTGGCTGACTGGAATACAGAGGAGAGGCATTCCGGAAACATCTTCTGCTATGGTGATGACCGAGGGGTAGAGTGCGTGCAAAGCATCATTGGCCTACCCTTTGTGAGTTTTTGCCGAACACGAATTGCAATGTACTCACCAGCATCAAGTAAACGATAGCCTCTTCATCTGCACTGGGACCAAAGTACTCGTGATATCCGCCAGAGAATCCAGTCCCTATGCCATGATGCAGATACATCATGCTCGTGACTCCGTCAAATCGGAACCCGTCGAATTGGTACTCTTCCATGTAAAAGCGCAAGTTACTCAGCAAGAATCTTAGGACTTCGTGTGACCCATAGTTGAATAACCTGCTATCCCAGAGTTCGTGTCGTCCCTTGCTGCCCTCATGGAAGTAGTGATGGTCGGTACCATCGAAAGCATTCAGTCCGTCCAGAACATTCTTGGAAGCATGGGAGTGGATGATGTCAAGGAGGACGGTGAGACCCATTCCATGAGCAGTATCAATAAGTTCTCGGAGCTCTTCAGGAGTACCGTATCGAGAACTTGCGGCGAAGAAGCTCGTAACTTGGTACCCAAACGCTTGCAAATGATCATCAACGGCAGTCATGAACAGTCGCAAAAGGTAAACCTACATGCATAATAGGGGTGCTCCATAATCGCCATCAACTGAATGGTGTTGTATCCAAGCTTTTTTATCCGAGGAAGGATGTTCTGTGTAAACTCTTTGTACGTCCCCACCCGGTGTTCCGTTGTGGATATCCCGACATGTGCTTCGTATATCCTGACAGACTGAGGCTTAGGTGGGCGGGGGTGTTTGAACTGGTAGCGCTCTGCGGCAGGAGGGTTCCAGAAGCGGGACTCGTATGTGGGAGAATAGGCCAAGTCTTGCGTGACCCGGTGTATCCAGGCTGGCAGCCTTTCGCTGCGGGTACCGTTTGGCAAAATCAAGGATATCTGATGCGTCAAAATATAGCTCAGTGACGAGAACTAAAAATGCTCAGTTATACTTACTTTCAGCTTGGAGTCATGAGGTATCGCAGGTTCACCTGGGGCTTTCGGAGGCAGAGTGATCTCCCATACTCCAAACTCGTTCTTCGTCATAGGATGGGACATCCTATTCCACATGTCTGCAGAAATAACAATTCAACATCAAGCACTGGCGCTTAGATGCAAGGTGACTGACTGAACTCGCCAATCAAGTTAGCTTCCTTGGCATTGGGTGCCCATTCTCTGTATACCACTGTACCGTCCTCCTTCACCTTAAAGCCCATCACATCATACCCCTTCGTGAAATTTTCGAACCCTCCTTCATGATCAAAAATAGTGTCCTTCCACTGCTGGAATAGCTTGTGGCGGCGCTCGATAGCCGGAAGGAATCGGTCTAGATACCCGTCAAGGTGAACAACGACTTGTGGGTCAAACGGTGTCGCTTTCTCCGTCATGGTGAGAGTTCGACAAAGTATGGAACTGGAACAGAGATGGTAGAAGATAACAAGAACTGAGCATTTTAAAAGCTTGCGCCGGTTGACTCCAAATTAACAGATTCGAATATGGCCATGACGTCTGGATCATGGCATGCGACACCCAAATTAGGAAGGTTTCGTGCCAGCCTATCTTGGCGACTCCAAACAAGAAAAACGAGTGCTATGTTACAAGATTTTTCATCGTATCCAGCCCTGTCGCACACCGTGAGCGATAACCTCCGTTGCGGACTTAGGACCAGCGGGTAATGCGACCGTTTTCCGACGTCCCTTCTGACCCTTCCGTGCCGAGGTAATGCAACTACCCAACAGCCTTTCCATCTCTACTAGGCAGCTGTAACAATCTTGCTCATCATAGCCCGTCGCAGACACGCGTTGTGCTTCGTTCGCAATCTTCATTTTGCTTCCTGAAAGCTTCAAGCGCTTGGAGTGCAGCAGTTTGGTTGCTAAATAATGCAGCCACTATGCGGAGCCTATCCATCAACCGGGGAGGGAAGAATGTTACGAGTCTTCTTACCATGACGTTTGTGAAAGGCTGATAACGCTCCCAAACACCGCCATTAAGGTCCCTCATCATTCTGTAGACGTCATACTGATAGTCGCCTATATACATATCGTTGTTAGAAGCTGGTCTTTCAATGGGAAAAGAACCGCTCGCCTTCTCCGTCAAATATCTCCTCATCGAACGGTGTCCAGTACGTCTTGGAACATTGGGTATACGTAGCGTCCATTCGAGACAAGCCTAGGTCGATGACAGTAGCCTTGACACCGAAACGTGTGTCATCCATTGGAACCCTGACCGTGGAATCGATTTTTTTCGTTGACCTTTTGACGGGAACGCTCTTCACGAGGATCTGGCCCCAATGGAGATCGCGGTGCTGTCGAACATGGTATAGGTCGGATGCCGATAACTTAGCTACCCACTCACCTCAAAGTTTACTAACTCCTCGGCTTGCTCAAGGGCTCTTGCAACCTGCCAGAACACACCACACGCTTGATGCCAACCGGATTTCGAAGCGTTCTTGAACGCGAACGACTCAAGATCTGGCCCCCCGTTGGGTAGTACGATGATGGCGTAGACCTGCGTCAGGCCGAAGGAATCTACGCTTGTTGGTATTTAGTGTCGAAATGGTATGGACACGATTGGAGCTCACCCGGCCGGATGCTTTCTGAACCCTTTTTCTCATTATATTCATCCCATAAATCCAAGAGTAATGACGGATACCTTCCCCGCACCACATATGTCTTCAAAAGCTTCACGAACCCATCACAGATTTCTCCCATCTCCCTCGTTACAATGACCTCCTTCAACACGTCCTTGGCGTCACTAGGTGCTGGTATTTCAGCAGCTCCTGAGTGTATGGTCTCCCCTTCATTGCGGATTGGAATGACTTTGAGCACCACATCGCCGATGCCAAATACCTCTGAGTACGAAGCTTCTCCGATCTTGCGAAACTTCGTATCTTCGTCTTCCTCGGAAGACTGAACAACAGGATCGAAGGGGAATGTCTCGATGAATGCAGAAAACTCGTGCGGACATGTCTGCCCGCACTCGTTCATGAGAGGTATCAGATAATCTGGTTGCGCGAAGGTCAGGTCTTCTGCTTCTGTGACGTCCGAGAGATCTAGCTGCGCGAGCTCGAACGAAAGGTCTGCTTCACTCGGTGTTGAAGGTGTCGGGGGTGGGTGCTGAAATAGTGATCGGCTTGAACCGCCCCGTATCGGCGTTAGTTGTCGTGCCTTTGCTAGGGGAGGGGGAGCACGTAGCAGTGGTTGGACAGCAGCTGGGGGAGGTCGGATTACTGGTGGTGGAGGTGTCTTCGGAGGTGTCGAGGCGCGAGGAGGGTGTGGCAGTGGACTTGAAGAAAGGGTGGAAGGAACTCTGACTCGTGCAGGTGGAATCACTACTTCTACACGCAGCAACTTGGTTCTTGAGGGCGATCTGGCAAGAGCAGGTAGACGATTCTGGGGTACGATGGGTTGGGGATCCACTTCTGATTCATCGGAAGAAATTACGATGGGTGGTTGTCGCCTTCCTCGCTGTGCAGTTCGCCTGGGTCGTAACTCCTCCGCGTCGCTATCATCACTGATGACAATAGGTGCAAGACCCTTGACAGATTTTCTGGTGATGCTCTTGCCTTTTCCAGGCACAGTGCATATCGGGTTCGTCAGGACTTCGGTGTGAGAGAGGCGACGCTCTTGCGTCATGGTGCTTCCGTCTTCATCGAGAACAATTATATCCATAGCAACAATTGGTGAATGCGGCTTCAGCTTTGCAAGCGTGTTTGGTTTGACGGCAGCTGCTCTGGATTTTCTCCTTGCCAAAACTAATGGTTGCCCATTCGACGATGCGCCATTAAGGCGAAGGGGCGTAAGGGGTTGGCGGGTTCTAGTGCTTGGTTCTAGTTTTGAAAGGATTCGTTTCCGGGTAGCACCCGGCGTTGCCTTGGCCTGATTGGTCCGAGTCTCCTTCTGGACTATAGCCAGAGGCGATTTCGCTGGCGAGCCGCTTGGACGTTTAGGTCTGCGCTGTATCCGAGGCTTCGGAGATGAGATGATGATGGCGTTCTCCCTCTTGAGCGATTTAGTGCGAGGTGCAGTAATGTCATCCGACGACAATTCAGATGAACCAATGTTCGCCTGCTCCCTGTCTCGTCGATCAGAGACATTGACGATACGCTGCCCTCGCCGGCCGTAGGAAAAGACTTGCTTCGTCCTTGCCCCGAGCATCGATCTGTCAAGCAATTTTCACTTGCAAGAGTGAGTGAGTCGTTAGGTATGTTCTTCCGGTCGATGGATTGATGTTGAATTTGAGTATCCTGTGATTGGCGCCTACAACGCGTGTTCAACCAGCGGGACGCGACTAGTCACGTGCCACTGTCACTCTGACCAGGCTGCAATCCATATGATACTGATGGTCAGTAGCAACAGTGATGGCCCTCCCCCGACCACTACGGGTGTCCATCACCCCTCCTGAACTGGAGCTGATTGCGTCGGAGCAGCTGATAGAGATAGTCCCGCTAATCGCGATGGAGAAAACGGCTTTCATATCGGTTCGGAGGGGTCCCCTCAGGCTGGTCTTAAAGCGGTTCTGACATGATCACCAGGGTGCATACGGGCCACTACGTCCACCGAATAAATGTCGCATACCGCTTTGGATGGCCACGAACTTGAAGCTGAAAAAGAAGTGCCATATCGTTTCCCCTGATTGGCTTAGCGTTGGTATGCCACGATGCCTATGCGGTCTTTCGACATTGGCTTATAGCGTCACAGAGTTTTTGCAAGGGCAACTATCGGAAGAAACGAGTCAACAAGGGTTCAGCCGTCTACCATTTCGCTTTGCAGAGATCGCCAAGGTCGTTCTAGATGTGTAAGGCATTTACATCTCGCTTCCTGGTCGGGTGCTGACCCCACACTAGGGCATCTGACGACGTGCAGAACGCAGAGAAAGTAAGATCTCTACTGAAAGATCTACGCGAGGCACGACAGGCGAAAAGTCGTGACGGTTTGAGCCAACTTGATCACAGCGAACTCAGCGTATGCTCCTCTGTCGCACCACAACGCACTCACTCTAACACCTGTCTAGTTGCCGAACCTGTGTTCGATGGAGATTAACGAAATCAGACCTTTCTTCACGCAAGCTATGGATGTCTTCACGCAGCTTGCACGACAGCCTGACGCGAATAACTCATGAATCGAATGCGCTCCCACCATCGATTGATCCACTAATTAACTGCCCGTCCAGCCCATCTGTGGAGAAGGGTGTTGTATGGCCCGAGTCTCAAAGATCTCACCCTCGAGGCGTCACCTTGTTGACGGAACGATATCAAATAAGCAATAACTCCATAGATCGAGGTAGATCCAGCACTCAAAGCTCCACCAGATTACGTGGAAGTCCGCAACTGCTCCGTCAAAACCCGGAGCTTCTCCTGTATATCTGCTAGCTGCTTCATTGTCGTGGCCTCGCTCGACTGCAGCAGGGACATTTTGATCCTCAATAATGTATCAGAATGCAACCAATAAATGGACTTACCTGTTCCGTATTCGGGAACTTCTTGACCAACTCGCTGAATGGTACTTTACTGATCTGCAACCCGCGCTCTGCCTCGGGTCCTTCGACGACGGGGTTGATATGCGCAGGGTTGTCACAGTCGATTTCATCTGATGCATGGAGCCAGTTCATCACCCACGATTTCTGTGTGTATGACGCTTCGAACAGTGCGATGACAGAGAGTGGGACGAAGAAGATGATGGTCATGACGACTCGGTTAAGCTACGGGGGGCTGGGTTATTAAGACAGTCAGGGCGATGATATCATGACCCGCCTTCGCATAGGACCTTTCTCCTAGCACAAAGATCCTGAAGAGAGCTAATCAGTACCCTTCACAGACAAGGCTCTGAAAATTTTACTCGAATGGTGCAACGAGGAATATCTCGATGAGATTGAACGGCGCCGGATAAACGTAAGAATCGGGGGCTCTAGTCATGCTAACCGTCTTCGTAGCAAAGAATGCCATATACTCAGCTTCCGCATCATCCACGACCTGTCGAGTCCATGGAATAAGACATAAAACGCAAGGCATGGATGATGACACGCACATCGGAATAGGCAGAGGAAAACAGGGAAATCAGAACGTTCAACAATATGACTGCTGTTGCGAGGTTCCAGCTATATAGAAGTGAAGTTCTCCATGAGTTGCGGGAGCAATTACATGTCGATATCCGCTCACAGGTAGTACAGAGTCAGCCCCACGGGACTGTACGAGAAATGAGTTGAGCTGTTTCTCTCTCATCAAAAGTAATTAACAAACCTCGCGGCAAATTTGTCATAGTTCGGAGACCTATCCGGAAAACAATCAGACAACCAAGGCACATGTAATGTCAAGGGGAAGTTACTGGAGTAGGCCTTGCAGCAATACATTGATAACCTGGTAAAACCATC
The DNA here is from genome assembly GCA_014904835.1 of Paxillus ammoniavirescens. Lineage (NCBI taxonomy): Eukaryota > Fungi > Basidiomycota > Agaricomycetes > Boletales > Paxillaceae > Paxillus > Paxillus ammoniavirescens. The sequence goes on from MU120917.1 coordinate 229,895, forward strand.
ACGGACCACTCCCATGGTCACAATGAACACGATGACTTACCGTTGACGCGTGCTCGCTTTCACCATCTGCAGCGTCCAAAGCATACATACCCTGCAAGAAACCAATACCAAGGAGAGACAGTAACTAGACAAACCGATTCAGTCATGTTCCACTTATACAGTACCCGGGCTGCTACACACCGCGAAGAAGATGCCAGACTCCTGCAACATGCGCGCAACACAGATTTGCATGGTTCCCATGTACCTGCACGAGGGTATCGTAAGAAAATGGTTGGACAGACGTTTGACTGTCTCACTTGTAACCATCGAATATCGTCACGAGTTCTGCGCTCAGGTTAGCAGTGAGCTTACAAATGGTGAAACACAATCTCACTCATCCTGCAAGCGGGGTGATTGATTCAGATGTCAGAGTGGTTTAAAGAGTCTCCGACTAGCTCACCAGATGAATGGAGCCACGAAACTTAGAACCTGGAAACCCCTCAACCTGAGAACGCCGGCAGCCTGTTCATTCACCGCTCGCAAGCCGGCAACGCGTAATACAAATGCCGATACAAGTAGGGCATCGGTAATGAGCGCGACAACGTTCCAAAACCCGAACGCGCGCCAGGACGCAAAGCGTAAGAGTTGGTACCACTAGGAATGAATGTCAATGTGTTAGCACTTGAGGAGCCAGAGAGACCAACTCTGTGTAGATCTTCGATGTTACAACGTCAGGGAACTATCAACAACAAACAACCGTGGAATTTACCTTCGACGCAGAAGGCAAGCGCCATGATATACAACAGATGTTCCCAGCCATCAAGTAACATATGATTCGGGTCGAGTCGTTCAAGTGGTTCTCTAACTAGCGGACCGGAGAATTAGCGTAGTTCAAACAAATTAAAATCTTGCATACCAGCTTGCGAATACACAGCCAAGAAAATGAACCAAAAGATAATTCGGATAATGTTCTGATAGCTGATGACCAAAAGCTAAGCTTTACATAACAAAGATCTCCACGCATGCTTACCGAGGTACTGACATCCGCGAGGGATCGATAAGGCTCCAGAAATTCCCGCTTTGGGATTTGCGGTAAGGTACATCTGGTAGCGTCAGTAAAGGGTAGTGTTTCCTGGAGGACCTCTCACATTGGATATCATCTCGTTCGTCGATAGTTTGAACAAGTTCACCATTCCATAACGAGTTCACGACTGCGGGATGTATTAGCTTCTAGCTTGCCGCCACTTGCATACACTGACCATCTTGAGCTTCGCTCGAAGACAAGAAGATGATACTAAGCAAGTAATGAGATGTTTACTCCACCATGAGCTTGGAAACACACACCAATGATTATCGATTGAAACTTCAAGGGCACTTGAGGCTTCACTGATGTCGCCGTCGCTTTCCCTGACCCTGTATCGGGTGGTCATGATCGGAATGATCTTATCCACTGGACTCTGGTGCACAATTCTTCGCGCGAGTACCTCGCAGGCGACAGCTGGAAGAACACGCCGTTACGAGTCAGGAGGATGCATGTCGATTATAATGTACATACCGCGACCCAAGTTTTCTCCGTGGTCGGCAGGGTTCCGGTTCGCTTCCCGAATGAACCCAAAATGTGCTCGAAGGAGACAGTAAGGAAGCTAGCAGAATGTAGTCCATATGCGCTCACGCATTGTAGGGATTGATAGTGGACTTACTGCGTCCACAAAATCACCAGCAGCATCCATGTAAGCCGAGATGACCTGGGGTGTTATAATCCTGCTTGTGGGGTCATTGATGCACTTTACGTCCACCTCAAGAGGCAGAAGTCTCAGCGTCAACGCGCGCAGGCGTGTTACCAACTCTGCAAATCATTCCGTTTCCCGCCTTCAAGAGATCATATAATGACTAGAACGCACTGGAGAGAGTATCCGGAGATGGTTTCTTTGACTCCGTAGAAGCCAGAGAGGCTTGCTCATCGTCCGGGTCGTGGTCAAAATACATCGTTATGACCTGCCAGAGTCGAAGTTCAACTTGAAGTTGAACCGACACCGCCCCTTACTAGCACTAGTACTAGGCCTTAATAAGTTCAAAGTCCTACCCGGGAACGTTGTGGCAGTGCGACTCTCATCTTATCCACAACTAACTTACGAGAGTGCTGCGAGCCATGCCGGTGAGTAAATCAATCCTGGATGCCTACAGCAATGGAAGTGACGGTGCCCATTTATCTTGTCTGCAGGCCTATCATTCAGCCTTGAACGAATCGGAGGACGCCCGACAAGTGGGCAACATGTCCATCCTACCCATCAAGACGAAGATCCGTGGTCCAGCACCAGTCGGTACGTTTCAAAACGTAGAACATCAACACTGACACGAGACGCGTCACCAGCCGATTCCCAGCAAGCAGATATTATTGACGAAACGCTGGACCTTTTCCGAGCAAACTCATTGTTCCGCAACTTCGAGATCAAAGGTCCTGCCGATCGCCTGCTCATCGTGCTCATCCTCTTTGTCTCTGACTGCCTCGCCAAAATTGGCACTGCGCGAACTGTCCCAAGTCAGATCGAGGCTTCCAAAATGCTGAACACCCTCTCTGTGGACAACTTTCCTATCCCTGGAGATGCCAACTTCGCCCTGAACGCACATTATGCCGCACCAGCGAATAGAGCAGGTGCAGGTGCGTATTGGAAGTCTGCATATATCACCCTACAATTGACAACGCAAACAGACTATCTACGCACCTACTTGACCCAAGTCCGCCAGGAGCTAGCTGCTCGGTTAGTGGAGCGGCTGTATGCAGACGGCACCGGAAAGCCGAGCAAGTGGTGGATGGCGTTCCAGAAGAGACGGTTCATGAATCGCAGCCTGGGCTCATGAATTGCAATAAACCCATGGACGTTAAGGCATCTGTGTATTACTCAATCCCGTCATAAATCCACTACATACTACTTGTGTTTTTTTCTTTCATTAGGATTTTTCCTCCCATAACCGATCTGTGGCATGGCATCTTTCCCACCTGACCTCCCCTTCGAGCCACCAAGTATACCTGGTACCCAGTCTGGATCTGACCAGCTCCCCACAGCTACGCCCCCTTCTCCACCCCGTTCTACCAGCCCTTTGATCATCCGCTGTTCGTTTCGTTCCCTTTTTCCCTCTGCCCGTTTCTTTGCTCGCATATATTCCAACTGATCTTCGCGAAGTATCAAACCCTCCCCTGGTCCCGTCTTAGCAGACCCGGGTTTGGGAGCGGGAATCGAGTACTTCGTTCCCCGTACTTTGTACTGGAAGTTCTTTCTGAGGTGGATCTCCATAGCAGGCGCATCTGCAGCTGTGCCTGGAGAGGCGATCGTCACCGACGCTCTCAATAGCGTCGGGTTTCCGCACGAGGGACAGAACTGTTTCGAGTGGTCCTTGCAGATTCTATTTGAGGGACATCAGCGCCACGTTCAACGTCTGTGGGACGTGTGCTCACTTGAAGCATGCGTGACATCGGAGAACCCAGCTTTTCACCTTCTGTATTCGCTTGCCCTCCGTGCCAACCAGTGCCAACCCCATTTGGAGTAGTACATTCTGCATAGCAAAGTCTGCTGTCATGCAGCCAGCCAACACTGGTTCTTCGTCAGCATTTTTTATCCGGCCACCACCCGGTGAAGGAAGGAGATCAAGGGCCCGAGACTTATGCAGCGCAACGTTATCTGGAGTTATCCACTCTCCTTCTCCATCCTCATCAGTCAATGGATCCTCATAAACTGGTGCTTCCAGAGGCGACTCAACATTGGGGTGGGATGGTGGGGAGTCTGATTCTGAGTCACAAGGCTCAGAACCGAGGGATACTCGCTGTTGATCGTCGATACCGCTTTCAGGGCGTGATGGTTCTGATCGATTGTCCAGCGATAGATTGGAAAGGTCCTCTGTGGCGCGATCAAGATTTTCGACGTCCTCAGCCTCAGCAGCTTGTGGTTCGTCCAAAACAGACGGCGACAAGTCTACTAGTGCTGGGTCTGGAGAAGATTCTGCAGGGGTCTCCTGCGCAGCACCTTCGCTGGTTGCCTCGGTACTGAACGGCGGTACGTCTGCATTCCCGGATTCATTTGAGTTGATCTATGGGGTTGTGGTAAGTACGTCTATGAGAGCTCAGAATCATCGCATTGCCTCTTCATTTTGGCCCCCTAGGAGTGCTTTCTCTTGCACGTGTAGAGTGTGGGTCAATGCTAGGACGCAGATATCCGCGTGGGACAAGACAGCATAGTCACCGGTTTTTTTTGCGAACTGTATCACTGGCGGGCCGATGAGCACAACAGGATTGAACAGGAGACCCGATAAGAACCTTGGGAGAGTGACGCAGGATCAGGATTTTGTACGGTCACTCGGACACCCGTGGAGAGCCCCAACTGCTCAAAGTGTTCCCGTGCGCGTTTATCTTTGAGTTCATCCAAAACTTGGGGGACCGTGAGGTATGTATCCGCTAAACCCCGCAGTGGAGATAGAGAAAGTAGAGGTCCCGAATCAAGAACCAAGTTCTTGCAGTAGCGTTTGCTGTCTGCCATGGCGATGAGTGCTGAGCTCAAGCCTGAGCACGGTCAATGAAAGGTATGTACCGTGACCCAGCTTGGCCACATCTAATCTCCCGCCCGTGGGAACAATCTTCCCACCTTTTTGAATTTTTCCCGAAAGATCTGATTGTCGCCGGTCGGCCGATCACTCTTCTGACTGGTCCGAGTGCGATCCGAGCAATACCTACTGAGTACTTATAGCACGTCGACCCCACCTGGAAGATAGAACATTTACCACCAGTAATATCCTCGAGCTTCTCACCCAGCCATGGCACCAAAAGAGTACGTGGTTCATGACAATCACTGACATTGGTTGACCGCCAATCTAGATATCGCATCGTCGTTCTTCCCGGTGATGGAATCGGTATGAACTCAAGTCCATATACGCGTGTATCGTCCTGATCACAAATAAAATCAGGTCCTGATGTCGTCGCCCAAGCTACACGAGTGCTAGAGCTTATCTCGCACACATCATCTACAGTAAAGCTCGTCCTTGAGCCCCATGACTTCGGAGGTTGTGCTATTGACAAGTACGGCGAACCCTTACCTCCTTCAACATTGAAAGCTTGCCAGGAGGCAGATGCCATATTGATGGGTGAGATCGGCGAGTGTCTGCCATGCAGGAGAAGTCTAACCATCATTCAGGTTCGGTGGGTGGACCTAAATGGGGTCCCGACGCCAAGGTCCGCCCTGAGCCAGGTCTCCTCGCAATCCGCAAAGTACTCGGTCTGTACGCCAACGTCCGACCAGCCAATTTCGCATCCGAATCTTTGCTTTCCTACTCCCCTTTAAAGCCAGAGGTTGTAAGCGGCGTTGATGTGATCGTTGTCCGTGAACTCATCGGCGGTCTCTACTTCGGCGCCCGCCAAGAGCAAGGTGATGGCGACAGCGCCTACGACACCATGGTGTACAGCGTTCCAGAGGTGCAGAGAATCACTCGCGTGGCTGCACAAATCGCACTGGCTGCCAACCCACCCTTGCCTATCCACTCCATCGACAAAGCCAACGTCCTCGCCAGCTCGAGGCTTTGGAGGAAAGTCGTCAATGAGACCTTGGAGAAAGAGTTCCCCCAGCTTACAGTTGACCATTACTTGGTTGACACTGCCGCAATGCTGATAGTGGCGAACCCCAAAAAACTGAATGGTGTAATCCTCACCGAAAACATGTTTGGTGATATGTGTGTACCATGGTTTTCCCCATCTTCGTTGTATATCTGATGATTCGTGTGCAGCCTATCAGATGAGAGTAGTGTCATCCCTGGTTCTCTCGGCTTGTTGCCTTCTGCATCTCTTGCAGGGGCACCAGCATCACCTTCAGCCCCATCATTCAAGCCTACCTCCGGCATTTACGAACCAATCCACGGTTCTGCACCCGATATTGCTGGCAAGGGCATTGCAAATCCTGTCGGAACCATCCTGAGTGCTGCGATGCTCCTAAGGTACTCACTCGGTCTTGAAAAGGAAGCTCAGGCCGTGGAAGCAGCTGTTCGCAAGGTTCTCGACCACGAGAGCATTGGCGGATATGGCGCGAGGACAGCTGACTTGGGCGGCAAAACAACTACCACGGAACTTGGTGACAAGGTAGTCGAGGTACTTAACACATTGTTGTGAGTTAGGGTGTTGTTCTGTAGTAAGCGCGAATGTACGGTACCATTTCTTTTGAGGTTTCAAGCAAGCTATTCATGATCAGCGAACACCTCATGGTTTGGTATAGACTTGTACCCTTGCCATCTTGTCGTCGGTACAAGGTAGATGATACTAGTGCTATTCACGGTATCATTCGTCCGCCATTCAATGGCAAGAGTTCCATTCCCACACGGAAAAATGATGCAGCACATATAAAAGCGAACACTCAGCACACCAACCAACACTTCCAGGCCACTGACCGCCCCCTCTCCTTTACCTAAAACATATTCGCCAGCTTGCTCGCAGCAACCCTCGCGTCCAACCTTGGCCTCGAAGGCTGCACGCGCATCGATTGGGACATGTTCGTAGGCGTCAGATGTCCAAGGGGATCAAAGACTTGTTGCTGAGCGCTGGTGGGGCGTAACGGTGCAGACAGTGGGGAAGAGAGCGGGTCTGACCCAGTGAGAGGATGGCTTGGTGTCGGGGAAGTGGGCGCGGATATCTGTATTGTTCCACCGAGCGGGCCCTTAGGGTGCGAAGCGGAAGAGGACGATTGACCAACAACTGGAGGTCCAAGGGGCGAGGCTGTACGTTTCACAAACATAGATTGAGTCCCATCCCCAAAATAACCTCCCAGCGGTGGCGCAGAACCTGGCGGCGACAATGGGGCGATAGGACTCCGCGCTGTCGATGGACCTGCACCCGGGGACTGCTGGACAGGAGCACGCTGTCTGAACGAAGCCTGCGTTGCTGAGGGTGTGCTGACAGGGAACCCACTAGACGGTCGTGGGATGGGCGGGGCTGTGGCTGCCGATCTAATGGGAAACCTTGTATCGTCCTCCAAGGGCAAGATGACAGAGGGTTTTGGGAGGCCGTTCGGCTTTGGTGGGACAACTTTCTGATTGGCGTTGGCGACGTCTGTCCTGAGAGATTCAAGCTCTTTGAGCAGCTGCTTTTCGTACATGATAGAAGAGCGTGCGTGCTCGATTAATGCTGCGGTTACGTCGTCTGCAACTGTCTTAGTGTGCATTGCCAATGCACGATGGAGATTTTGGGAAATGCCGTTGGCACGTTGGGCAAGTACCTGTTCATATTTGTTTGCCTATAGAAACTGTCAATGACGTGTGTGATATCCACGAAATAATTATTTACCTCCTCCATCTCTTCCAGTGCTTCATCGACGCGTTCGGGCCTAATGCTGCCACTAGCTTTTAACCTTTCCATGTTCCTCCTTTTAGAAATCGTGGCTCTGACAGCGGCCTGGTACTCCTCCAAGACACTTGCCCGCTGGAGCAATGCCTCCTTCGCAGAACGTGCATTCATGCCCTGGTAACCAAACGTATCGCCAATCACCACACATTCGCTTATAGACTGCGCTTGATCGAGGTCAGCGAGAGTGTGCCACGCCCTTCCTAGCTTCTGCAGTGCGTTCGCGAGTGGAGGGTGTGCTTCTGTGGATGCAAAACTAACAAGTTTGTTGCCCATTTCGGCGTGCGCGGTAGACAATGCTGCAACAGCGTTCAAGCTTAGATTACGAGGTATAAGCGAAGATATGATATACTTACACCTCCGCGTAATCGCAACCTTGTCGATGGCTTTGGCAGCATCAAAGAACTGTGTTTCGAGTTTGGTCAACTCGAATCTTGCACGCTGGAGCCCCTCGTCTTCGTCGGGTATACCCCGGCGTATAAGCCCAAACCCGGAGCTTGTTTTCCGTCTTGGACGAGGCATCGGTTGATAGCCGAAATCGCTCTCTATGAACGACCGCAAGTCCTCATCATGCATGACAATTGGATCCTCGCATATCCTCGTCAACCATCTCTGTAACATGATACGTACTAGACGATCATCTTCTTCGTCGGTAGGCGCGGAGGTTTGGGCAAGGGGAAGAGCGGGGATGATAGTGTGCGGACAGTTGTTAATCAAAGCGTCGTAGAATTGCTGGAACTCAACGTATGACCGGGAGACATTGCGATATGTCGTTCCCGTGAAATTCGAGAGGTTCGTCTATTAAAGTAGAGAAATGAGGAGTCTAATATTACAAAGTGAAACTTATGCGTACTTGAGCATCCAATCTGAAGAGGATATCTCTCCTGTTGCGATCCAACCCAGTGATTCGCACGCGAAGATACGGCTCGTTCTTCTCGTATTTCACCCCGTTAGAGCCAACTGTCGTGTGGGGGGAAATGAGACCAGGCTCTGGGGCACCATATATTTTGGGCTCTTTTCTGTACAAATCATCTGATCCTGTCTTCTGTGATGAGACTGGTGCCGAAGGTGAGGCGCGACGGAGATTGGGTATTGGGGAGTTTGGCTCGTGGGGTGTTGTTGGCCAGGGTGGAACTGTCTCATCATAATTGGCGAAGACAGAACTCGTCGAGCTGAGTGGATCAAACATTGCAGCAGAAAGAGAGACAGAAGACAATGAACGATGCACAGCCTGTTCAGGATGATGATATGGGACAGAAGTCAAGTGGGCGTAAAACAGCGCAACTTGAGTCCATGTCGGTGCTGATCACTCCAGGGCATAAGGAGTATTACGTAATTTCAGATCTAGCAAGTTATTTCGGAGTTACGGAGATCAGCCAAATAATAGTTTCATTATTCCATGCATGTGTTGCATATGCATGGTTGAGTTCAGGACATCATAATGCCGTGTACATGGTGTTAGATCCAAGATAAAACCCCCGTATGACCCCCGTATGTATCTAAATAACATAATGTTAGGAAAAGAATGCTCTATGTGTGCATCTCGTCTACCATGCTTAGCGGTAACATGTGACCCATGCGCAAAACCTTCGTCCTCAGGTATTTGTCCAGGTCCGGACCTCTCGCCATATCCCCACCGATCATCGTAACACCCGCTATCTTTCTGCTCTCTCGTTCCTCCTCTCCCGAAGATGACAGCAACCTAGATGGACATCTCCAACTCCTGGGTACCATTGCCACGCGTTCAACCACTCTCAGATTCTCCTTCTCGAGTGCCATGACTTTATCCGGGTTATTTGTCAACAACCGAATGCCTTCTCCCCGTTCCGACCCCAAACCAAGGTCCCTCAGAATGGCTGCCGCGATCTCATAACCACGCTCATCAGCCTTGTGTCCCAACATGAGGTTGGCGGTGACAGTGTCGTGGCCGAGGTCTTGCAGGTTATAAGCGCGAATTTTGGACAGCAGACCGATACCTCGCCCCTCTTGTCGAAGGTAGATGACAGCGCCCCGGCCGGGTATGGTTCCAGAAGGTGATGACGAAAATTGGATAGGCTGTGAAATGAGACGGATAGCCTCGTCAAGCTGTTCTCCGCAATCACAGCGCATGCTTCCGATAGTTTCGCCAGTGAAACACTCGGAATGGATGCGGACGAGGGGCAATGGTACGTTGGGATGCAGAGAAGATTGGCCTGTGGGTCGTGACGCGCATTTCGTTTCAGGGGTCAACCTTCCTACATAGGCTCCCCTTAGAATACGATCCTCCTCTGTTTCATCGTCACTCCAAATGGAGTCAAGAGAGCGACTACGTATAGGTGGTACAGTGGATTGGCCGTGTGCGGAGTATTGTGCGGTGTCAACCACGATTGCAAGATGCTCCTTGCTGTCACGATTATTGTGGTAAAGGTGTAGGAATACGGTTCCGTGAGGAGTAGGTATACGCGTGCGAGCCATGCAGCGAACTTCAACCACGGAGTCGGTACGCTGTTTTCCCTCTGATAATGCTGAAGTTGCTGGATCAACGGGAGGGGAGGTTGACTGCGATAATAATTTACTGGCTATTGATGGGGGTGGTGTTTCAGTAGGTTTCGGCGGATCAATTGAGCAGAGGGTCTCCTTGATTTCTGGTGTCTGCTGCTGTATTTGCATACGCAGCCTTCTAGGCCCTTGCCTGCTCACAAAGGCTGTTCGCTTGCGATCTTGGGCTGCACCCGAGTCACCCGAAGAGCGCTTGGAAAGTTCGGGACTTGGGGGAAGGGAAAGCTGTGTTGCATAAGGGGCATGACCTGAGTGGTTGCGGGTTATGCCTGAAGCAAAGGCAGCAGCAAAGATTAAGGGATCGAGTGCTTCGTCTCTCCTAGAGTGAGTTCTCTTCTGAGACCGGGAACGGGAGTAGAAGTCTTGCAAGGCATCTGACTGTCCAGCGAAGTGGGTAGAGAGGATTGGGGATTCGGTCAGGGCCATTATGGGGAAGGGTACTGAGGGAAAACTGGGCAGGAGAGGATAAAGAGCAAGAGATGTGGGAGCTCAATCTTGGCTTTTAGAAACTTTCCGGAAACACGTTATTAAGTCCGATCCAGTTTGGCCGATGTGTGACGTGACCAAATTTGATGACACTACTCGTATGCTTACTAGTTTCACCATCTACCGATGGCGCAGCGTCACCCCACCGCCTCTGACAACATGTACGCACTGGTCCCAGTAGTTCAAGCCGCATTAACCTCGCTCTGCTGGACCCTCCGACGAGTCGTTCCACATTATGTCCCCGACATTCGAGGCTCTGTGTGAACTATATTTCCAGGCAGGTATCAGAAGTGAAAAGCTTCAGAGTCGTAGCTATAGGAACATCGAAGAGGATTCTATAGGAAGGTGAGTGTACACGCGGCATCATCTCGCTCACAAGCCTGTAGCACAGGCGGCCTTGATTAGTTGATTACTCGCACAGGTATTATCATCGTACTCCACACGTCAAGTACTAGTCAGTGGGCGCTCAGCACCCAGTACTCATCCACATGCAGTCATTCAGCACTGTGCATGGAATTGGCCGACAGTTGTCCCGTGTTAGTTGTCATCTCTCCGAGTTACGGAATATTGTGTAATCTGGTACTCGCTTCCGAAAGTTGTTCCCAAGCACTACAGGTACTTTATCTGATAAAAATGATGCTGATCTGGCATTGGTGACTATCTTTTCTCAAGGTTATCAATTGACTCATTCAATTGTGTTCCCAAGCCTTCACCAGTATAATCCATCAGAATCGCACACTCCTGCGAATGACAATCGTCGTCATCGTCACCAAATCTGGATCTTTCATTTGGTCGGTATCACGGGGCATCTCTTATTCTTGCACTGTTGTTACAGCACTTGCACCAGGATTGTCTTGCGGACTCGGAATCGCCTGTCGGAATTAATAATGGGTCAGACCATCGCGCTGTGTTGTCATTTAAATGCTAGCGGCATGGTGAACCTGCAGGTTCCTAGCCGTTATATGGTCTGTTTGCTTGAATGAAAGTGATGACATGAAGTCTAAGATGGTTGGACGCGCCAGGGACCAGGATTTGCGTCAAATAGTCTGATGGAACGACGCTTCAAAGCTTCACGCTTTATGGGCCTGGCGTCACCAGGTCCAGGTACAAAGTACAATAATATATTTTAATCTTTTTGACACATGCGCATTTTTTAATATTTTACATAAACGTGATAAACACGCGTTCGTCGCACTCTTTCACGTTGTGCGCTCAAGCTAGCTAAGCTTTTTGCCAGTGCCAACAGTATCACCTCCTGTTCGAGTAGTCTTCATCGTGCAAACTATTTTCAAGTCCCCTGTCTCGAAACTACGATCAACGTAACGCTCAAGCGGGATTGCCTATCAAAGATAGGTTCTCGGGCCTCCGAGTCTGCGGATCGAGGACAGAAAAACACATTACAGTGTAACGAAGGGGGAGGTCAATCTGCGAGCGGTATAAAAAGGGCTACAAAAGGTGGAAGGGTTTTCGGTTGAAATTCAATCGCCTCACATCAGTACGGACTTGGACGCGTCTGTAGATTCACCTCCAGAATCCACTTCAGTCCATCCTCGATGACCAACGGTGGCTCGGCGCCAAATGCTCAAGCCGTCACTCAGCTTGCTCACTCGCCTCCAAAAGAGCAGTTATCTCAGGTATATAACGAGTAAGCAGCGTCTTCTTTCAACAGTTCCTTGCATAGACGTTGAGTTTGTACGCGGTAGCGCTCATACCGTCAACCAACCTCAACCTTCGAAACCCGGCGAGATACCGACCCTATCAACCAACCCAAGCAATGGACGTACCCCAGAGTTGGTCGATGACATGGTCTCAAACCTCACAGAAAAACTCCAGCAAGCCCTGCGCCACATCAAGGTCCTTGAAACCCATCAAACAAAGTTATACGAGGATAACTGCCAACTAGTGGCTGCAGTTTCCATGCTGAACGAACGCCTGTTATTTTCTGGCGCGTCCCACAGTACACAGGTCCTTCACTTCGCAGAAGTGCAAGGAAAACTACGTACAAGCGAGGCAAATCGAGCAAAACTTAGTGGAAAGTATCAGGACATGTTGGCCAGCGTTTCAGCTGGTTCTCCACATCAACATCTTAGTGTAGAGCTACAGGGCACTCGGAATGCATACATGCAGCTCGATAGGGAGTATCGCATCTTAAGGGATAAATACGCGAGGCTGAAAGGGGCATTGGGAACGGGCCATGTCACTCAGCAACAAGTGCCACACCTCTCTTCACAAGGCACGAGTAGGCATACAGGACTGCCTCACAGGATATGTAAATACTGAACCATTTCGCCCAGTCCCGGTCTCCCAGGTCCCGCGGGGTCACAATCCTATAGCATATAGTCAGGTATTCCATCAACAAAATGTCTTGTTCGCACTTCTAACGACGTACTGTCCGCGTTTCAACGACAGTCAACAAGCGATCTTCAGATCCGCGTCCCGCAACTTCAAGGTCAAAGTCGAAGCAACCCCGCATCACCCGCATCCGCTATATCTCCTGGTAGTCTGCAAGGCTCCCTACAACAACAAGAGAACCACAGAAGGCGAAGTTCGGAATGTGTTTCCCAGGTATGTGTTTGCAGCGACAGCCGAGGATATGGGCGCTACAATCTTAGTCGCTAGCAGCAACACCGGCCAGGTCCCAGGTCAATGGCCACTACATGGCCACCGACTATCCCGACTCCACCGCCCTTCGGGTCCCTCTACAGAGGACCAATGTCACCGTCGGGTTTCCCTGTCTATTCATCAACGCAATCGGTGCCCGTTGGTGTATTCCCCCCACACTCCTCTGCGCACGGTGCCTCACCCGTACACACGACCATGTCCCACGGGTCTCGCAGCGTGTCTGGCCCGGCCGTGTTGCCTCAGGCGCACCATCTTGTAGGACATGACGCAATACATGTGCCTAATTCCCAGGGTACCAAATCTGACCTGCGTCATACCAAGGTTATCGACCTGACACAGAACCAACCAGGAGCCGCGCATGACATGCAAGCTGGACCTCCGACGCCACCTAAATCGTCGAGTCCACAAACAGTTCACGCATTGAAGCGACCGCACTCTGACACCCAGGCTTCTGATAGCCAACAAGGGGAACTCAAGAAGCCTCGAGTTGAGGGAGAGGCACCAACAAAGCCTGTCGGACCCACGACACCTGGTGTCGATACCCTAAGCCAAAGCCCAGTTCCCGCAACATCTGCAACTCCGACTGCACCGCCGAGTGCAATACCGTCACCGCCAGCTGTCACTGATGTTCAGGTTAATGGAACACCCGCCGTTTCAGCAGTCGACGCCATCCGATCGTATCAAGAATGCGTAAATCTTATCTTTGAGAAGGACGCTGACGTCGAACACGGGGTCTTTTGTGGTCTGTGCTTGTAAGTTTTGCTTCTCAGTCCATTGTTCTGTGAAATGAAGAATCTCGTCCAGTGACCGATACGAAGCCAAGATGATACAAGAACCGCCGGATGTCCTGATCCAACCCAACTTTGACTTGCTCGTAAAACATTGTATGACCATGCACCCCACCGCATGGGAAGACCTACGCCATCCAAAGGACCTGGGGAAGACACAATAATTTCGCCTCATGCCAGACGTTGCTCCGTGTCTACAGTACGTTTCACCTACATATCTATACTTTTACCGTGCGTAATCTTTCAGAAGATGTATTTGTATAAGCTGTCCATGTCAGTTATGGTACATGCATTCCTTATTCTCAAGTTATCGATCGTCGCAGTCAGCGTTGTGTATTAATGTATAACCAAATCTGCTCCTCTCCTAAGCAATAGGATGAATTCCATATCCTCGGCCGTGTTCAAAGACATAAGTGAATTGTGAGACAGTTGCTATCATTCCTTGATGTTGAGTTCACCGCGTTGATTTACGGCTGACATCCTCGCCGGAGCCGCCGCCACGGGTGTTTTGCCGTCTTTTCTTCGGACCGAGGACTGGGTCCTCCAGTCCGATTCGAATGCGCAGTTATCGACCTCATGCGCAGCTGGTCAGCAGACTAACTTGGAGGTCACTTGGATAAGAACCATGAAGAGCGCTCATCATATCCCACCTTCCACAGCTTTACCATGGACCTGAAGAGCGAAAAAGCTCTGTTCGGTCGTGACGAGCCCTCTCTCCCAGAGGTAGCCAGCGCACAGAAACGTCCTCGTCCTGCTCGCTTTCGCAAGTTCTTGGCCCATGTCGGGATTGCGGTATCCTTATTCTTGCTCTATGACGCCTACCACTCCCAGCATTCGCTGAACTTCCTGAACGTCGGTACCAAGGTCAAGTCTTGGAAGCCTTCCTGCTCCGGCGGCAAGGCGTTGGACAACTATGTCAAGCGTGTTGAGGATAGTTTCCTGTGAGCTTTGTCGACCATCTTTCAACGCTAGGGATTGACGAATGTCACAGTGCGGTTCCCTCGACTGAATCTGCTATCACAAATTCTCGCCATTATGCCACCCACCCTCATTTGGCGGGCGCGCCGGAAGACCTACAGGATGCAAAGGACATACTGTCACTCTTTCAGAAGGAATTTGGCATATCCTCTTCTTCTGCAGAGCCTATCTTCGATGCTGGTTCTACCGAATCCCGCGAGGCGACTCTGACGACCACTTCCAAGCTCAACAAACCGAACGCTTGGATCGATGTCTACTTCCCTGTCATGAACACCGCCAACGCAGATGGAATTTCTCTCGAGCTGTTCGGCTCAGATGGCAAGTCCGTCTGGACTGCTGACTTATTGGAAGACGGAGACCCTGGTGACGAAACTGCCGCAAAGTACAAGCATGCCATTCCTCCTTTCCACGGCTTCAGTGCCTCCGGTGAAGCCACCGGCCAGATTGTGTACGCCGACTATGGCACGAAAGACGACTACGACAAACTTGTCGCGTCTGGCGTGGATCTCACCGGCAAGATCATCCTCACTCGTTACGGAGGTATCTTCCGTGGCCTCAAGGCAAGTCAACACTTGCACCAAAA